>OU015751.1:18680394-18705193 GCA_907169655.1 Acomys percivali | reverse complement strand
TGTGTGTGTGTGTGTGTGTGTGTGTGTGTGTGTGTGTGTGTGTGTGTACCCATCATGCTGGGAAGGATTGACTTGCCTCCTGTATTCCTCTAAGCAGCAGCATGTCATGGACCAGGAAGGAGAGAAGAACAAGCATATGCTTTAAGGACCCCAGTTGATGTGTCCACTGTGCATTAAAGACCAAGGTTCACTGTGACTGAACGGCTGGACTTGAAGACAGAGTGTGAGGCACATAAGCAGCTTATCCATGCTAGCTAAGACAAGCCTCTTTGTATATTCATACCCCAGCGCCCTGGCTGTCTTTGTCCTTTAGATCTCTTCCTGCTATGGTGTGAAAGGCTCTCTATGCAAAGGGGAATATCAAGGCCAACAAGCACCTCAAATAATACTAACTCTTTCTGAGGAGAAATCACCTTTAATGATTAGTGGAAGGGAGAAAAGGTGGTGCAGTGGTTCTGGAGCTAGACAGACTTGGTTTCCTTTTTGAGCCTCTTGCATTTCCTACATCTATGATTTTGAGTGTATGACTGAAAGTTTTGGTGCTTCAATTTACCCTTTTGAAAAATGAGCAAACTACTTCCATCAAAAGATGTGATAAGGTATATGTCAAGAGAAGCTTTTTTCATAGCATCTTAAGCATAGTGTTGCCACTCAGAAAAGTGGTTTTGATTTTAAGAGACCATTAGGGGAAAGCTGGCAATGGGCTCTAAGTAAGTACTGCCCCAGGGCAAGGTGGCTTTGTTTGAATAGGCATGGTATATCTCTTCAGAGGAGGTGGCAATTCTGAGAGTTAGGATCCAAAATCAGGCTCTGTGTAGCTATGCCTCAACTCCTTTACTACAAAGCAGAACCAACCCACTGCCGGTGAAAAGCTGCCACAAGACCCTTTGTGCCTTTCGCTTTTTGTATGGATTAAATGGTTGCCCCTGAGTGGATGTTTCACGTGTGATATATAATCATTAATAATCCTGTAACTCACAGGATGCTGCACATTTCCAAAACTTCCCTTGGTGCTCAGCACAATTATGTCAAGTAGCGAGTAGTAAACATTTCTTCAAGCATGATATACATAAAAATCAAGCATGCTGATTTCAAAGTTCTTATGCATATTTTGACAAGAATGGGAGTGAATACTTCTTGTTGCAAATGAGTTCCGGTGGCTTGTCTTTAAGAAGCCTCTTCGTATAGTTGCACACATTAGTGTAAGAAAACAGCCCTTCATCACAGAATGCTTTGTCTCAAATTCTGCCTTAACCTCGTTTGAGATATAAAGACTATGGGTAAGCATTTCTTCTCAGTAGAAGTTTCCATGAAATATAGATAATATGTGCATAGAAGAAAATACAGCAGAAATCTTAGAAAATGATGTCGGATATAGAAATAAAATGGCAATAATGAACAATAGCAATTGAGGTGGAAAGAAAAGATACTTTCAACTATACTAGCCAGAAAATTGCTCATAAAAGGATAGAGAATTTGGTCCCAAACACATAAAATATGCTGGACTAAAAGGAATGTTCTAAATAGAAGAAACAAGTGTGTAAGTTGGAGGTAGACAGGCTTTATGCAAAGACTGGATCTTTGTGGTCTTATGGGATCCTAATACTATGAAAGGATCACTTAGAAGGAACTGAATAATTGGATTGAACCCACCTTGCTGACTGGCTTTGCTCCCATGATTCTGAGCCGTTTAGAACTCTTGCTAAATGCTTTTCCATTTTGCATTTTAATAGTATATAGTCCTCCTGGCATACATTGTTGGAACCACAAAGTATTTGAGGGAAATCAGCTTCGAGGTATATACTGGACACACAGGTCTCATGAAGTGGGAGCCTTCTGGGGTCCATGAGCCTGCCAAGCTTAAGCAGAATGACTTCAAGTTTTATGTAGTAGAAGTGTTTGAAATATACACAGTTTTCTATTAGTAGGTTTATCATTACAGTCTGGGCTGAAATCAAATTTTCCACATTACATATCTTAATTCTTACATTTTATATTTCATACTTAACATTTTCGAAAGGAATGGTTGCCATGGAATTCTCCAAGTGACAGATTCTCAATATGCATATTTCAGATTTGACTATCCATATATATGAATCTGGGTTTATTGTAGTTGTAAGTCCAACAATGTGGGTACTGGGACCTGAATCTGGATCCTCAGAAAGAACAGCAGGCACCTTTAACTGGTAACTGCTTTCCCATCCTCATGAGATAAATTAAACAAGTAAAAATACATGAATCTTACTATATAATGTCACATTTGTAATCATGAAGATTACAAATTTTTGTTTTAGTCATTGATAGTAAATTTAAACATCTTTTGACAGGATACCTTTCTCAGCGTCAGCCAGGTAGCTTCAGTAACAAAGCAGAAGAGCCACATATTTATTATATCTGAATTGTGATTGTTGCTTCAATCTAAGAGGCAATGCAGAGCCTCATTCAAAGACACGTTTGACATGTTCTCCTGCGTATTTTATGGAAATGAGTATTTCACTATAGTGTGCAATTAGACTAGACCTATTTGTGGAGGATATTTATGAATCCTCATTACGTTTCTGAGGACTAGTTTGCTTAAATATAATAGTAGGACTGACTGATGCGATGGAGACAGTAATTAAATACTAAGACTTAGTCTTCCTAGCATCGTGCCCTTAAGTGACTGCTTTATATGTCCTACCAGACAAGGGTGGAAACCTTCGTTCTTGCTGTGTCACTCTTCTTGTAGCTAAATATCAGAAAGCAAAGGAGCAGTGTTGTACAATGTATTAATTAACTCTTCTCAAATAGAACTCTAACTGAGAGCCAAAGAAACAAGAATGGATTGATATTCACAACGTGTCACAAAGCGAATACAGTGACCATTCTGTTTTCTTTTAAGTGCATTGTTATATGGCCTCACATCTAGGTTTGTCTGTCATCCTATTCTTGATCTACTCTTTTGATGGACATTCTTTCTTTCTGTCCACTTTTCTTAATATAAAATATCTTTGTCAATACATTAAGCATAGCTTTGTTAAGACTTTCTCTGAGGCATTATCCTATGGAGTGACTCATCCATCATTTTCTTATATAGGTAATAAACTTCCCACAAAGTGTCAATGCCTAAGTCATTAGTTCTGCAAGCTGTGGCTCATAGTTCATACTAAGACAAGTAGTATGCTTGGCAGATTTATGTAATAGACAAGTAGTATGCTTGGCAGATTTATGTAATGACGGTGACTGGAATATGCCTTTAAGAGATAGGTTATTTTATTGAATTAAGCCACATCCTGCCTAAATTCATCAGGACTTTATTGTTTGTTGTTTTTTAAAATATTGTATCCACTTTGCTACAAGTTAGTTTTACTTAAATCATTTCTGTCCAATGAACACATTGTTAGCCATCCATGATCTGAATTCTAGTGTGTGGATTAAATTATGGTATACATTAAAAGCCACAACACATTTGTTTCATAATAAAGGCACTGGTATTACTCGTTTTAAAAAGTATTTTAAAGATACGCTGTTTAGCTATGCCATTTCTCTCTTCTTCTTATTTCTGGTGAAGATAATTTTTGTTCGGAGATTACTTCCTAGAATTCTCCAAATACTCCATTAGGTCTCCTCTCCCCAAGGGATGTCTTTGCCCTTGTTGGCATCTGTGTAAGAGATCCAGTGTCCGGATCTGCCTTACACCCAGAGAGTCCATAGACATGTGCCCGAGCCTTAGCTTGCCTCCCTTTTACAGTGCGGCACTGGGCATACTTCTGAACAAAAATCGTCTTGCCTTTCTCAACATCAGCCATTTATCATTTGCTTACTGATCCTCAACACCACTACTTCTACCTATGACACAAAACTGGACTTCTGGCTACTAGGACAGTGACATGCTGGGCCACTAGGACCTTTTTTTTTTTTGTTTGTTTTTTGTTTTTTTGTTTTTTTTTTTTAAGGCAAAGATAGTTGAATAGAGGAGAGAATAAAAAGCAGATGAAATCAAGAGTGAGGAAAAGAAACCCAAGCCATGAATGATAAAGTTCTGAACACTTGCTAGAATTGCTTATGTCTGATCATTTTAATGCTTTAAATAGGCAGAGGTTGGGGCAAGGAAGGACCGAAGGGCAAGATCATGAGCATGACAAACAATGATGTAGCTGTTTAGACATAGAACTAGTCTCCCTTTCTCTATTGGTCTTTGTAAAGTGAGTAGTTTGTGATATGAGATAATTTCAATAATCTTCTAGCTGCAAAAACAGCCTTGAGTGCCAGGGATCTATTTCTTAGAGTCCTCTGGTGTAGAGAGCCCTCATAGCACATCAATAAAAACAGCTCTACAAGGGACCTCATTAGAGAGTAATCAGAGAGTAATTGGTCCTCTGTTACACGCTGTCCTGGGGCCGCGCCTTGGAGAACTAATGATTTAGGCATTAACACTTGGTGTGAACTACATTACCTGATTTCTAAAAACATATACTCAAGCCCTCAGATTAGGGCTGCCTTTTCTAGAAGTTTAAGGCCCGAGACAAAGAGATTAGATTAGCTGAATCAATAATTCGGTTAGAGGATTTGAGGGTGGAAAAACAAGAACAATGTTGAATTAAAAAAATAAAAAGGTAGTGTAATGTTTTCCTTAAAGTAGCCTCTGTACATAGCCAGGTTTTGAAGGAAAAAAAAATAGATGCATTTTGTGATCACATTCTATTTACTAGTGCAAAAGATAAGACCAAAGGACATTTGTCTCTAGTAATTTCTGAGGTAGCCATGCTGTGGAATACGTAAGATGGGACATTTATCTGTGCGTATAGATGTAGTAGTACAGACAGTAGCATAGGGATCTGCTCTTTGAATAAGAAAGTGATTAATTTTGTGACATTTGGGTAGATAGGGAGGAGGGGAAAGAGAGATAAGAAAAAAATTCATAGATCTACAACTACTCTCACCAGTATCTCATAAAAACATAACGCTGAGCCAGAAAGAGGTATGGAGTCATATGAGGGTGCTGCTTTATAATTCTGTTTCTATAAAATTCCAAAACACATCTGCCCCTGAAGAGGAGTTAGTGGTTGGGAGAATGAGGCAGTAAGGACAAGGGAGAAGTTGTTTCCTGCCCTAGGGACAGAAAACACCAGTGTCCTCAGTTACACACACACACACACACACACACACACACACACACACACACACACATGCAGAAAGAGAGAGAGAAGAGGAGAGAGAGAGAGGGCATGCCTCTCTAGTTTTAAATTATAGACGTATCTCCCACAAATTAGAATCCAGATAAAGCACTTATGCCATTGTTCCAGCTTCTCAACTTCCTGCCTTGAGAAGACAAGCAAATCGCTATTGCTGAAGAGCAGCACAGTCACCATGGGGTTTCCTGTGACGGCTTTTTTGAGTGTTGGTTTGACTAAGGACTAGATTATGATGACCTATAGACAGGCCTATAAGGACATTTTCTCAGCTGGGTTAATTGAAGAGGGAGGATCCACCTTAAACTGGAGGGTGCCTGCTCACCCTGTAGGCCCTGGATTGACTGAAGAGAGTGAAGAGAGTGCACACATGAATGCATTACCATGTGCTCTTGGCTGTGGATGTAATGCTACCAGCTAGGTCAAGCTCCTGCTGCTGTGACTTCTCTGTAACGGTAGAACGTAACCAGGAACAACTGTAAGCCAAACAAACAACCCTTTCTTTCTTAAGTTGCTTTTGTCTGGGTATTTTATCATAGCAATGGAGAGGAAATTCCTGTTTTCTAATTCTTCTCAGATTTACCCAACAGAAGTTTTGCCTTCCCTAGAAGCACTAACCATTCTATTTTATGATAAAGTCATTTGATCGTATATTATTATAAAATAGCATCTTTATTTGAGAGTTGGTCAGGGTATGCTGAGTGTTAAGTGAAAGCCAATGCCGGTGCTGAAAAATACATGCTAGGGGACTGGGGTCTAATAGGGTTGCCATGAGTTGTCTGGAAAAAAAAATAATTAGACCAAGAAAGTCCATTGAAGTATACCATGGAAAGATGTAGTATGTTTGAATTGTATATCCAGTTTCTAATTTCAGAGTGATTTCTCTCACACATGCATTAAAGTGTAAAGAAACATCTAATAAGATTTAACACTTCAAAGTCATTAACTAAGTAATTAACTAATGAATCCACAGAGCAGTTCAGTGAGATCTGTGTTAAGTCTGTACTGACTCACAGGCCCTGTGTTGTTCAGAAACTC
Organism: Acomys percivali; assembly: GCA_907169655.1. NCBI lineage: Eukaryota > Metazoa > Chordata > Mammalia > Rodentia > Muridae > Acomys > Acomys percivali. Next base: position 18,698,984 of record OU015751.1, on the reverse strand, counting down.
TTGTGGCTCTTTTCATCTTTGTTCTGTTTTGAAATGAATTAATTGCTACCATGCCTCCATTGAAGGACACACATCAGATTTCTCTCTGGAGAAAAGGGGGCTTAGTGCTCAAAAGTGAGTTTTCAAATAGCCCAATAACTCAGGGACTTCGACAATGGTCTGGTCTCCAAGTTTCAAATAGTCTTCGGCCTTTTACATCTTAATTGCCTTCAGGAAAATGAAATGCCATACCTGTTCTGGCACATAGAAGGGGACTAAGCAGATGCGTCGTGGAATTCCTTTGCACCGTGTCTCGGCTTCTCTTGCTGCTGCTGGGGCAGATATGCTGACAAAAGCAACTCAAGGGAGAGAGGGTTTCACTTAGCTCACAGCTCAAGGGACAGTCTGTTACAGAAGTCAAGGAGGCAGGAGCCTGAAGGAACTGGCCACAGCCTGTCCATAATGAGGACACAGAAGGATGAATGCATACTGGTGCTTAGATCATCTTGTTCATGCACACACTCTGGGATCCCAGACAGGGAATGGCACTGCCCCAAGAGGCGGAGTCTTCCCTCCCAATGAAGGCAATCAGAGTAGCCCCTCCCCATACCCCCATGGTTCCAGATCGCCAGGTTAACAGGTAACACTAACCATTATGCCTGTCTTTGGAAAGTTTGTTCTTGCATTACATAGCCATCATTTCACACTGAGTTTAGATTTCTAAAATCTAAATATTGTGATACATCCCTCCAAATGTTTACACTGGTTTCACACCAACAATCATGTGTGTGTGTGTGTGTGTGTGTGTGTGTGTGTGTGTGTGTGTGTGGTGTTTTAATCATTTATTTTTATAGGGCTGGTGAAATGATTCATTAGCGGGCAAAAGTGATGCTGACAAGCACAGCAACCTGAGTTTGATCATGGCAAGTGACTAATTCAAGTTTTCCTCTGACCTCCACATATGACTTGGCACACGTGCATTGGTGGGCATTTGTAGGGCTACCACACACACACACATAATTAAAAATACGTTTTAATAATAGTCAAATAGGTGGTAAATTCTTCTAGCCATTTGTCCTATGTTAGTAGGTAGAACAGTGAAGTGAGTTTGGGAAAAGGTGACAAGATTATGGTTTGAGGACAAAATTAACAGTGGAGGGGAATTGGGCTGCAGAAAATGACAGCATCAGGACAAAGCTTTACAGGGGATTAGAAGGATGACAGTGGCAGCTTCTCGGGTGATGGCGATGAAATGGAGAAGCTATCCGTAGTAGAAACCACATCAGCACTAGCATCTTTCTTTGGTGCTAAGTCAAACTATCATAGAGTAAGAAATCTTTTACAGCGTGTTTGCAGGGGGCTTTCAAGTTGCTGGAAGACGCCTCTCATGTTTGATGTGATGACTGATCCAGGAACCCCCGGAACCTTTTAGTCATCGTGGCGAATTGCTGAGCTGGCAGTTTAAATGTTTAATGTCAGGCCTTCCACCTTGCTACTCAAGTCAGTTTGCGGCTCTGTGTGAACATCTGAGATGTGGGCTGAGGCCATTCACGGAGTACCTGTGAGCCCACTCGCTAACTTTATATCTGTCTGTTTTCACAGTTGTCTTGCTTTATGAAGTGGTATTTCACAGAGGACAAAACAGTTGCCATCTCACGCTACCAGTCTAACCAAACCAGAAGCTGGACTTCCCTCCAACACCAGGGACTAAAAGCAAGATTTTTTTTTTCATGTGGTGCTTTGATTTGAATACCTCTAAGACTCTAGAGGTCTCCTCTATGTGAATGTGACTCTGCCATTACTGATGGACTGATTACAGGAGTACTTGCATATTAGAAACTACGTCTGTCTTTTTAAATTTTTTGTCTCTTAATTTCCCTTGCCAGCCCCCTCTTTGAGCCATGCTCTGACTCACTCAGCTTGAATTCTGGCTGGCACGGGCAGTGCAGTCAAGGCTGCAGCTGTTGGTGCCCCTCCCCCCTGGCTCATCCTGAGGTCTGCAAATGAGCCTCACAGACTGACACTGCGTTCTGCAGTTTATTTGACAAATAGCTTTTGTGGCCTTTGAGTTTTCATATAAGTCATACATTCCTGAATCGGATGCAGGCTGTTTGTGAGATTCAGGTTCCATACATTTGCAAGTAAAGGGGTGAGAACATTCGTGCACTCAGAGGGGACCCTCACCCTTAAGATTTATCTCTGAATTGTATTTAGAGACTACTGTTGAGAGCAAGCTAGGATATTCTCCTGCCAGTGTCTGCCTGCAAACGACTTCTCCCCTTCTGTTGTAAATCATGCTAGCATCTTCTAAATTGTGACTGAGAAATGTATTTTGCATTTTACGGTGCCGGCCTTTAGCGAGTTGGGTTGTGTTTGGGCAGTATGTTTGCTTCATCACGTTCTGTGTGACATTGGGAGTAAAATGGAGACTTCGGTCATTCAGCTGCGGGCTCTAAGGGAGCCTGTTGTAACTGTGCATTTTAATGAGCTGAATCCGCGGAGGAAATGTTGTCTCTACTGTGGTGTAGCTGTCTGCCTTGTGAAGCACCTCCCTGCACACACAGAGGACTTCTTCTTCTTCTTAAATGGCCTGCCCTCTATGCTCTTGAAGAGGGCTAGGCTTTTTCTCTATTTTTCCTTAAGTTACAGGTGGAGAAGCTTTAATGAATACTAAAACCCAGGAGCAAGCTCAGTTGCATTCTTTACAGCACTTGCCTCTAAAACATGGTTGCAGCAGTATGCATGGCATTCCTGGTGCACACAGAAACACTTAAAATTGTTTCGTCATAGCACCAGAGATGGCATCTGTACTTGGGAACAATTGAAATATGAATAAAAGGTCAGACAGGGTTTCTTCCTGTTCATAAACTCATCAGTAGGCCACTGAGAGCTCAGCCAACAAAACGGGAATGATTTAACCATTCACCATTTTTGCAGTGTGCTGTTGGATCTTAAAGCTGAGTTGGATATGAGGAGATAGTTGTGGTTAATGGTGTTATGTGCAAACCTGACCTCAGGGAAATGATTTGAGGACCTCTCCTGGAAACCTGCTGGATATTTCCAGAATATTTCATGTGCATATGACTGGTTACAGGTTAATCATATGGTTCTTTCATTTGATCACTTTAAGATATTTCATGCACAACTTTGTTAAATGGAAAAGAGATTAAGGCAAAATCCAGAACAATGTTTTGTACGCACTTGGGCTTCTCAGAGGCACCTAACCCAAGTTAGTCCTAGTATGGTACATTCCTGAAAATAAAAATGGTTATAAGATATAACCTTTCCTATGCTTTCTCCTCTTTAATATAGATGTAAAGGTTGAAGCAATTGTATTAAATCTTCAGGTGGGCAGGAGGAGATGGACAGAGGGATGATGTTATTGAGAGAAGATTTAAAATAAGCCTGGCTTGGAATTACAGGCAGACGGCAAGAAAACACTCTGTGAGGCTCCTGGAGGTCTTTATGACTGGAAGTGTTTACCAAAAAAGAAAAAAAAACAACAAAGCAAACAATAAAAACAAAGCAACAAACAAACAAACAAACAAAAATCAAGAATGGTTTCACTGGCACCCTTGCATTACAAATGTCTCAAAGATCAGGTGGTTCTATTGATGGCAACCTTGACCACTGTCCCCACCCTGAACAATACTTCACATGAAAAATAAGAGCCCAAATCTGTCCTGCCTCACAAGCCATACCTAAAATGTGGCTTATACATAGACTCGGGAGCATGTAGTTTAAACATAGGCTCGGGAGCATGTAGTTTAAACATAGGCTCAGGAGCATGTAGTTTCTACTCTGAATTAAGCTGCAATTTACAAAATTATAGTTTTTCATTTAGAACTTCAAAGATCTTGAATACAAATAGAATATTTTACTCTCTATTTCATTAAATTATTAGGCTGTATCATTTTAATTATTGGTTTTCTAAGAGATTTAACATCATTACTGTTTTTCTTTTATTATGATCTGAAGGTGCATGTGCAAGTCGTGTACATTATAAATAAAAGTTGAATAGAGAGAAAAAAAAGAAAATATCAACAGCAGAGATGAGAGAGAAGAAATTCAGGAGAAAGGAGTCAGGGCAGAGTAGATGGAGGAGACACAGTCATGGGTGGACCTTTTCATGCCATGTGATTCACATGTTTTCTGCACAGTTGGTTCTTTCCCCGAGATGAATACAAAGATGAACACCACCACAAGTTGTGCAAATTTGAAATTTGGAACCTCTTACTGTATAGTGCTTTGGAAATGTGTATAACCAGAGAGTCAAGGACCTGCAGCCTAACCCCTGGGGAGAGTGTAGAGTACCCCCCTTTGAGTAGGGAAAGACGTGCAGCCTTAGAATGTGCCCAAAGCAGGAACTACACAGAGACTAAGATAAATAGCCACAGAAGTCAAGATCAGAGGACCTCTTTCAGAAACTGGTGGCGCAAGAGAAATGAGGTACCCCTCCTCCACTAAAGCAAAGTGGAACAATTTATATACAATACGATTCCTTGGCTTTTAAAAAGCCGTTTTTCACTTTCAGGTACCATGGAAAATATTCAAGGCCCTGAGAACTATTGTAAGAAAAAGCATCATTCTCAGCATAGAAATATTTTACAACTGAATATGATTGCCTATACTTTCCTTTTCAAAGAATAATTTTTGAAATTGCCTGAGTGGTGGGATATTGTATAGAGTAGAACAGGATATGATATAGGATATAATATATATATAACTATACCATATAATATTGCATATATAATAACATGTTATTTATAATAAACATAAAACTGATGCAACCAAGCTTCCAAAGAATTGGTATATTTGTTGTGGGTTATTTGTAACAGTAACTTTATCACGATGGACAGAAACATCTGTGCCATTTAATATTGGAAGAAAGAAATCTGTTTGCTCAGAACACCAACAGGCATTTTGAGAACTCAAGCATCAACGTGGTTTCTGTCACAGGTTTAAAGTACAGAAAAGGGGAAAGAACGAGGCCAGAAAGGGGTCAAGAGTGAATAGAAGTCGAGTTGGCTGTGTCCTGCCAAGGCTGGGGTGGTTGGGGATCAGAGAATGAGGAAAGTACAGTCCATGAACAGGAGCACAGAGGTAGCAAAGCACCCGGTGTTTCAAGGACCAGCCTGTGTCAGAGACTGGGAAAGGCCTCACCATGAAGGCAGAAAGATGGCTCAGCTTTTTGGCGGTTGAGGAATGAGGTCACACATGGCTTCAGTAATAGTCAGGTGGCCAGACATGTCTGAAAATATCACAGCTTAGAGCCTTTCTTTTGAGTTTAATAGAAGTATCATTCTAACGAAAACTATATTGAGATATAAGTATTAAAAGGCATGAGGGTGCTCAGATATTAGAGGGCATGAAGAAAGGAGTAAGTCACTATTATGTGTCAAGAGTGTCCTAGGGATTTTATTTATATCACTGAAGAAGCACTTTTTGACTAGCCAATAAGCAGTACATGATATATAGTAGAAAAAAGCACATAATCATAATTTTTAAACATGCTGATTTTTGTCCCTTTAACAACTGTCTTGTGATGGGTTTGTCATTTTACATTTTTTTTTTTAAACGAAGAAGCTGAAACTCAAAGCCACACAGCTATTAGGTATTAGAGCAAGATTTCAAAGTGGCTCTTTAAGGGCCAGTATCCCATGTCCCTGCTAGTATGCCAAGCTACTACTTCAGGGAGGGGGGTGGAGGAGGAAGAAGACATATCATGGTAATTCAGTGAATAGATTTTTTTGAACATGGCTTAGTGGGTGAGAATGGATAATTTATCCTACCTTGGGTCCTTTGGTTGAGAAAACTATGGAGGCATATATGAAGGATGATTTAAGGATGTGTTTGAATCGTCATTTGCTGCATGAAACCTTTTCCTCAATCCTTTTCTTAGTTACCCTGCCTGTGTCCAGTCCAAGCACACACTTTCCTACCTTTAGCTAAGGCAGAGGTGTAACTCTTTGTAAATGGAAGTGCTCTTGCATCCTTTGATGGAACATTTGCCCTGGACCACTGAGTCAAGCATAGGTAGCCACTGGATGGAGAGATTTGAGTACAGATGGTCTTTCTAAATGGTGGAAGTCATGGGAAGTCTAGAAATCAGAAGGAAGATGCTCTGACACCTGGTTCCAGGCTGCACAGAGAGAGGAGCCCAGGCTCCCAGACATTTCAACCGCGACACACACAAAACAACAAAAACCTCTCTGAAGTGGGAGAGTGGAAGGAATGTGAAACAGATCCAAGATTCCAGTGACAACTTTGGAGGGAAAAGTCATTGTCTAAAGTATAAGATACAGAATGTCAGGTCTCATACCTGGTGTCTGATGGTCATATGGTGGGAGAGGAGGTCCCCTTCTGTCAGAGGTCCAGGGAAGGAGAATAAGGCAGAAGAGGGAGGGAGGGTGGGGACGGGAAGATATAAGCAAGGGATAACATTCAGGATGTAATCTGAATAAATTATAATAAATTGGAATTTAAAAGATACAGACTGTCCATCACTGGGGTTATGGCTTAAATTAGGTATGTGATAAGATTCTGTAAACCATTAAAAAATATCTACCATGGCCCTTCCATTTCAATTTATAGGCACCTTGATGTTTTTGCATTTTAGTGTAAACTAATAAAGACCCCACACATCAAAGTGTAGTAGGCCATTAAAAGCAAGCAGAGTCCATTAAAATATGTGTAGAATTTTACATTTTACTATTCACTCCTACCTATAAACCAAACAACAAACCAACCAACCATAGGACTAATTGCATGCTGCCTTTTAATGGTGTGAATGCAGTGGAGTGGATGCCAGAGGCAGGGAAGGATCCAAGATTGGCAGGTTAACATTTCATTAGCAGACAGAAATCTTATGTTAAAAAAAGTCACTGGAAATCATGTACTGAAGAGCATGACTTAAGATGGGTAACACGGGTTATGACGCTTTGTCAGAATGGGGTGGGAGTTACTGTAGGGAAGGCCTATAGAGTGGAACAGATGTGAGATATGGATTTATAGGGTGTGGTTCTTTTAGCACCATCTTCTACCAAATGACAGGCTTGGTGGAAGACAAAATACATTGGCAATATGGCTCCTGCCACATCACACATTTTCAAGTACTCTAAATTCCCAACACACAGATGTTGCTGTGACTTCCAATAAACATAAGGCAGTACTCAAACAAAATAGCCATACTTTGTGCCATAAATTTTTGTGCGAGTTGGACAAAACCTTTGCCTAAATTGACACTAAGCTCAAAGGGCATTGTCTGTGTTGCACCTGTCATCACCACTGGAGCATAGCTTTCATCCCTAGAAGCCTGTCCCTCCTACCAGTCTTTAAGGCCACTGCACTTGTCCAATACCACGTGATGCACATTCCTTCAAGACTCTTTCTGACATTCTGACTATGTGCATGCAAGGGAGACACAGAACATATGAAAATTGATATTAATGTCAAGGAACACTGAAAGTAATCCAGTTGGGTGAAGCCACAAAGTCCACGGGGTGGTAATATTTAACTTCCTTGTACTTTACAACCACTGCCTGATGGGTCTCCCTACTTCACTAACCAAGTGCAGCACAAGGATGCTGAGTAAGCATTTATAGTTCAATGAATCCCTAGCTTTTTTATGGAAAATGGATAGAAGAAATACTGAGTGTTTGACAGAAATTCCCTTGCTTGAATGCGTGTAGTGTTTGCTTTATTGTTCAACATGTGATGCCAAAAAAAAAAAAAAAAAAACATTTTCATCTCCTAGAAGACAAAATTTTGGTTACTGATGCTTTTAGTTGATGAAATACAGATGATGCCTTCCATGATTAAAATCCTTTACTCCTTGTTTTGAGTAAGTTAATTGGGTAGGCAAAGAGTTTTAGTATTTGAGAGACTAGTAGTTCAATTGCATCTTCTGATTTTTTTTTCAATGAAAATCAGCATATATTATGGAGCTATTCAGTGGGCTTTAGAGCAAAGATAGAAGGGCCAGTCACCTTTCATTTGCTTTCTGTCATAGCAGTTAATGTAAGCACCTCTTCTATTGGATAGTTGGTACTCTCTTCAGTGGAATGATTTACATGCTGAAAACAAGTTTTGTGAGCGTAATGTCAGAATAGTGGGCTCTTTCACACAAAGGAAACAGCAGTGTAAGAGCAAGTGACAGAAGCAAAGAGAACATGTTTTGGTGGGGCGAAGGCCCCGTGAAAATCATAAGAAAAACACAGAGACTTGTTGGGAAGTGATTAATTTTCGCTTCTGAACTTACTGGGATGGTGATGGCCGAAGAAGTTGTTCTGTTCTCCCGAGACAGGCTGCCCACAGAATCTTTGCTTTTAGACAGTGGTTCTAATACAGATGCTCTCTGCTGGGTCTTCTGTTGTGACCTACACATCCCTAGTCTGCTTCTGTCCCTTGGATGCTCTTTACAATATTTGGAAAGCTCACTCAGGAACTTTTACCTGTCACCCCCTGAAGGTAGGCCAGCAAAAACTTCCTTAAAACTCCAGGGCCTTCTCTTTGTTCTCCAGATGTGTCAGAGGAACGCAGCCAGCAAAGAGACAATTCATGTTAACCCAAATCGTAAGAATTTTGGAATCACATTCATTAACCACATACTTGGTGAGAAGACTAGCCACATCTTGTGGAGAGAGATTAATTATTTAATTTTCTGAAATAAAAGGAATAAAAGAAATTGCTTGTTTTAATGTCTCTTTTTAATACTCCACTGATTTTTCAATGAGCATAGAACTAGAAAAGGTAACGTGGTTCTGGTCCTAGGGGGTTCCAAGCCTCCTTCAGATTGTGTGGGATGGGAAGCATGATGTCACAGTGACTGTGACCCATGCAGCAATAGGTGATGGGCTTGAAGGACACAGTCTGGACTATTCCAGCGCTGTTCAGAAACAGTGCCATCTGCCACAAAAACATATTTATCAGTACAAAGTCAACAGACTCAGTGACACTCCAGAAGTGGTGGGGTGGGGCATGGTGACAAGCAGACTCAACTAGGAAAGCCTCTGGTCTGATTTGAGATGCAGATAGAAGTCTGGTTTCATTTGGTAAATTTTTGCCTCAGTGTTCTCTGGTTCATATTGCTGTACTTATCATACATATGATATATAGATGACAATCATATTTATATGTATATATGTGATTATTGAGTATAATCTTAGCTTTGTTTTCTTCCTTGAGATGGATATAAGATAACTCAAAATGAAGAATGTTGATCTTAGTGGCAGTCAAAAGGTGAAAGTTCTAGACTCCCTGATACAAAGTGATTTGTTTTAAACCTGCACCAAATATAGAACAGCAGCAAACACATTGGAGTATCTAACTGATATTTCAAAATCAATCAATCAATCAATCAACCATCAACCAAACAGGGAGGGATCATTTTTATAAAAAAACACAAACACAAACAAAAACAAAAAGCCTTACACAATCATTTCTCCAGCAACCATGAACAGTTGTTAGTGCAAACTAGGGCATATGTTGGTGACTTCAAATCATGAAAAGCTGAGAAATGTACCTGAGTTGACTTGGCAAGTGTCAAAGAAAACAGTGGGCCTTAATTTTAGGGCTTCTATTGTGCCATGTACAGCTGTGATATTTTTCCTCATAGGAAATACAATTAAATTTCCATCTCTTTTTGTGGTATTTTTATTTAATCTACTCAATAATTCAAAATCACCAATGACCTCAGAGGCTAAGTAAAATTTAGGTTCAGTTCAGTTGGTTACTGTGGCCTAGGACATAGTGAGTTTTACTTGTGTGTATAGGCTGATGGTGTCTGAGTAGCTTTTAAGAGCCATTTACCACAAAGCATTTAATACCTGTGCATTCTTGCAATAGTTGTTATTCAAATTTGCTGACACTATTTTTACTGCACATGGCTTGTCTCAAATGCCCCTCATTTTTAATATATATATATAGCAAACAGGGTACAAGGTTAGTGAGGTGCCAGGGGTTAGCTACAGGTCTAGATCCTGAAGAGAATCCTGGGGAGAAAGAAAGAAAGAAAGAAAGAAAGAAAGAAAAAGAAAGAAAGAAAAAAGAAACCACTTGGCTTTTGAAAATTTCATTTCTCATTTGTTGTGTATGGGATTCACTGTCTGTCTTCAGCGTGACAGACAGGCTAACATATCTGATGCTAGTCTAACTCACATTTTCAGTCAGCAATTTGTGTTCTCATAATGGTAAATGCCAAAGGAAGAGACACCCGGCGCACCTATGGCATCCTGACATTCCTTGCCAAAGCTGTGAATGTGACGCTGCATTGCCCTTCCCCAGAAGGAGAGCATAATTTCATTATACAAGAATCATCGCCTCTTAGACTGTACCACCCTTGTCAGAGAGCCCAATAGCACCACTGTTTAGCTAGCAGCAAAGGAGGAAGGCGGGAGAAAGCCCTGGGGCGAAGCACAGGTCACTGACATGATCAGCCACTCTCAGGCTGAAGAGGAGACCTCCCTCAGTGGGTCATTCTGACATAGCTACTGGCCAAGGAGAGTTGATCCCGATTCTCAAATAGCAATGCAGGCATGCGTTCCCTCAGCCTGTTACACTATATTTTAAAACCCTGACCACCAAAACATAGTAACACCTTTAAAGAAAATATTACAGACTATTTGGCAAATATTGTTGAATAGAGATGTTTAAAGCATTTCTTGTCTATTTTATTGCATTACTGCTTGCTTTGAGGTATTTATCTCTAGCCCTCAATAACAATGTCTGCTTTTTACCTTCTCTTATTACTAAGAAAATAAGTTTAAAAAACAAACCACAATTTTGATGACATGGAGAGATGGTAATTATGCCTCACAGGAAAGTTAACATTAAGTATGATGCAGAGAGTAGAGAAACCCATGCTACCAATAAGTTCACAAAAGACAAAAAAAAAAAAAAAAAAAAAAAAAAAGCTAAAATGTATGAACAGTTGTAGTTACTTAGTTACCCGAATCAGCCACTAGAGGTCAGTGCTACTCTACAGAAATCAGCATTGCCAGCATCTGCTTAGGTAGTTGACTCACCAAACCAAGTTTAAAAAAAAAAAAATGGTTGAAAATCTTTGGAAAGATGTCATGCCAACATCCTTGGAAGGTGCAAAGTCATTTAAGATGAATATATCTTGCATAACATTGTTTAAAAGTCTCTGGCTCAGAACATCCCCTCCGTGCTGCTACGGCACAGTGTGTACTGAGGTTAATAAATAAATAAGAAACAAACACAAAGCACAAACATTCAGTTCAAAAGAATAAACTACATTTCCTCTCTGTTTTGAGAAAGCATTAAGGGTACCGAGACTCCTGCATCCATGGGGCTTCCACGGAGCAGCTCAACAGGTCAGGTTGCTGTCTTAGCTATTCTCCCCTTAGAGGGAAACTTAACACTTCATGTAAATTTGCAATAGGAAGCCAATGAATAGCAAGGATCCTTCTCCAATATGCAGTACATTTTAAATGCTTATAAAAAATATAGATCCATAGCACACAGTCTAGAAGTGCCGTGGGGCAGACTCAAGGACTCCTGATCAGGACAGCACTTGCCACCTGGCTTTCTTATATGACAGCTCTAACCATAGGAGTCCCACAGGTCCCCAGGGCGTGCTGACAGCTAGAGAAGAGCCCTGGACAAAGCAGAGACATGGGCTTAAAACTTTTTCCCTTGCAACTTCATTCCCTGGATCAAAATGTGTTTTGCCATCCTAAGATATTTGTTTGGTTTCCTACCAGTCAGTAGATATCTATAAGTAAAGCAAGGCGTTAAGAGTGAACACGCTTCAGAATGTTGCTCATTCATTTAATCTTGCACCAGTTTTATACACCAAGTGGGTTTGAATCTTAGAAAGGCTTTTCCACACAGCAAACATGTTTTGTATATCTCAGTGTCATCACAACATTGATAATTTGAAAAAAAAATATATATATAGCTATCGGTTTGCCTTGACTAGACGTACATGTCTCCCATGGCAAATAAGGCAGAGGATCAAGGAAAAGAATAGAAATGGGCTCTTTTTCCACTTTAACAATGCATTTAATGAATACAGTCATCTTCATAATACAGGTAAAAATGAGGCTGACCAAAGGGAAAAAAATTAGAGTATGTACTTACTGACAGTATAGAAAAATGTAAAATTACAATTTCAGTGGAAAGCATCTCAGTAAGTTTGGTCACCCAGCTCATCATACTGTAAGATGCTTCTGCATTATTAATCCACTGAGGCCTGTGGCCATTTGGCATTAATAAATGCAGACTCAATGGTTAGTCACAGGTAAACGTGTTGTACTTGTGATACTTTTCTGAGCTGGTGCCTGGTCTCATCAAAGCACCCAGAGAAATCCCGGTTTTCCTTATTGCTAATAAAAACATGGTTTTAGTCATCTGGATCCCTTGCTATTATGCTTCAGGTTGGCTTGCCTGCATTTTCAAGCTCAGCCTATGGAAAGACCTCCATGCACTATAAAAATGCTTGTGAGAAACAGCCATTCACTTTTTCTCTGCTTTTGTTACTATTATCTTGCACCAACTGTTTTGAAAGAATAGGGATGTGGTCAAAGATGTGAGGCCTGGCCAGTCATAAGGTGAGCCATCCTTAATGCGAGATCGTTATGGTCTGCTCCCAGACTAAAACTGTTCATCTGATAGGATAAAAGGGAGGTGGGGGGAGGGGGCCAGAATAAATATATTTCTCCGAAACCTCATAAGTACAGAGGCTGTGATATCCGTGCTGTAGTCAATAGACTTTCACCAATGACATAAAAACATGCATGCAGCTTGCAGGCTGCCAAGCAGGTTCTGTACAGAATTGTACTGATGGGTGAGTTACAATACAGATGAACACAGGGACACAGTGATATCAACAACAGCAAAGCAAAGGCTAACTGTCACAGTGTCAGTCTTTTTTTTTTTTCTTTCCCCCCCCTCCAGACTTGATGTATGGAGGTATTACCAGACACATCCTCTTTAAGGACACAGTTGGGGAAGCATGGTCAGACAGCTGAATGCATTGTCAGTCATTAGGGATCTGGCGTGTGTAGAACACATCACGGAACACCACAGGACAGACTCACAAATCTTGAACAGAATACCACTGAGCTCAGGATTCTATCAACTGCACTGGGGTCTCAGAAATGAAGCTGCAGAGAGACACATCGTGGTGAGGTCCCAGCTACACGTGTGTGAAATAGTGCTTTCTGTTAGCAGGGCTTATCTCTGAAGACTCCCCCGTTTCCAGGGGACAGTCGGCCTCCTTGGATGTGCTTGTTTAATGAATCGGTTGTGTAATGAATCAACGTGTTTAGGGAACACACAGGCTGAAGGAAACTAACAGTGAACCCTTGAGCTTGATTTTACAGGGACGGGGATCTGATATAAGCCTGCAAGCCTCAAACTTCGTCTTTTCACTGCCTCCTTGTACTTTGTAGCCATATGCTTTTGATATTTTAACCCTTTGACAGTGTTCCTGTGCTTACTTCGAATCCCTGGAAACTGCTCAAACCCACCACCCTCTATGGAGAGTTCTCTGGGATTTTCTTTGAAAGGCAGGCATTGTTTCTCATTCCCAGTCTCTACAGTGTGCCATAATCAAGTCATCTCCTCAGATTCATTTAACCCTCCAAGGTCCTGGCATCCTCCTTCCTCCCTCCCCCACTGCATTTGCTAAACTGCAAACCACCTAAAGCTGAAGATTTGACCCTCTAAGATGGAGAATAAGAGCAAATGTGGGGATCACACAGGAAAGAAGTTTTACCTGGAAACAAATGTGATGTTAATGAAATCCATAAAGGGTCTTATACAATAGGCATGGTGTTAGACCAGAGTCCCAGCTTCACATTGATTGTGGTATTTAAATTTCAATGGGTTGATAATTTATGAGAGGAAAATGACCAGTATTATGAACACACTCTAAGGGACAGGGAAGGCCCTTTGCCAGCTCAGTGAGAGGAAGGGGGAGGGGAGGGGCACCGTGTTCCCCTGAGAGTCAGCAGAGTTCAAGAAAGCACCACTTATTCCTAGCTTTTGAGAGCGCGCGCTCTCTCTGTTTCTTTTTTCTTTCTTTCTTTCTGTTTTTTATTTAAATCGCAATGGTTCATACCTCACATTCCCTGGAGCCTGATTTGCTATAGGTGCAGGGTCCCGTTCCGTTCAGCAGCATCTCGCTGGTCTCGGTGTTGGTGGGTTTATAATCTACATAAAATTCCTGGGTGCCTGGAGTCATTTGCTTAAGCGATTGCCGTTTCTTCTTCCGGTGCCTTCGCATGAGGGAGCGCTGCTGCAGCTGTTTCATGCTGGCAGGGTACCGCTTCCAGGACACGTACATCACCAAGAGGATGACCAGCACAGACAGGAAAAGAGCCACGCTGCCCGCGATGATCTTATGGAAGGAGATGTGCTCCGTGTCCACGTCTGTCTCTGGGCTCGGCTCGGTAGCTCCCACCGTGGGGGGCAGTGGAGGCTTGCTCTCATGCTTCGGCCTGGGGAGCTTGGGCTTAAACGTGGGCTTCGGGAGCGCCCTGGCCAGGTCAAACCTCTCGGTGGTGGTGCTTTTACCACAAATGCTGTAGTTTTTCACTGCATCGATCACGTTTACCCCCTGCAGCTCTTTGGGACTGGCGCAGATAATTGTATTCTCTCTCAGACCTTTAAAACTTTTCAGCCAGTTTACCAGGGAGCAGATATTCCTGCTGCATTCCCATATATTCCCGGCAAGACTGATGTCATTGAGAGAGATCCAAGAATCCAGAATCTCTTGACCAATAAATGTGAGCTTGTTGGAATCCAGGTTGAGGCGTTGCAGATTGGGGACGCACTGGAAGACACTGGGTCCACTGAAGGCTTCGATCTCATTACCCGACAAGTCAAGCCTTTGTAAGGAGCTCCAAGTCCAGGACATGGTTTGTCCTATGACGCTGATTTTATTCCACTGCATGTACAAGTTCTGAAGGCTCACCAACCTTGGGAAAAGGGCCAGGTTGAGCTTGGAAAATTGATTGTGCTCCAAGTGAAGTTCTTTGAGTCTGATCATGCCAGCAAAGACATTTCTGGCTAAACTTCGGATCCTGTTGTATCCTAGGTCCAGAAGTTCCAGGTTGCGACAGTCTTGGAAGATCCGCACAGGGATGGTTCTCAGTGAGTTGGAGCGGAGGTGTAAACTGAGCAGCTTCCTCAAGCCCCGGAACTGTTCAGATCCCAGAGAATGGAGCTGATTATAGGACAGATCCAAGTTCCGTAAATTGGTCACAGGTCTGAAGGTGTTGTTAAGGAAATAAGAGATTCTGTTGGAACTCAGAATCAACTCTTTGAGTCTGCGAATCCCATTGAAAGCATTCTCGTCAATATTGCTGATGTGGTTGTGGTCAAGGTATAGCCAGGTGAGCTGATTGAGCCCTTTAAATTGATTATACTTAAGTTTTTGGAGGCTGTTGTAGCGAAGGGATAAACCCAAGCAACCGGCAGATATACTTGAGGGTATCTCCTGCAGTTTCTGAGACTCACAGTATACCATTTTGCCTTCGCACCTACAACCCTTAGGGCATCCTCGCTCAGCAGAAGAAAGCATTGTCAGTAAGACGGTGGGGGCTAGGACCACTGCTACAGCTGATCCGCGCAGTAGCCTAATTACATTGAAACCTGGAAATAAAAACAACTTAGAAAAGTTATCCCCCCGAAAAGAATGCATTTTTAAAAATCAAGCAAAAACTAGGCACCTATTTCCATACTCAGAGATGTAAACATTTAGATACCATTTAGCACCAAATATCATTTTGTAATATAAGGATTATACACATTTCTAATAGTTAAACAAGGAATGTGCCTACTGGTAATCTTATGGTCTTAGACTAGAGAAATAGAACATTTAAAGCAATTAAAGCAGAATTATTACATAGACTTAGAGGATTTTTCCATTTTTTTTTTAGAAGGAAAGAAGAAAAATGACAAAACATACCCATCCTTTGTATTGTTCAAAGGTCGTCCTTAGGTCTTTTGCTTTGGCTTAGGGGCCGCCTGCATGACAGCCCCTGTCAGCTGCAGTGTAGTGAGTCAGGGCTCGCTGACACCCAGGAAGAAAAATTGGACCCCTTGGGAGATGGACCGATTTTGGAACATTATTCTTTACCAGCCATGCAGAACCCTCCAAGAACAAATAAATCCCAACACCGCATTCGCAGCAGCAGAACATCCGAGTCTTCCTAGGTAATAGGATCTTCATGGATATTACGTTTTTGCATCTTTACAGTGTGTGTGAGTGTGTGTGTGCGTGTGTGTGCGTGTGTGTGTGTTTAAAAAAAACTGGCTTCTACAATTTCTTCTCAAAAACCATGATGTATTCCTCTAGACAACGTGGGGCTACCTGTGCTGACACATCTGTATTCCATAGCCCGACAGTCCCGTGGTGATGAGCACCTAGTTCAGCCACGGAGCTGCCTTGGAGCCCAGAAGGCAGGAGAGCCGGGTTCCGCGCACACGCTCAGCTCACTCCTGCAGACTGTCATTCTGAAAGCTGCTCGGACTGTTGCTTCGGTTTCAGTGAATGCAGTCTTATGTAAAGCTGCCCCCAGTGGTGAGGAACACTGTGGGCATGTGCAGAGCTGGAGCTCTTTTATCTTGCAAATGAGCAGGCTCTGCTGGAAAATGAATGATTCTTTTGGGTGGCTCAATAGGAAGTGAATGGTCAACGTAATCAATAACTAGCAACATTTTCCGTGGTTTCCAAGTCTTGTTTTACAATTTGGCAATGTCTGCACTGTCTGCGTCTGCTTAATCGCCAAACGTGCTTCCCAGAGTTTTTCTAGAGCTCGACATTAAGTTCACAGATCGAATGTCAATTTTTCTTCACCTCAATGTAGGCTTTGAGCTGAAATTTATAAAATGAATTATTGAGCTTTCCACAAAGCTGCTTTAAGAGCGTGCCTGTTTGACCTCTTGGAGTCACAGCGATCACATTATGCAAGGTGTCTCAGGATGCTGGACTACATAGGCTTTACAAAAGAGGGAATGACTAATGACACGCAAATTAATAGGTCTAATGGCCTTTCTGATTTTCTCACAAAAGATATAATTGGTTTAATCATTTATGACTGGGCTTGTTTTGATTGCTGTGGATTTTTTTTTTTTTTAACCAGAAGAGAAATAAACCATTTTTAGTGCTAGTATTAGAACCCAAAGATCATTTGGTTCATATTTTATTGATATTGCTTCTATTTATTACACTAATATTTATTGAGCACTTTCTAAGTCCTTTAAATGAATGGATCATACTGTTTTATCTTTTGACAACAGCGGTGCGCAAGTCCCACTGTAATCTACATTTCAAAGGTGAAGGACCTGCACTTAAATGGGCTGCTTGCAAGGCTCCAGAATATAGCAAGGCAGCTCTAGAGCTGACAAGCAGAACCAAGTCTGTCTTGTGCTGCTTCACCAATCACTGGTTCCTTCTCAGTGACATTGCTGTGCTCAGTGAGTCTGGCGAAAATTAGACAGATGAAGGTGGAGAAGCTGTACAGAGTGGAGAAGCTGTACAGAGTGGAGAAGCTGTACAGAGAGCACTCTGGTTCTCTAGAGTGGGCCCTGGTGCCTGTGTGTCCTTTGTCTTAGAGAAGTGCTCTGGGAAGTAAGGAGGAAGCAGCTGCTAGTCTCCTAGGAACAGTGGTCCTTGATAAACTGTCCAGCTGTGTCACCTGGAGCAGCTCAGGTACCTTCTCCATGCTTCTATATTCTGTCCTGCAAAATGGACACCATGGTAAAGTTGCTTCCGAGGCATATTTTGAGTATTAAGTTACATTTTTGTCCAGGACTGTGGTACTGCAGATTGACACGAGGCCCTGAGCTACAGCCTCAGCCCTTTGTCATCTTGATATCTTTAAGTGCTCAGCTCTGTGTGTTTCATACAAACTGAACAAATATTGTTTTGTTCCATGTGCTGATGTTGCTTTTTACTATTGAGTATTGGTTGCATCATCTGTCCGAAACTTACAAGGAGCTACTCCAGTGAGCATGTTCATATTATAATCAGTGGGGGAAGCTCCTGCATCTTCAACATCTCCCCTTGCAATTGAAAGTTGATGTTTTGGTTCTATGGACTATGTCTAATAACTAAAGCTTGGCACTCCTCTCTGCCAAAGCAAAGCCTAACACCTGGCCTAAGGAGTTTGCCATTTTCTATGAATACACATTATTCCTTGAAGTATTTGTTTTGTTTATATTAGGTAAATTTGCTGCATCTCAATTGGGGCCAGGTTGTTCATATCCAGGGCTGAATAGTTTGGCAAATGCTAATTATGATAATCAAAGTGGCCAATTCTTTGGGTACCATGCAATTGATGGTGTAGTGGTTACCTTGAACTTGCATGTGTTGCGACTATATCTGATACACTGAGACAGCTTATTAAAAACATTTCCTTTCCTATTCCCCAAGATTCTGATCCAAGGGCTGGAAGAGGTTGTGTTTTTCCCTTTCACTTAGAATTTCATTCATGCATATATTTATTGTATTTTGATCAAATCTACCCTCTAATTCTTCCCTTAATACTTTGGACCCTTTTTGATTAATTTCATATGCTCACATTCTCTCTCTCTCTCTCTCTCTCTCTCTCTCTCTCTCTCTCTCTCTCTCTCTC
>OU015751.1:18664916-18678347 GCA_907169655.1 Acomys percivali | reverse complement strand
CTGTTCTGTATATGGACATCAGTGTGTAAAGTAGAGGTCTGTTCTGTGTGAAACTGACATCTTAAATGAACGAGACAGACAATAGAAATATAAGCGAAGGTAGGCTGTTGGTCATGCTTTACTTTGACTCTGAAGTGACCCAGAAGCTCGTGTTTTGAGAACTGTTTTTCTAACTGTTTTGAGAACTGCTGCTGCTTGGAGGCTGTAGAACCTGTAAGAATTGAGACCTCTTCATAAAAGGAGGTTACAAGATTTAGGCCCTTGAAGGCTATAGCCCAGCTTTTACTTCCACCCTCTCACTCTTCTTTCTAGTCTGCTATGATGGTATGAACCTCGGCCACAGGGTTCTTTGCACAGAGTATGCCATGACCTTCCTCCTGAGATGGGCTGAGACCCTTTGGAAATGTGAACCAAAGTAAACATTCTTCTTTTATTAAACTTTCGATTGGAGATATTTTGTCACAATAAAGCAAATGTAATTAACATGAATATGTAATTTTTGACTATGGAAGAAATAACAATGGAAGGATGGTTGGTTGTGTGGATGATTTTAAACAAGATGGTTAGGGATACTGGAAAAATGGCTTCAGCAAACTGAAGAATGAGATGGGCTTGAAACTGAAGACTTAACAAGGGCGAGGAATGGCTAGTGCAAGCCCCAAGGTGGAGGCACATCATTTGTTTGATGGACTTCAAGAGGGACAATAAATCTAGAGCAGATATGACAGCTCTAGAGACATTAATGATGAAGCCACAGAGGTCCTAGGTATAGAATAAAAGAGCTTTCTTTTCCTCCCAGAATGCATGTACTTAAAAGGTTGTATATTAAAGGATCATATCTGTGGCTTGAAGATTTTCAAGCCTTTCAGCCATGTTCAGATACTGAAACCCCTGCCTCCAGTGTGAGGGTGCCTCATGAGGCCTTGAAATTGGAGCATTCGTGATGAGGTTAATGGGCTTGCACCAGCAATGGGAGGATCCAGGAGAGTGAACCTGTCTACATGTCACTATTAAAGATCTTTCTAGAAGTTAGACCTGAATATTTTCCAGATCTTTAAACTGTGAGAAATGAACCCCATTGTTTTTACTGAACATGACTTTTTTTTTTATTGTAGCACATTGGCCAAAATGATCAGTCCTGGTCTTGTTATGGCAACAGGGGGCAGGAGAGAAGCAAGTAAGGGAAGCTCTCACAAGTCAGGGGAAAGGTGGTGGGATTTGGGTCAGTGTAGCTGGGTAGCAGGAGAAGAAGTTGAATTCTGCAGAAATTTGAGACAAATAAAAAATGATTTTAAAAAATGCATTAGAAGTAAAGGCATGAAATACCAAGAGAAGTTAAAGATGGATCCTTAGCTTTATTTTCAAAGGAAAATTTCTTTCTTTTTAAACAGTTATGAACATGCATGAATGTCTGTGTGTGTACATGAGTGAAGGTATCCATAAAAGCCAGAAAAGGCCGTCAGGTGCCCTGGAGCTGGAGCTACAGTAGTAGTGGTAGCTGTGATGTGTCTGATGTGTTCTGGAAACAAAATTCAGGCCCTTTGGAAGAACAGCAAGCACTCCTAACTCTGAGCCAGCTCTCCCCAATCCAGTTCTTAGTTTTATAGGCTCAGCAATCTGAAGGATACTAAGGCCATCAGGGCTTTTATTGGCCACGTTTTAGAAGTGAGATCAAGAAATCAACATACTGGAATTAAGTAGGGATTTACTATTATATTTTATTCAATATTATGAGATGTTAAGTTCTAAAAATGCATATTTTATTTTATATTTTGTTTTGAGGCAGGACCTTATGATGTATGCAGTTTAGACTGCTCTTATACTCAAATTCTCCTGCCTCAACCTCCCAATTCCTGAGATTCTGGGAATGAAGTACCAAGCACAGAACTGTTTTATTACTTACTTTGTTCGTATTATGCATGTATATCTTTATGCACTTGAGTGCAGGTGCCCATGGAGCCCAGGAGAGGGAACTGGGTCCTTTGGAGCTGAAGTTACAAATAGCTGTAAGCTCCCTGACATGTGCTGGGACTTGAACTTACATCTTCTGCAAAGGCATTGCTCTTTCTCTCTCTCTCTCTCTCTCTCTCTCTCTCTCTCTCTCTCTCTCTCTCAAGTTGATTACAACACTTCTCCCTTTAAACCCTCCCATATACCCCTTCCTACTCTCCTTTAAATTCCCTACCTCTCCTTTTTTTTTTTTTTTACTAATTGTTATTGCATACATATAAGTATATGTCCATAATGTATGTTCTTAAATATAACCCATTCAGCTGCTATAATGCTACCTGTAGGCATGTTTCAGGGCTGACCATTGAGCAGTGCATGTTCTTAACTGCTGAGAGGATATGTTTCAGGGCTGACCATTCAGCAGTGCATGTTCTTAACTGCTGAAACATCTCTCCATTTCCCTAAGCCCATCTTTGAAAGCAGATTTCTGGTCTTAGGACTCAGCACATTGTGTGATTTTAAAGACAGAAGATGATAAAATGACTAGGAAAAAAACACCATAAACCTATATTTATATTCAAATGCCCTAGAGAGGTCAGGGTTATGGCTAGCTTCAGAGGGCAGTGGAGCCAAAGAGTTTAATCAAAATTGAAATTTAAAAATTACATAATGACTAGATATAAGAAAATTTGGTCTAAGCATTCTAGGAACTAAGTTTGATAAATTCAAAACATTCTTACAAATAATTTAGAAAATAACATTATTTATTATATTTGTCAGTTCACATTTTCAATTTGAAATTGATTCCCCCAGGCATCCCAGGATCTTACTGTATTCACTGTAAAATGGAAACTACAAACCTGCCTCTGAATCTTCAATGTTTCTGTTTAGTAGCAATTTCAAAAATATGTGAATAAGAATAGGCTACGTTTTTCTCTCTGTAGATGAGGGAATCTATAAATATTAATTTCCTTTGAATCTGTCTAGATTTACTGGCTATACGTGTGTACTGGGGTTAACATGTGTCACAGGTCACCAACATGACCAAAGGAAAGTGAGATTTTACTAATATTTGAAATTCTGTTTGTACTAACCTTTCAATACCGTGCTAACCGGCTTTGTTCTAGCTCAGAAGTTGCTTTCCCCAGCACAGAGTTAATGTGTATATTACAAACTAGTATTTCTAGAGTGCCAGTGTAGAGCCCCTGTGTCAGGTCGCTTCCCATACTCACATGCATATCTTACCTGCATTTACAGTTGTATTGTGATCGTCACTGGAGCATTAGCAAGTCTACTCCTTGATGCCACCTGCTGGCTTCAAGGGCTCCATTAAAAACCTTGCCTGATCACATATGGTTATAAGCAAACACTCCTGACTTAGACAGAGGCATGAAAAGGGTTCAAAGTCAGATTGTTAAAATGGCCTCTCAGTATCCTTCTAGAAACAGGAAAGATCAAATGAATAAAACCTCACAACTGCCCACCACATCTTTCACCTACAGACACTTGTGTGTGACAGGAGCAGGGTACCTTCCTGTGACTTGAACTCCTGCCTGCAACTTCTATAGAAGCGTAACATAACCTAATTTTGAACTATGAAACTATCACAAATTTATGTTGCATCACTTCTCTTTGGGAAACTTCTGAAGGCCAAACATGACCTTAATAAATACTCATTTTTCTTTTTTGGTATAAATTTGAGAAGATACATAAAAGTAAAAAAAACTTATAATAAATACCAACTTCTACAGTTATCAATATTATACAGTTTTTAATATCCTTGCTCCTTTCCAATATACATGCACTATTATTATTTTCTTCTAGAATATTTTAAAACCCTTCTCATCCATATGTATTGTGAAATAATAGCAACATTTAACTTGACATGTACCATTACTCTATCTGACAGAGTGGGCAGTAAGTCCTTAAACATGCTGTGTTTGAATCAAGTCTCAAAGTGTGTATATTTTTAGGTCTCTGTAGCCTCTTGGTTTTGTTGGTTTGTTTATTTGATGCCATTGAATTGATGGAGCTCTTGTATCGTGGTTGACAAATCGCTCTATGCTTTGCACACAATGTTTCTCCATTGTGTCATTTAACTTGCAAAAGAGCCAGTTTAGTGGCATGCGTATTGAGCAAGAATCCTTCACTCATTCATATAGAACAGTCAGCTCAGATGGATCCTTGGGGAATCTAATCACTCCTGGTGATAATTTAGAACTTGAATGACTTTTGAGTTATATAGAGTCTAGAGAGTGGAGAGAAATATGTACAGAATGGTATTTATACTAGCAGTAAATTAAGTAATGGCTTCCCTGGCAGCTTTGGTAACAAGAATTAATAATAAGGCACCTTGAGTCAATGTTGCACTAATATTCATATTACTAGAATTTCTGTTCTTTATTTCCTATCATAGTTCTCCCTTTTGTGTATAGTCAGCAAAAACATTGTTATATTGTTCTTTGCAAAGTCAGTCCATGAATTTGTGCATTAATGTGAAGTGTTCTTCTAATACAGTCTCAACAAAGTTTTATCAAGTGAGCAGCAACACAAATTTATTTGTAGTCTTTTATATAGAGAAAATTTCATTTTCTAGAATTTTATTTATAGCAAATTCCATGAAGAAACACCTGGCATCAGAGCCCAGCTGTACAATTTATGGTCCTCCATCTAGTCCCAAGCTTCTGAACGTTTCTCACAGTAGAACAAAGGAGTTTTACTATGATAGCTGTAAAGGGGC
Organism: Acomys percivali; assembly: GCA_907169655.1. Taxonomy (NCBI): domain Eukaryota; kingdom Metazoa; phylum Chordata; class Mammalia; order Rodentia; family Muridae; genus Acomys; species Acomys percivali. The sequence continues at coordinate 18,673,657 of OU015751.1, read as the reverse complement.
ACCTTCGCCAAATTTGTACCTCAGTATTTGATGTTTTACTCTGTACGGTTGGCCGCACTTTGAATGTGAAGTCAAGGTTTTTGAGAATGGTATCATCATCAACATTTGGCTGCATTCATATCACAGATATTCTACTATAACAAGAAAAATTGAATATAGTCTACATTGTTCCATCATTGCATGTGATAGTCTGAAATGACAAGACTAGCATATTTTAGAATATGACTTCCTAGCAAATATTTCACCCAGAGAATTAAATTTCCCAGCCACCAGGTGTGAAAAGATAATACAAACTTTGATTTTTGAGAAAGAGGTAAATGTTTCATGTGTTGGTTCTATTTTTTTGTATCTAAAGCAAGACATCTGGTTGATAATTATTTTAGGCTGTATGTCTGAGATGCAGTGGACTTCTATGTAGATTTGCAGTGCGTTATCAGAAAAAGAAGCCATGAGTCCTTAAATTGTACTCAAATGCACCCTGCAGTGTATGGGGACTCAAGTTCTCTAAGCTGGTGAATTGCCCTTATATTGATAGTATTTGGTACCCATGGCCATTTATTTCCTCACTGAAAAGTAACAAGGGTGCAGATGCTTGGGAAAACTTTGCAACTGATAGCAGAATCACTATGCAGCAAAGCTGTGACTCAAAAATTAACTTTAACGGAAAATTCTATGTGTAGTTTTTTTTATCTGCTACATTTTTATATAACAAGGTTAAAATACTAATATTTTCATTGGGAAAAATGCTATAAGTGCTTCATGAAATGACTTTTCTGACATTAGGTTCTTTAAAAAAGTATTTATTAAATTTTATCATTCAGATTATATCCCAATTGTTATCCCTTCACTTATATCTTCTGGTTTCCCCCTCCCTCCCTCTTTTGCCCTATTCCCCTCCCCTAGATCTTTGACAGAAGGGGACCTCCTCCCTTACCATATGATCACAGCCTATCAGGTCTCATCGGATAGCCTGCTTCCCCTTCCTCTGAGTGTCACCAGGCCTCTCCATCAAGGGGAAGTGGTCAAATAGGGGCCACCAGAGTTCATGTCAGAGTCAGTTGCTGCTCTCCACACAATTGTGGAAGATGTGCTGTCCATTGGCTAGATCTGAATAAGGGGTCTAGGTTTACTTCATGCATTGTCCTTGGTTGGTACAGGAGTTTGTGCAGGCCCCTCCCCCCGGATCCAGATCTGCCAGCCTTGATGGTCTTCTTGTAGGGTTCCAGGATACTCTGAGTCCTTCTATCTCCCTATTCTCCCATTCCTCTCTCACCTGGAGTCCCAATAGCAAGTCCCAGCATCTGTCCCAATCCCCTGCTGAGTGAAGACTCTCAGAGGACATCCATGTTGGGCTAGTATCCAATTGTAAGTGAGTATATACCATGTGTATCTTTCTGGGTCTCTGTTAACTCACTAGGGTTGATCATTTCTAGTTCCATCCACTTGCCTGCAAATTTCAAGATTTCCTTGTTTTTAATAGGCTGAGTAGTATTCCATAGTGTAAATATACCACAGTTTCTTTATCCATTCTTTGACTGAGGGATATCTAGATTGTTTCCAGATTCTGGACATTAGATTGTTAATTCATTTATCCATTCAATGATATTTACTATGTTCCCAAGCTCTCCTTGGTGCTGGTGATACAGGAGTGCCTAAGACCAATGCCAGTCATGCATTATGGTTGATGTGATAGTAAAAGAAAAAGAAAATCTCAGGTCCACACTATAGGATTAGCTAGTGTTAGATCCAATGGAAAAACATGATACAGCATGGATGAGGATAGTGACAGTTTTTTAGGAATAATAGAATCCCTCTGGAGTAATTGTAGTTGAGAGCAGTTCACAAGGCTCAATTCCCTGTGTTAGAACCATCCTGGGGGCTTTAATTAGTCTCAAATGGAGGTACTGCTCGCTTTGTAAAGTACCCTTAGGTCACAGTTGACAGCAGAACCTTGTTTAGGGGAAGGTTGAGGAGTTTTGCATGAACCAGTTCTACATGTCTCTAGATGTCAATTGGATTTCTTAGAAATCACGTGAGCTTTCTGGAATTGATGCAGTTTCCACTTGCATCTAAGTCCCACAGCCTCCCTAACTTCCTTCAATTGCCATCTAGAGTAGCTTGTTACAGGTTCCCCTGATTGCTTTCTCACTTGCTACCAATCAGGGACTTTCTGCTTATATTTAATGATTTGTCATGGCAACTTCAAGTACTCAGGGAAAGTCAGTTTCTGTCCATAAGTTCATGGTAAAGAGTGCATGCAGATAGACTATCAGACAATGAGGGACTAGGATGAGTTCTAGAAGGTTCTGAATAGTTTTCACCCTATAGAATTTGGTAATGCGTTACTTTCTTGGCATGTGGGTATTTTTACTAATTTAAAAATTTCCCACCTGCTTTAGTTAAGAGTTTTTATGGAGACATACTAACAATTGACTACCTATCCATCCGAGAGGATGTGGTTGGGACTGAACCTTTAATGCTTCTGGTCATAGTTTGATTTTTTTCTGGTGCTTGTTCCTCAACCTGCAAGATGTACAGGAGCCAACTAAGAGTTAGCTAACTGTAAGAAAACATGTTCTCAGCACCCCTATTACTCAGGAAATTATAGAGATTCTTGGTACACTTTGTTAGCAATCAGGGAGAGATGAAATATCTGTTATTATGTCACAGCCACCAGTACTTTATGGTGCCTTCAGGAATTCACTTCTTCCTCTCCAACTTATTAGCTCAAGGCCAGGCATCTTCTCTTACAAGTACAGTTGAAATTTCAAGCATGATACTCATAACACAATTATCTACTACAAAGCAAGCAAACAAATGATAAAACAACCCGTAAAATAAATGTTAAGCGCTGTTGGCTTTCTTAGATACTATTTTGTGGTTAGGGTACCAAAAATATTTGCTTCACTACCCCACATTTTCAAAGGCTTTTGAAGGTCCCTCGGTCATATCTAACTCCAAGTTTCCAACAGGAGATTCACATATAAGAGGATCCTGTTCCCTGCCCCTTCTCACTTGACTTTTACTTATTTTCTTTGGCTTCCAGTATTCTGTTGCTGATGCCTATGGTGGACTAGTTCTTTTTTGGGACATTTCCCCACTTATAAATAAACAAATCCTACTGTATTTGCTGGCAACAGCTGTAGCATTAGCTTTTCCAGGGTTCTTCAAACTTAATATGTAGCTTAAAAATGGAGAACATTAAGGGATAGTATTTATTCACAGAGAACTGAGTCTTGTGGACACAGTTTAAGCAGCAAATAAGAAAGGCTTCTATTGAAAACATCCCTCTCTGCCCCATCTTCCTAGCTTCTTCCCCAGTTATTCTTCCCAGAGGACATAACTTCACTTTTAGCTCCTATTTATGTCGATAATATTTTTGCATTTTACTAATATTTCAATACCATGCTAATGCAATCAAGAACTAGTATCATATACGCTTCCTACTTCGCATGATAAAATTGATATTAAGTTAGTATTGACTTGACTGACAAACTCTAGCTTATGGAAACTGTAAACAATGATACTGAGACTTGAAAGGTATGCTAGGTAGTTTTCATTCTTGTTCAGTTTTAAAGAAATTTTATTATTTTAAATATTCATTTACAATGAGACAGGTTACCTTCTGGCAACACTCAGCCTACCTCAAAGAAGATGATGAGCATCAAAGAATCTCTTTGTGGAGATGGCTTCAAATGTGGCAAACCAGCCACTGGGCAAAATGTCCTGGTTTCTGCCATAGACAGAATTCTTCCTAAAAGTGGATAAGCTTGGATGTAGGCAGAGTTGACAGCCAAACTCTGCCAAGACAGGGTAAGCAAATCCTCAGTAGTTCCTGCTTCACAAATATGTCTGTCAGATATATTGGGCCAGAAGGTTGAAGATGATGCTCCAGTGTTATAGAGAGTTTGGGGTGACTATTCAGAGAGCAAACTGTCTCTGTCATCTTCTCATTTGGTAAGCTGCCAACCTGCACTCCCTGTATAATCAGGTAATTACTTTTATTCCTTCTCAAGTTGCTGATGGGGTTGAAGATCACATAGTTTAGTCTTACAATTGAGATTAGTTGTTTAGGAGTTAAGATGCTTTTAGGTCTAGATGGATGTTTTAAGTTGATAATGATGAAATATGATAATATTAATTTACATTAAGGATTTTAGACTCATCAAGATAGGAAAGATGTTTTCTTCAAGGCTGCCAAATACAAATACCCAAAACACTATGAATATAAAATTTATATATTTCCTGATTGTTTCATGGTTCTTCTTGCTGTAGGTAGTTTATTATATATATATTATATATATTTATGGAAAATATTTAATAAAAATTGTAAAAAAATGTAAAACTAAAAAATTAAGAACAAATCTAAATTTAAAATTTAAATTTGTGTAAATTTACCTGCAAGCAGTGGTACTTCTTGTCCTAAGTGGCACTTGCTTTTCCTAGTATGTTATCAGATCAGGCAATCCAGACACTCTTTGCCTCCTGTTACACTATGTGTGCCTGCTCTTGTATCTAACCACATTGATCACCAAGTGCTGGCCGACCACTCTCCAGCATGGGGCTCTCAGTCCTGTATCCCATGTATCCCCTTGCTTGGTTCTCTGCTCATTTGCTAAATCATCTTTGTAAGAGAATTCCCCAGAAAGGATGAGTATGAAATGAACAGTTCATTTCAGTGGCTATTGTTCATTTCTTTAGGGTCATCCCTGCCTACTGATGGATTGGTTCTTCCACACCCATATGTGATTCTGGGCCATAAGCCATTTTTTTTTCAGAACCTTCCACACAAGGTTCTGTTGTGGCTAGCCGACTGCCAAAAAGTAGTCCCTCTTTGGATTCCCCATATTTTGAATGGTAATCTATTATTTTCTCTTCTGGATGCTTTTATATTTTTTTTATTCTCCCGAGTACTTGGAAAGCAGGGCTTAATGTAGTTTAAATCTTTATTCATTCACTATGTAGCACTTGGTAAACCATTCAAGTCTAGATACCTGTGCTCTCTGGCTCTATAAGCATTTCTTGAATTAATAATTATTTTATTTTATGTACATGAGTGTTTTTTCTGCACGTATGCTCAGGCATCCTATGTAACTTGGTGCCTGGGGAGGCCAGAAGAGGGCATCGGGTCCCCTGGAACTGGAGGGAGAGAAGGCTCACCAGGATGTTTATCCAGATCCGTATATGTGTGTGTGTGTGTGCGTGTGTGCGTGTGTGCTCGTGTGTGTGCGTGTGTGTGTGTGTGTGTGTGTGTATGTATGTAAATGCATTCTCCCTATTTTATTTTCTCTGGAATTATTTTGGGAAAATTGTAGGCTTCGTGGATTGATACTTTGCTTTTTTCTTTCCTCTTTTAAACTCATTTTTTTAATCCTTTAGGGTGATCTCTCAGCTCTATGCCGTGACCCTTTATATATTTATGAAAAACTTAGACATCAATAAGCTATGTCAAATCCACATGCACTGAGACTGCTGTGCGAAGGATTGCTGAAACCGTACAGGTGGGACCTCTAAGTCCTTCAAGTTTAGAATACTTACACAATTTCTGGCTGCTGCCCGAGCTCCTATCCCAACTTGAATGATCATGTTTGTTAGCATCGCTAGCTCCTTTCTGTTTATTTTGGCTTGTCTCCATAGTACACTCTAGCTCTGTAGCAGAGGCAACGCCTTTTCTCACTCTGAGGGCATTATTTGGAATTTTTTGTTGGATACTCTGGGCTAAAACTTCTCTTTTTTCCGGTGTAATTTGTCAGTTGATTTTGGTGTATTCCAAGTTGGAGGCTTTTAAAAACCATTAAGATTATTGTGTCTTCATTAATCTGATTAGTGAGTCGGGCTCTGAAGGCAGATGGAAGAAGTTCCTTCTGTGCGGGCCTGGTTTAGGCTATGGATTTTGTGTCAGTGAGATCAGATAGTGAACTGTCTTTTTCATGGAGAAAAACTCTAGATAAATATGTGTACTTGTTTCTTCTACCAGAGCCAATCACCAACCTCCTTTATGGAAACTCTGGCCCTGCTACTAGTGTTGAATGCACAAGGTACTGAGGACATAACCCATGTTTGCACCCTTAACTACAAGAGTGCCAATTTCACTTGGGGTTACTGTCTTAGCTTGAAGTTAACAGAAAATCAACTCCGTTTTGTTAGAAAGAGTAGATGGGTTTGGAGGGACAAATGGGGAGGGATGACTTAGGTAATTATAATCTCAAAAATAAAAAATATAAAATTCACAAAAAGAGAATAGGTTTCAATTGCTTGAGATTAATATACAGATGCAGGAGTTAACCACATCTGCAAAAGCTTTAAGCCACCCCCACATTTTTGGTGATGTCTTCCTGGTGCCCCTTGGGCTCAGGTCGTTGCTGCACAGTGAAGGGTCTCCCTTTGCTAAGGGTGCAGGCTCATCTGTCACACATTCTGTGCTTTCTCATGGAAGCTTTTCCTTCATCTTCCCCCACCCCATATATCCATTGTATTCATTAGTACATGTGTTTTGAGGTAGAAGAGGTAATTAAATGGGCAGCCAGCCATATTTGGGGTAAGAAGCTTATTAGCAGATGTTATACATGGCAAGTATGGCAGAGTGGGCAGAGAAATGGCAAAATGGATGGAGATGTGGATCAAAGTTTCTGTGGATGAGGAAACTGCTGCCCTCCATTGCTATCCATTTTCTATACTCTGCCAGTGAAAGACGGGCCTCTGAGTGTCCACACCCTCGCTATAATCTTGAAAGCAAAAGAACCTTGGATACATGTTTCTTTCTTTCTCTTTGCTTCTTATTACTTTTATTTTGTATATTAATTTTTAACTCTCTCAAGAGTTGAAATAGCACATAATTGATAAAAGATGAGTTGACTACCAGAGTCAAGTAATCTACGATACATGTTTCTTATCAAAATAGCTTACTGGCTATTCACATACATTTCATTTCTTCTTCTATATGTTGTAGTTAAAGTATCTCCCCCTCCCAAATTTTTTAAATTGTTTGTGAACTTTAAGTAATCACCAGGGTGAGGTTTGTCTTCTTTGTGGCCTCTAGAACAATCTACTTATTTCTAGAGAAGGAAAGATGAGTTACTCATTCTAGAAGAACAATGAAAATACTATACAGATGTCTAAAGACAGTCATAATTTAAAGACTAAAAATAGACCTTTAATACAATAGATGAGAACAAAGAAAACACAGTAAAGTTATTAGGGTTCATGAAAAGAAAAAAGGGGACAGAAAAAAACTATGCCCCAAAGAAAACACCATAAAATAAGATGATGGACTTTTAGGTTTTCGGCTCGGAGGAGGGTACGGTGCAACTTTCTTCGGTCGTCCCGGATCCGGGTTCATCCGACACCAGCCACCTCCATCCACCATGCCGCCCAAGTTTGACCCCAACGAGATCAAAGTCGTGTATCTGAGATGCACCGGAGGTGAGGTCGGCGCCACATCCGCCTTGGCCCCCAAGATCGGTCCTTTGGGTCTGTCTCCAAAAAAGGTTGGTGATGACATTGCCAAGGCTACCGGTGACTGGAAAGGTCTGAGGATTACAGTGAAACTGACCATCCAGAACAGACAGGCCCAGATTGAGGTGGTGCCCTCTGCCTCTGCCCTGATCATCAAAGCCCTCAAGGAGCCACCGAGAGACAGGAAGAAGCAGAAAAACATTAAACACAGTGGAAACATCACTTTTGATGAGATTGTCAACATTGCCAGGCAGATGCGGCACCGGCCCTTAGCCAGAGAGCTTTCTGGAACTATTAAGGAGATCCTGGGCACTGCACAGTCTGTGGGCTGCAATGTGGATGGCCGCCACCCTCATGACATCATAGACGACATCAACAGCGGTGCTGTGGAATGCCCAGCTAGTTAAGAAGCAACAAGAAAATATTTCAATAAAAGACTATCTGATGTCCAAAAAAAAAAAAAAAAAAAAAAGATGATGGAAATAAATTCAGATAAGTCTTTTGTATATATTAACACAGATAACACCAAAACAAAATGATGAAACAGGTAAAATACAAAACTATATCCAATGCAGTGGTTTCATTATGTCAACTTTTAGTACATTAAGAAAATTCTGTATTTTATATGTGTATATCATATTATCAGGCACTACAGAAGTAATAGTTACTTCTAAGAGGGACAGAATATCATGGGGTGATGATAGGTAGAGATGAAGGTTTATTTATTTCTTCATTGTCTTCTTCTTTTTTAATCAGCATTTAGTTTAATTTTAAAGGTAAAAGATTGTAAACAGGATGGGTAAGAACAACTGTAGTAGCATATGTTGAAAGTACAGCACAAGACATGTTGCCTTATATAATAACTTAAAGAGGAATAAAAAATAGTGGAAGCAAATGCAAAAAATGTGCTAGAAGAAAATGTATTTAAAATATCCCTTTGTGTTGTAGTTTAGGTATAGGTAGGAATGGAATATATGGAGTACACTTGGAGCAAATAGAATTTTTCTGTCCATGTAAGCTATGGTTGTTTTAAATTTTATACTGCACATTACAGCTATTGAAAAATATTTTAATATCTATAATGCATTTCATTAGTCTAAACCACTAGTTTCTTCAAAAATAGGAGTTTGTAGTTTTGTGATGAAATAAAGATAACAGAATTTTATGTAAATATTTTCTGAAGACACTGAAATGACATTTCTTTACTTTCTTGCATCAGAATTTTTCAAAATATCAGTAATAGTATAGAATAATTTTTCAAATAGAGAAATGTTTAACTTTGGTAG
>OU015751.1:18618501-18664906 GCA_907169655.1 Acomys percivali | reverse complement strand
GAGAGAGAGAGAGAGAGAGAGAGAGAGAGAGAGAGAGAGAGAGAGAGGAGAGAAAGGAGAGAGAGAAAAGGAGAGGAGAAAGAGAAATAGTGGAAATTATATGTAATTTCTCTTCTATGCTCATAAAAATTTACTCACACAACTAGAACTTAAAATGTGATTTTTAAATAAAAAGGAGATAGTTCTTCAACTGAATTTTCCTTTATGTTCATTTCCATTATAATGATAGTGTGTATTTATTCAGAATGCAGCAACCATGGTGTTACCATCCAAAGGTAATCCCCATTAGTATTTTGGCAACTTGACAACATGTTCATCAGCTTATATTTAATGTGCCCTACTCCTTACATTGGGCAAAATAGCAGTGACTTTGCAAATTCGTAATGCTTATGCTTGGGCCGTGTAGGGACAAGATAATCATTCAAGGCTGTTTTTTTATTTTCTATGTCTTATCCATGATATTCTTTCCAGTGGCCCAAGTGGGCTTTTATTAGACATCTTACTATATTTGTAAACTTTTAAACATAAATAAGGCCTGAGGCTATATAAGTCAGTGGTAGAACACTTGCCTAGCAAATGTGAAACCTTGGGCATAGTCCTCAGCACTGAAAACGAACAAGCAAACAAACAAAACCCAAGTAAGTAAATAATTGAATAAATAAAAATAAAATGTAAAAATACAATATGCAAAAGTATTGTAATAATACAGCATGAAGAAGGTTGGATGCAGAGCAGCTGGCAAGAGCCTTACCTGAAGTCTGTTTGTAACCTGGTTCTTGTATGCTTGCTTTGTGCCACTTGCGTTCTAAATACTAGAGAGGGAATTAAGAGAAAAAACACAAATGTAATCTCATAGTCTGTTTTAGTCAATATTGTATTGCTGTGAAGAAACACCACAACCAAAGCAACTCTTATAAAAGGAAACATTTGATTGGGTGCTGGCTCATAGTTGCAGAGGTTTAGTCCATTGTCATCATGGCAGGGAGCATGGTGTAGGCAGACATGGTACTGGAGAGGTAGTCAAGAGTTCTACCATCTGGATCTATAGGCCACAGGAACAGAGAGAGAGAGAGAGCCAATGCACCTGCATTGGGCCTGTGAAACCTAAGTCCACTTCCAGTGACACACTTCCTCCAACAAGGCCACACCTACATCCACAATGCCATACCTCCTATTCCCTATCTCCCTGATGACTAAGCATTCAAACATTTGAGCCTATAAAGGCCATTCTTATTCAAACTACCACATAGTCTTCATAATCTAGTATGACATGCAGGTAATCAACTTGGTAGAATGCTGCTATCATGAACAAAAGCACGAGGCACCTTGTGATTTCACAGAAATGATGCTATCCAGACTCAACTTAGAAGCCCAAGAAGTATTAGCAAAGAAACAATTCCTGGCTTAAAAAGTTAGAAAAATTAATGATACTATGCAGTACCACCTAGGATATTCTCAATCATTTCATAAATTCCCAGTAGAGACAGTTAAGTTATTAGCCTTGACTAGATTCAGTATAACCACAACCTGCTTGTGAGCACTTATCAGGTTTTTGGACATTGAAAAACCAAGCAAGAATCGTGACTGTCTTCAATCCTGCAGCTCACGGCATCTCCAGGAGTGCATGCCATCCCTTTATTCTGAGCATTTGTTAAAACAGATGAAGTGCAAGGGAGACAGCTCAGATAAGGTCCCTGTCCACGTGAACTGTCACTTGACCAAGACAAATGTAGACCAACCCTCTCGTCAGACAGAAATAAATGTCTAGCAGCTTGTATACTACAGGGACCTGACATGAAGTCACACTGTCCCTGCAGAGGACAAAGTTTTACCTCATAATGAAGAAATCAATGTGGAGTCCTGATCTTACTCTTTTGCTTTTTCCCATGGGAAAACTAGGTGTCATAGGCACTTATGCAAAGCAATCTAGCATGTGGCATGGACTAACTTCATTTAGATTCGTCGGTATCAGATGCAATTTGGGGCCATCAAATAGAGCTAGTCAAGGCTTTCAAGCAGACGATGTGTGTAGTCAATCCAAGATAATGTCTTCTGGAATATCAACATGACTGCTGTGCAAAATGTATTTCTTATGATAAGAAAACTCATGTTGGTCTTTTCAGATTGACTTCAATTTTTTCTTGGTTTGTCTCCATGGTAGTATTTCTTATTTCTACTTTACGCCAAGGGACAACCTATTTTGTTTGTTTGATGTTTGTTCTTAATGAACTTATCTCACCAGCCTAAAATAAGACCCAAAGATGCTTTCTCCTACCTATTTTGATGGGAGTGGCAAAGATATGTTAGTAACTGTTGGAGAAAAATATTTCCAACTATTTAGATATTGGTGGCTTGCTCTGAATTTAGCTGATGGTTGAGTGAACTGAGAACTTTAATTATTGTGAAAACCCATCATGTGTCGTTCATAGTGGGAAATAGGACAATTCCAAGATCAGCAGAAATATAATAGTCGTTTTCTTTTATTTTACCATGGAAAGTAACCCAGAAACTACTTAATAAACATTTATTACCCCTTACAATATAGTCACAACAGATATATTTTATATATTTTTAAAAGGGTAGACCAAAACAATTGATTATATTTCATCCTATACATGTATGGATTATGAAACAGTAAATCTTCATTTGTAGATTATAAATTTTCTACCTGACTGTCTTAGATAGTCTATGTGACAGTTGTTAAAATTACAAAGCCAGGGTGGTAGGTGACCAGGAACACTACCAATGCCAAGTTTATGAAAGTAATTTCTTCCTATTTGTTTTCAAATTGGTTTTTAGTAAGAAAAAAAAATAATGACACAAATTAGGAAACCTGGAAAACCTTGTAAACTATAAAATGGTTGTGACAAAAAGAAAGAGATGTGCAGGGCCTCAGGCAAACAAAGAGAACCAATAGTGATAATCACTAAAATGCCACTGAGAGTGGAAAGAGGGGGCTTTGAACTGAAAGATCCAGCATTTCAACTTAATCTATTTTTAAATTCAGTGCAACATAATCAAAACCACATAGGAGCTTTCCTTCAAACTTATGCTTTAATATTTTTTCATTATTTTGTATTTTCTTACATAACTTTTAAACTTTTATATACATATTTATGGAGGAGATTTAAAGTACATTTTTGGCCTATCGCTCAGGCTCAATGTGAACTATTAATGGCATATACCAACCAGATTTTATTCACTTATATTCTTACTTGTTACTCTACACTCATGGCTGACTTTGAAGCAAATCTCAGATATCAAAAGAGTTAGGTATATGCCACTCTTAAAGTTGTGGACTGTTTAAGAATTGCATTGTTTGGGTTGGGAAGTAAGATCACTGGGCAAAGTCCTTTCTGCATAGTGTAAAGACTTGTTATGATTCCCAGAATCTGCGTAAAAGAAAGATGTAACAGCTCATCTATAGTCCCAAAGTTTAATTGGCAGAGACAGGGTGTTCCCCCCAGGTAAGGCTGGTGCTAGATTTGGCAAGAGACCCCGCTTTATTAAAGTGAAGAATGATGGAAGAAGATGCTTGATGTTAAATCTCTGTCTTGCACATGCATGTGTACAAACATGTGAACACCTGTGCAGACACACACACACACACACACACACACACACACACACACACACTAACTAGACAAGCATATACATGAGAAAAAATAGAAAAACTGCATTTCCATGATGCTGTCATCCTGTTTTAAAAGTTGGAAAATTCTGTTGATGTTGAATCAAATGCAACATATAAACACAGACACACTTATAGATATGAACACATAGTCACTTTGTACATATATGTGTATATATGTACACACACACACTCATAAGGGAGGGCCATAAGCCATTCCTTCTAACGGACCTAACTGACACAACAAACTGAGAACTCGAGCATAGCTTTTGGACTTTTGAGACCCAACTATCTGATACCTTAGATGTGCCTACGTCCTAAAGAAGCAAGACAAAATTGAGATGGAATCTATTTCAATCTACTAAAATATGAATGGGACCATACCCTGTACATGTTTTATATAGTCCATTTCTCTTATTTTTCATCTATAGCTCTTATAGATAGCTTTTATAACAAATTCATCCCCTCAATGTTCTTCTTCCAACTTTACTGTGAATTTCTGCTTTCTTCAGTATTGCCTTAGTGCAACAATCAGTTTCTAATCTCGTAACTGAAAGACCCACTTTACATACATAAAGTGCAATATTTACAAAGTCTTACTTCAAAGGAAACAAGATTTTTGATTCAATGCCACAGTTAATTGGTTTCAATTATACACAAAAAGCAAAAGCTGCTGAATCTTATATTTTTACTTTGTTGAGAGTATTGTACTTTAGAAAATCTACATGAAAATCCGAAGTGGAGTTCAAGTGACAAATCCTAGGGAAATTATGACTGTTTTAATTAAGTTAACAGGGCACATACATTTGGGGTCAGATTAGCTAGTTTTCAGTTACTCTACAATGTCCCGTAGTGAACTGTTTTATTTCTGTTGTTTGCCTTTTGTTGACTTACTCTGTGAAAGTGCTTAGGAGGTGACTGCTCACTGTATAGCACCATCTACAATTTACAAATGTCGAACACCCACTGCTTTTCGGAGAGCATTGTGTGAAAAACATACATCTGTCTGTAAGGAACTTGCCCCATTTTTCTGCTGGCTTCTGGCAGAAGGGCTCCTTGGACTTAGCTTGGGTTGGTGGTAACTTTTTAGGGAACATGTATAGCAAGTCAGAAGGACAACACAAATTACAGCAAAGAAATTTCATTCATTTGCAAAAAAGATCCAGTGTGCATTGAGTTGGGTGCAGCAAGTTCCCTCGCTTTTGCTTACTCTGGGTTTGTGAATGAAATAGCTTAAATGTCTAGTCTTGTCCCAGAAATCGTGTTTCCCTTGGCTTTGCCATCATCAGCCAGCCATCAGTAGGTAGTGAGAGCAAGATACTGTCTTACAACTGTAAACATATGGTGGGGGAACTTTTCTTTCTTTATGGTGCTCATTCATAATTATGCATAGTTAGTGGTTTGTTTTTTTAATTCTGCCACTTGCAATAGCATGTTGTCCACCTTCTCTAGAAAATTCATGTATAATGATGTCATCTAATTCTCTTTATTGATGATTTCATGATTATTAGAGAGGTTATCTAGGATTATTTGAATTATTCCAGAAAAACCCAGATGGCCAAAATTAGTTGTAATTAGAATACACCTTTTTAGTGGGTATTTACTGTTAAATAGTTGTTAATGCAAAGCCTCAGCTCCTTCCTCCATAGGAATATGAGAGAGTTTATTGTAGAACTAAGTACGAATACCCATGGCCTGGCCACATGGATTCAAATGACCACAAATGCCATGTTCCAATGTGAGGATAGTTCCCTGAGGTTTCTGTAGTTGCTGAAGAAAATAAAGTCATAAGGAAGGAACTTTTGAAATTCACTGGTGAAAAAATGAAACAGATGGGTTTACACCAGGTTAAGAAAAGCTCTGCCGTGTTTTAGAATTGCTCTCTGATGGCATTCTTAGACTTTGGGTCAATGGACTCTGGTGGTCTGTTAATATACTGCAGAAGGTTTCAGGCAAAGAGTCATAGGATGCTAGGTCAGATGTGGTCAGATGTGGTCAGATGTGATCAGTTGTGGCCGTGAGCCACAGCCGTTACAGGGGCTGAAGATAGCTGAAGATTGTCTGGCTATATGCAACATTATCACCAAGAAGAATTTTTCACACAGGTACGATCCTTTTTATTCTGAGAATTTTAGTTCACATAGTTTAGAACCACTTACATATAAAAACACACAGCATAAACAATAAAAAAAAGAGGAATATATACGTTGATTACTTTTCGAATTTCAGAATATTTAGCTGATATCATTTCAGACCTCAGCACTTCCTAGTGCCTTTCTCTGACAGAAAACTGGATACAAAGATTTGGGGTCTCACCTCTCCTCACTTAAGCTGAAAGCTTTGCTTCCAGAGCTCAGATTGCTCATAAAGCTCACAGAAAAGCAGAGTCATTTGTTGCCACATCTACTAACACCTCAAAGAGATTGTCAACTAAACTTGACAATCAAGAGAATTTACAACTGAGTGAGAAAAGGCCTGAGCAACTTTGAGAGCCATAGAGTTATCTTCACTCACACTGTGACTGGCTTTAAGATGACGTATTCAAAATGGCTCCCGTGTGCTCTTAGTCACCTCTTTCTTGAGTATGTGTGTGCTCACTCTGGTTTTGGCATCTGCCTGTGGGATCTATTTGCTCTTCTTGAAGGGGACCTGTACTGCATTTTTAGTATTTAAATCACTTAATCATATTTCTCAATTATCCCATAGCATTAGTTATTTCAAGCTGCTGTGTTCTTGGAGAAAGCTTAATAACCTCATTATATGTATAGGCATGCTTGGCTAATTAAGGCGATGAAAGCTGCAGTTTAACCCTGGATGCCACTATTTCTAGCCCTAAGGATATACTCACTTTTTTATCATTTTAAAACATCTAGAGGGAAAGTATTGGTATTGGATTCTACTTCTTGGTTCTTTCAGAAAGAAAGTCCCCCTTCAAAAAGATCCAGGATCGCTGTGAGTTCGAGGCCAGCCTGGTCTACAAAGTGAGTCCAGGACAACCAAAGCTACACAGAGATACCCTGTCTCAAAAAAACCAATACCAACCAACCAAACCAAACAAAAAAGACCCAGACTCAGTATACATATGTTATAGTTCTCATCTATGGCTTTATAAATAAAAGCATCCTTGAATGTTTTCCACAAGAGTAATATGATCTGCAATATTGTTAATGAAAATTAAAGCTATATTGGTTTTTCTGGAGGGAAATTTCACCACATAATTAATTTCAAAAATCATTGTTTATTTCTCCAGTTTATTGGAAAACAAGAAACTGATTTGCCATAACAAAGCTAAAAGAACACATTGCATTTTGACATTCTGCTGATTTAAGGATCCAGATTCCCAAGGCAAATTTATGGGTTTTCTGAGTTGTCTTTTCAGCTGCAGCTTGCTTGTACTTAAGGCCTTCCTGATAAATTGTTCTTACCTTCCAATTCAGACATGAAAGAACCATGGTTATTTCTGTTTGAAAAGTGAATGTCTTAAAATTATAATTAAGTTTAAGATTTCAGTTATGATTTTCTAGTTTAAAAACTTCAATTGGGTTTATTTACATGTGTGTGGGGGCTGGGTATATGCCTTCACACCTGCATAGGTCAGAGGGTATTTTTCAGGACTCAGTTCTCTCCTTTGCCCACTGAGCTAGTAAAGGCTGGAACTGATTTATAATAGTTACTGTATTAAAATTTGAATTTTAAAAGCAGAGGAGCCAAGGGATTTGAATTTGGTCAGATGTTTGGCAAATGCAAAACAGTCACAAAAATCCAAGCCTGTGGGTGTCATCTATAACTTCTCCTTGTCTTAGCTTGGGACCCCTTGGTTAGAGACATTTGAATAGTTAAGTACCTGGTATTTCTAATCCAGAGGCTACACAGGAAGGGAAGACTTTTAATAAAATTCATTGGTGGCTTGTATCTGTGCTGTAGACAAACTGTATATTTGATTATCGTAGTGTGATTTTTATTCCCTCTCTCCCTCCTATTCCCTTTCTTCCTTCCCTCTGATTTTTCTATGATATACACAGCAAGTAAACTATTAAAGGTTTTTGAAAACATAGAAACAGCTCTGTGCATCTATAGGGGAGTTGGAATTTTTTTTTTTTTTTTTAGGAGAAAATACATTGACTGATGACTCTCACAGCAAAGACAAAGTTTGACTTGCTTCAAAATATGATTTTAAGTGATGAATGTTGTGATCAAAATACCCTTTTGAATCCTGTCTTAGATGTTCATGGAAGAGTTTGGCTTCCTTGGAGCTAGGGCTTCCATAGTGAGAGGTATTCCATTAGAACTACCAGACACATTTATCATAAATTTAAACAGACTCAGACTGACTTCTGAAGACGCTCCCACCACAGCATTTCTTTTCATTTCGCCCTTCCTTCTGTGGGTTTCAAACTATATGCTTCATCTTAGTATGAAAAATTAAGATGTATTGTTTCCATGGTGATGGCATCATCTCAGATTATGTAACCAAGAAATCAAAGCTCAATCAAAAGTATTGATTACACTAGGATAAGTAACTGCCTGCCCCTGGGATTTTGACAATAATAATTTCACTCCCCAGGCATTAGAACAAATACGGGTCTGCATGTAAGCCTGCAGCTTGGGGTAGACAGACCGCTTTCACAGCTAAGGTGGGTGTGCTCTGAAGTGCATGCCTCTACTCCCTCTCACAGGCGTGCGTTCATTGTCATTTTCGTCTGCATCACGACCTTCACTTTCAATCCAAAACTCATTCTTACAGAACCCTTCTCGCATTCTGCTTCTTCCATTGTAGGAAGAAAGGAATCGGAAGCCTTCCCTTGGGCATTCTGTCAGTTACACCTCTGACCTCCTCTGCTCGGAGTGTTTAATCTATTCGTGTCCCCAGCCCCAGGTCCTTATGTCCCATCCACTATTCAATCCACTTCCAGTCTGTTCTTCCCCATTGCACTCCTGCACTTCCTTGCAAAGACCTCTCACTGCAAATCTAACAACCAACATTTGGTCTCCCCTTACCCTTATGTGTCTGGTGTTCGCTGTTGCCTGCTTCTTTGATTTGAGCTACCATTCCCTTTGATGGCTAAGATACCCTCACTCCTGCAACAAAGGCTCAGGGAACATCGAGGAAGCAGGGAGTGGAAAGATTGTACGAGCCGGATGATCAGGGAGTTGGCTGTGAGACTGTGTCTCCTAGTGATGTCAGAAGCTACACCATACAGTCTCACCAACAGGACTGCCTAAAACCTGAGCAGAGCAAGGACAACAACAATAAACTTGTCACAGCGGACTAGGGGGAAGGCCTCGAAGCCTCAAGCCCACACAAAGAGCCGCAGGCAACTAAAGAGTGTCAAGGGTGGGAGACCTGGTCTTCTCCAGGGAAGAGCACACCAGCTGGTTATCCAGAGCCAGATGATCAATCCTGAAACATCCGTAAGGGAGTCTTTTACGGATGAGGTTGGAGATAGGAAAGGGAAGGTAGGAATGGCATAATTATATTAGCATTTTTGGAATAAATGAAAAACATAATAAAATAAACTTTAGAAAAAAAATGATTCCGTGGTTTCCTTCTCATCACTATTATTTTCTAATGGATTCCAAAACTTCTTTTCCTTTGCCTCTATATCTCTCTCTTCCTCTCCTTCTCTTGTGTTATCTCTAATATCTTTCATAGTTAATCCTCTTTAGCTGTATCACTTCATTATGTGTCTCTAACGCTGAATGTCATTTGAATATTCTCTAGTACATTTCTCTTCCGGTTTAGCTCCAAGTTCCAGATTCATTCACACATCGATCTACTGAAATCCTACTTAAGTGCCTCCAGGCTATTTGCAGGCACTTGTGTTCAAAAGGGAAATTCTGGTTTCCAAGCCAGTACTCAGAGCTTCGGTTGTCCCCCTGGCCTCCCTGTGTGTCTGTAAGTGACACCATCATGTGGTCTATTTGTGCACATTTCAAACACAAACCCAATCTTCAATTCCCCCACTTCAGTCATTCATACTCGTGTCTTAACAGTCACAAAATATGAGAATTCTATCCTAAAATTTATCCTTTACTCCAAATACTTCTGTTTTTTTTTTTCTGCTATATTTGCTATGTCTGAGAAGCTATCCATTTAGGAATTACAATAAACTTTAAAAAATATTTTAAGAACAGATATTATCATTTCGGATCAGTTTTAAGTCCAAAAGCCTGAGTTGGACGTTCAAAACCTGGACAAGAGAACAATTTTTCAGAATATAATGTACATTACTATGTTCATGGTGGTCACGGGGCCACTCATAGGTTCTGGAGCTTTTTTCTAATTCCATCCATGAGTGACAAGTTCTCCAGTAACAGAATATCTTAGAGCTCTTAGTTCATCGTTTCCCCAACCTTTCTCCCAGTGGTTTGCCCCAGCAGCCTTATCCCTGACACTTTGTCTGTAAAACACCGCCTTATCTCTTATATTTTTGGTTGTGAGCCTAGCCTTTAAAAAAGTTAATTTATTATAATTTATTCAGATTACATCCCAATTGTTATCCCCTCATTTGTATCTTCCCATTCCCACCCTCCCTCTCTCTTGCACCCTATTCCCCCACCATGCCATAGACCTCTGACAGAGGGGACCTCTTCCCCCACCATATGACCATAGCCTATCATCCTGATAGCCTGCTTCCCCTTCCTCTGTATGCTTCCCTGCACACAGTTTTTGTATTATCCAAAAACTCATCATATTATCTAATTTTTAAATTAATTTTTTTACTCTCTCTATTTTATTTAAAATATTCTCCAAAATTATGTGGAGAGTGGTGACTGACTCTGACATGAGCTCTGGTGCCCCATATTTGACCACCTCCTCTTGGTGGGGAGGCCTGGTGGCACTCAAAAAAAGAATAAGCAGACTACCAAGATGAGACTTGATAGCCTATGACCATATAGTGGGGGAGGAGATCCCCCTCAGTCGTAGACCTAGGGGAGGGGAATAGGGTGAAAGCGGGAGGGAGGGAGGAACCAAGTGATGGGAAAACAATTAAGTTGTAATCTGTATAAATTAATAAAATAAAATAAAATAAAAAATGTTATTTTGGAAAAATATTTATTTAAAAATCCTCTTGAAGGATGGACATGGTGGTGCATGCCTTTAATCCCAGCACTCAGGAGGCAGAGGCAGATAGATCACCATGAGTTCAAGGCTAGCCTGGTCTACAAAGTGAGTCCAGGACAGCCAAAGCTACACAGAGAAACTTTGTCTCAAAACAAATGAACAAGAACAACAAAACAAAAAACCCTAAAATTCCTCTTGACTTGTGCCTACTTTTGGTTTATGAAAAAATATTTAGAGGCTAAGAGTATATGGTGGTAATCAAAACAAAACAGAGAGCCATTGCTTTTTTCTTCTAACCTTTGGGAAACCTGGCATGGTCATTTCTGTATGGTTTTGAGCGGGAGCATGTTACAAATGATGAAGTGAAGAAAGCTCTATTATCCAGTTGGAAAAAATAGATTGGATTACCAGTCACTGGTGTGACCTGTTAATTTTCTTAAGGAAACACAAGCTTCTTATAGTGTTAACTGCAATGCCACAGTATATTGCAAAAAATATCTTGCCCAAATTATTTCCTTTTTTAAACCATCTATTATCCTCTTTCCACCAGGGGTTTATTGTATTTTTCCTCCTTCTTGTGATTTTAAAGTTAATGTTGAATGCACAAGAGGGCTAAAATTCAACCTTTTCTTGGTGCAGAACCTTGCCACCCAGCTGTGGTGGTTTTATTCTAAGAACAGTTACCTGGAGAGGTGATTTACTGGCAAGAACAAAATCAGTGTATCCTGCCATCTCCCCTGATGTTTTCCTAGCAGACACATTACAACACAGTATATGAGATTCAGAGGGAGCTTGACTCCCAAATCTGGACTTTTGCTGACTGAGCGCTTGAACAAGGATCAGTGAAATCTGTGTTTGTAGTAAGAACAGTTGCATATAAAGTTATAAATAGCATGTTACTTAATGGTTAGTAGGTAAAGGGTATTACACGTAATGCTTGGTCTGTAACGCAGTCCATGTTAATAGTACATTGTTTCATAAGCTAGCTCATTAAACTACATAAAATAGCACCAACACTTTAAAAGTCCTGCTGTTTGAAAGTTGGTGTACCTTACATTCAAAGGTGGCTGTTTATTTCTGAGTCCATGCCTGTTACAGAAATATATTCTTTGCTGCAAATGACTTTGGCTTTTCTGCTTTCTATTTCCACGCGGTGAGGGATGTCTTTTGACCCTTCGTGAAACAATAGTCATATCTTTCCAGTGAGTAAATGGCTTGACTTTGGATGACGCATTATTGCTTCAGGAGCTTGGGTGCCCTTTCGTATGTCATATGGAGTGCTGTCAAATTCTGTAATAACCTGGGAAAATGAATTCACCCTCAAACCAATCTTTCTTGATTTTTTTGTTCCTTTGAGAGGGAGTGATTGCAAATAGTTTGTGGCCCTTCTTGCCCTTTCTTTTCCCCATCATATGTCCTTCCGTAGCTACTCACAGCCAACCCTTCTGATACCCCCAGGGTGCAGGACGGCTGTCTCAGTGTGTCACTGAGTTCTGTTATCCGAGTCTTCCTTCTCCCTTACCCTTTCATTTCGTGTCCTTCTGTATTAATTATTCTGCCATGTAGCAGGTTGCCCCCTAATTATTGGCATCTAATAATAACAGGTATTATCTCCTCATTTCTCTGAGGATGGACTTTTGGAGGGCCGTTTATGATGCTGCATTTAATGTACTTTGCAGGATTCGTCATGCAAGGGCTTGACTGGGTCTGGAAGATATGCCTTCAAAGCAGCTCTCTCAGGGTTTGTGGAAAGCCTCAGTTTTTGTTGTTGTTGTTGTTGTTGTTTCTTGCCTGTTTCCTTAGGATTCTTGAAGCTTCCATTTGGTAGGGGTAGTTCTTCTCAGAGACCTTGTCATGGACATCAAACATTGTTGCCTCTTTGACATTCTTCACAATGGGAATAAGCCTGCAGTTCCAGGCTTGTTGAGTTTCCTTAAATTGACAATTTTTAATTCTCCGTTCGTGAGTTCACCTATCCTAGTTATCACATGATCCCCTTCTGGTGCTGAATTTGGACCACCAGGTAAGGTTATGGATCCCTGAAATTGCTCAGGGTCGTCATGTGTAGCATTGTGTGGGCATTTAGGATTATATAGCTATTCTAGTCTCTGTAATTGGACTCTGCCTGTTACTGCCATTCTAGAATTTCAAAACCTTCCTAGCAGTATAGCTCGAATTGCAATTTTCTAAGTTGAACTTGTGAAGATTCTAAGCTGCTGTATATAAAAGGTTTTGAGTCATGCATATGTTTCTATCAAAATTAAGAATAAAGACTAATATCCTGACTGCATGATAATATGTTTGTAAAGAATATCTCACAATCTTATCTGGTTACTTACAATAGTATATATGTATTATATATTACCTCTAATATATATATTATATATATAATATATAATAAATGTAAGCTATTGGCTTTCGGAGAAAGCACAATCTCAAATATAGCCAATCCATACAAGAATCAGTATTACTATGTTATATCTATCGCACGATTAGAATCCTGGCTCATACTAAGGTTGTTCAGCAGACAAAAACTTTCATTATATAGTAAATGTACTTGACAGACTTTATTAGAGATATAAACATACATTATGCAGTCTTCTAGCTCTTCTACCATAAGCACATATAAGAAATTCAAAATTGTCTCTATGGTTTTCTATTAACTCATAAATACACTTTATTTTACTGTTTCAGATTTATTTTTATGTGTGGATGTTTTGCATGCATGTACATCTATGTACCATATGCATGCATTGCCTAAAAAGACCAGAAGAGGGCATTAGATCTCCTTTGAACTGGAGTTACAGATGGTTGTTAAGCTCTACGCAGGTGCTGGGAAGTGAGCCAGGGTCCTTTGGAAAATCAGTCTTTATTCTTAACAGCTGATCATTCTCTCCCACCCCCCCAAATGCATTTTAAACTAATTAAGTTAAATAAATTATAAGTTGAGAAGTCATTTGTAAAGCATATTTAGTAGTAAATGCAAACAAAAAGTTAAAGCAGCCGCAGTGGAAAACATGCAGAATTTTCAGTTTGACATACATCTGGGTATTTTATAGAACTTTTATATAAATTCTATTACAAAATGTTAAATTTTTCTTTTGAGGAAACATTGGACTTAGGTTAGCTATGGCAGAACTTTGCATACTTCGTGTGCTAGTTTGAACTATCAACTTGACACAATCTAGGACCAACTGGCAAAAGGGTCTTTAAAAATATTCATTATTTCAATTATGTGTATGTGTATATGTGTGTAGATAGGTCCATATGTGTGCAGGTGCCCGCAGAGGCCAGAGGAGTTGGATTCATCTTTGAATTGGACTTACCAGCAGTTGATATGAGTGCTGGAAACTGAACTCAAGTCCTGTGGAAGTGTATGCATCATATCTTATGAGCTATCTCTATAGTTGTGGAAAGTCATTTAAAAATAGTAAATGTTTTACTATTTAAATTTTATTAAATTTAATTATTTAATATTTAAAAATATTTGTATTTATGTTCTGCCTGCTTCTCTACAGTGTCCACAGAGGCCAGAATAAAGTGTTGTATCTACTGGGATACAGTGTTGTATAACTGTGAGCTGCCTTACAGTTGCTGGGAATTGAACCCGGGTCCTCTGAAAGAACAACCAGTGCTCTTAAGTGCTGAGCCATCTCTCCAGTCCCAAGGGAAGAGTCTAAAAGTAGGATTATCTAGATCAGAGTTGCATGTGTGAATGCTGTGGAGTATTGTCTTGATTATTAATTAAAAAGAAGACCCAGGAAGACCCAGCCCACTGTGGGAAATGCCATTCCCTAGGCTCTGAACTGTGCAAGAATGAAAGAAGCAGGCAAGGGAGGATGTGCTCTGTCTTTGCTCTTGACTTCAGGTGTGATGTACCCTTTCCTTCCATGTGCTGCTTTTGCCGGGTTACTTATCACAGCAACAATAATGAAACTAGAACACTTTGTAAGCCATTTCCCTCATTTATCAACTCAGGATTTTTTGTTTAGTTTCGTTTTGTTTTTTGTTTTTGTAAATAACAGAGTAAAGCACAGAAGCGAAGGATGGAATCTATAATCCTTACAAACTGGAGCCTTACTCTTTTGTTTTAAGTTAGTCGTTCTCAAACCTATCCGTATGTTAGAACTACCAAGAGTGGTTAAGATAAACACTTGATTTCAGATGGAGCCCTGATTCCGATGGAGCTGGTCAAGGAGGCTGGGTGTTACCTACATGTTTTAGAACTAAAAAGAACCTCCAGGTTCTATAATCTTATTTTACCTCCTGCTATAGTTACTAAGTCAACTAGACAAAGTTAAAATGGTTCTGAAACTCATTATTTCAATTTTGTCTTTGCATACTTTTTGATCTTTTGTGTTTTATTTCTACTCATAGTAAATTGCTTCATTTTTTTCAATATACATTTGGTGCATTTGTTTTGAAGCTTTTAAAAAATTTTGTCAAATACTTTATTTATTACATTCTTAAAAGATGATTTACTTGAAGTAGAATTATATCACTTTCCTACCTATAGCCATTTCTAGGAGTTATTCCTAGATAACTCCTCCCCTGTCCCCTCTACTCACAACATAGATACATATGTATATGCCACTATAATAATTACTGAACCTCCAATTTTTAACTTGAAACTCAAACTTTCTTTTGTGTTAAGGAGGTAATGTAGACTATGTTTTAAGGCAATAAGGGAGGGACAAACAAATGTTAGAACTTTTGTTTCCAGGCAGACAGTTCCTCCTGTAGATCAGATGACATCACACTGTCTTGGTGGAAGTACGCTGGCATCCTGCATGTTCTGTAAGAACCACCCATGCCTCGTGTCATTGGCACACTGGGCCGTGCATTGGCAATGATGCACTTAGCAGATGGGGCCGAGTGCAGGCAGTGAAGTGTGCAAGCTCTCTCTTTGAATTGATTAATGGTTTTGATGGCAGAAATTCAAGGCTGAAGCGTTGCCTGTCTTTGCGTTGTAACCAGTGTCTGCAATTAAAGCTCTAGGGCCATTCTTTTTTCACTCTAACTCAAGCTTAATTAATTTTAAATTAAAACAAATAGTTTCCATGACCACATGAGGTACATTTGGGGGTTTGGCTGATGAGGATTACCATAATGAAGTTTCCACCCCTTCATTATCCTCCACAAAAGACACCCAGGAAGATTATTTAAAATGCCATCCAAAGTGACACGGTGCTGCTAAATATTTTGATATACACGTGGCATTTTCATATCCGTGTCCTATGTAGAGAATCTGTAGGTGTCTTCATGGAGGATGCCAGTGGCCTAATGTAGCATAGAGTTCCTGTGGGTATTTGGCATTGCTCTCTGACCCAAGGAGGCTGCTCTCCAGGGCCCCGAGAGTTATTTCAGGCTAGTTCCTAGTCTAAAATAAAGATACATTCTGAAATGAGGTTTGAGAATGAAACTTTTAAATCACAACTTGCCTGGTTATCATTGTCCAAACCTGCCTTATTGTTTAATGCTGAGTTCTGAAGCAACCAAGATCAGGAGTTTACTTTCCATGTGAGTGATTTGGTTTATTCTGTTATATTGACACAGATTTGTCTTTTGATCTTACTAGGGATCTTATAAGTAGGTGACATTTCTTTGGCAAAAGGGAATTGATAATCAGTGTCCTCACCCTTCCTAGGAGAAAAACTGCAAAGCCCTGAGAATGAGGACAGCATGTTAAATGACAAGCAGCCAAAAATCTAGTTGTTTTAATATACTTCTGGGTCCAGAGGTTCTCTGGAGGAGGGGGGGAGGGGAGACGGGAGAGAGGAGAGTGAGAAGGAAAGAGGAAGCAAGAGAGTGAGCATTTTACATGAGCCTTTACTTGTCAACTACAGCTGACATTTTGCTAAGTTGGTGTGGTGGGTAAGAATAAACAGCACACAAGGTATTTGGCTTCATCGTGACATAGGATATAGGCCCATCAGCTTTTGCCTATAGAAACTGTGTATAGTCTCTGCAGACTCAACAGGTTGCTACATATATTCTTGTTTACTTGACTTCTCTATGTTAGAGGACCATGGAAAAGATGGCTTGAAAACATATGTGGATTCAGATCTATGGGTTTGAGTAACAGTGGAACCCAGCTTCAATAAGCTTCCTCTTATTTTGTTCCTGTAGTGGTTATATTCTCTTAGAGACCCTAGAAGCAGAATATACATCTATGCCAAAATTGGGAATGATAGTGAATGAGAAAATGTCTACCAGGAGGTAGCCTAGGACACCTCTTGAAAGTGTCTAATGGGCCAGTGGAGAACGGAGAGAGAGTAGCAGATTGGAACTCTACCTGTGTAACTAAACACCTGCCGTAGCCAGCCTGCTGACACTTAAGAGAAGTCTCTTAGAGCCTTATCCTTCTCTGCGCATTAAAAAAAAAATTATTTTGTGTGTGTGAGTACCTGCAGGTGCCAGGAAAGGGTGTTGTTCTCCTTGGAAATGGAGCCACAGGCCTTTGTAAACCACCATGTAGGTGCTGGGAAACCAAACCTGGGCCCTCTGCAAGTGCAGAGGATACTCTTAAACAACTGAGCTATTGCTCCATTGTAGAACAGTACTTCTCAACCTGTGGGTCACAACCCCTTTGGGGAGGTCACATATTAGATATCCTGCATAACAGATATTTACGTTACAATTCATAACAGTAGCAACATTACAGTTATGATGTATCAAAAAATAATTATATGATGGGGGTCACCACAACACAGTGAAGAGTATTAAAGGGTCGCAGCATTAGGAAGGTTGAGACCCACTGCACTAGGGCCTCTACCTCCTCTCTGTCATCACAGAGTCAGAAGACAGAGCTTTCTTCGGTACCGTAAGTCCATGTAGAGATTTTACTAAATTCTGATTTCACTTTTTAGGAAAACCACTGTCAGTGAGTATGCTGCTGTGATTAAGACAAATTCTGTTTTGTTGACGCCTTAATGTAAGATTATGGATAAAGTAACTAATGCTAATCTAACGAAAGCAGTGGAGAGAACACCAGTACTCCTCACACTGGACAGCTAATATTTTCTAAATGTAGCCCATTAGCTCTGTTATTTACGTCATTGCCAAATTCTGTCTCACACCTCTTTTTCAGACCTGCTTCTGAAAGCCCTAGGCCGTCGAAGTCCCTGAGCATAGTTATCAATTCCGACATCGTTATCTTTGTTCAGGGGAGAAGAGATTAGGTCATGTTTGAGTAACAAACCCTGTAATATCAATAGCTTAGCACAGACAAGCCGAGATTTTGCCCAGGCAAATCCTTCTGAGTGTTCAGACTCCGTCAAGCAGTGACTTGAAAGATGATGTGTACTTTTGTGATGCTGACATCATGGAACAGGGACATGGCTTCTAGTTCTCCACAGCAGGACACACACACCCACACCCACACCCACACACACACAGAGGTGGGGAGGGGGCAGGAGACCCACAGGGAGAGCACACGCATACACAGAGATAGAGATAGAGAAAAAGAGAAGATACACAGAGAGAGACAGAGAAGGAAGAGAGGAGAAGGAAGAAGAAGAAAAGGAAGAGAGGAAAAGGGGGAGGGAAAAGAGGAGGAAGAGAAGAGGAAGGGGAAGGGAAGAAGGAAGATGATGAGGATCTATTACTTATTAGATAATAGTCAAGAACCAACTGTGGAAAGTGGGCCTAGGATGGGACCAAGGGGAAAAAACCTACTAAGCACAAAACATCATCCCTGATACGCTATCACTTCACTCTCTCCATTTCCCTTTCCTGAATTTCATCACTTCAACATCTGTTGCTTACACACATCCTCCATTCCAGCTCCTTGGCTCCAGTCTATGACTGGAGACTGGTGCATTGTCCGAGTCACCCTTTGGCAACACTGCCCTTCTCACAAAGTTCGTGCTGCCACAACTTTTACACCCCTATACCCATTGCTTATTAAAAATCCCGAATTCCTCAGGATTTTTTTTTTTACTCCAGGCTCCATTGCTAACCTTATCAATGCCAATCTCCAGCAGGAGTACCAGGCTTGACTAGTTCATCTCCAAGCTGAAATTCCCCTGAACATGCTTTGTGTAGGTTCTGCTAGACAAGGCTATATAGTATAGTGTCCGTCCTGCTTCTGTCTCTCTTTAAAGTGTCCCTAGTAAACAATCCCAAAGTTCTCTATGCTGCCCTGCCATTCAGGATAAGAGCAGTATATACCCCTGCATACCCCCACAGACTGAGGGAAGGTAGTAAGCAAAGGCTAGTGTATGGGAAGATATGCTGAAAAGAATGACTGCACGTGTGACTGACTGGGCAATCTCTACTTAGCTTTATATAACTAGTAAGCTCTCATCTTTCTCATGGAGTTATCTTAACGATAACATGATACTTACACTTTTATTTGTAGTACAAGTTGACAGTGTGAGAGACCTGTGCCTCAGAAATCTTAAGTTGAGTGTTGGGACTCCTAAAGATAGCATCTTTGCTTATTCTTTTAAAATGAGAAAATCCTACAGTCTCTTTACTGCTGACTCAATAAAGTTCATGGTCCAAGACCATGGATGTTGTGGTTATATTCTGCCTTACGTCAGTCTGCTTTTGCCATTGTTAGGAAGAGTCTGAGCAGTATCGATTACAAGGTTTAGAGCCAGTCAGCACTGGGTTCAAATTCTAGAAACTGACATTTTCACCTGAGGGTTTTGCTGACTAGGCTTCTATGAGTAAGTTTCTGTGAAATGGGCATAGGCTATTCCTCCATCATAGGACTGTTGAGATGACAGAATGGTATACCATCTCCAAGACCTTAGCTCTATTTTTAATGAAGAATTATCACTCAAAATACATATACTTCTATCACTGACACCAATGGTGGGCCTCAGAAGAAAATGCAGCTGCCATATATTGCATTCAACATAAGTATTTATTTTTCTGCTCTTCTTCTTCTTCTTCTTGGAGTTTCCCCTCCCCTTATACCCCCTGGAGAAGTCATGGAAGTTCTAGAAGTTGATTCACAGGATAGGGCTCAGTGTAGGATATTGGCTGTGGATTTCCCACTAGGTCTCTTATCAGGCCACTGCTTTTGTGGTCGTGGAGCAGTACACCAGGATAAAGTCAGGGACAGCCTCAGCTATGATAGAGGGTTAAATATAGGAGGAGGAGGTAGAGATGTGACAGCCTTGGCCAGAGTTGCTCCTTAAGTCAGGTAAAACTTTACTGTGTCTGGACAGACAGGACAGCTCTCTATAGCATCCCACATTGATGGTGAGAAAATGAAGAAAATGGAAGGCCCCTGATTCCTACCTGGTCTTGTTCTGTTCTGCCCCCACCCGAGTGTCTGAATGACAGTTTAATTTGTTGTGAGTACCGGCAGCATGACACAGAAAAAGGGAACTTACAAACATTTTGAATTACTGGGAAGCCTGTAAAATTGTGCCTTTTGTTCTGTTTTGTGCATTTTTTTATGACTGGGGTGCTTTGTTTCAATAGTGGGGGTTGAGGCTGCTGTGAGCAGGATTCTGAGTTTCATTGTATTCTAAAAGATTTAACAGATATATCTGAATTTTAAGGGACAAAAGACTCCAGCAGATACACAGAGGAAAAATGTGTTGGATTTGACATAAAGTTCAAAGTGTGTGTTCACAGAAAGGAGAAATAAAATGAGGGTACAAAGGGTTTGGGGGTGGGCTTGTCTTCATTTAGCTATCTAAACTTCATCTCACCCGTTCCTGAACTTAGAAAGCCTCGCCGCACCTGGGAGGAGTAATCAGCCATTTCTTCAACTGTACTTTTTTTCATCTATTATTAAATCAATTACTTTCTGTAGTAGGGAAATTATCCAAAATGCCAATTCCTTTAATTGTACAAGCTTTTAATCTTACAAATTTGAACCTTTACATATTATACATTTATACTGTCCTGGATTATAAGCAAACTTTCTTCATCTCTGGGTTAAGTTTGGGTAGGAACATAGAATACATTTTCTTCCATTTCCTGCATTTACATAAGACTGGAACATGATATTGATTAAAGAGAAATGACTAAGCTGAGTTTCAAGAGTCAGTAACTTGAGGTTGGTCATTCTGTCAGAAAAAGAAAATCTGAATGCATTTTTAAAAAGCATTTCTCCCTTACTTCCCAAGGAGCTTTATAAGTAGCTATCTCGTGGGTAAATGGTACATCGTGTTGTCAAGCATGCATCTTCCCATGTCCTGGCTCCAGAGGAAGCACTGATAATTGACTCTTCAGATGGTCCCAAGTATCAGTAGACACAGGTGAATGATGCATGGGGCTAGCCTTAGGAATGAGACACGGTGCTAGCCTTAGGAATGAAGCTAATTCCCAGAGACTCTGTCTACTTCAAGGAGATACAATTTAAGTGGAAGTGAGCGATTTCTGTGCAAGCGACGTATTCAAGAGCATGCATTCCAGGTTGTTTGCACAGTACCCTGCTCGTCTCTTTAGAAGTTTTTCATTATGAATTGCTTTTTGGAGCTAAGTCTATTTAGTGGTGAGGATATGCTCAGTCATTCAGAAGACATTGCTCCAAATCCTAACGTGCCAGGGTCCATGCAAAAGTAAGGATGAGAGCAGGCATCAGGCAGGCTGTCTTATGAGGAGACAGGTGTCTAATGAGGAGGTAGGAGAAAAAAGAATAGGTCCTGGATCTTTCTGTTTCTTGGTCTGGAGTTTCTACAGAGGAGGAAAACCCAGCAAGACTGCCACTGAATCTTGTGTCTTGGGGCTTAATAGATACTTCCCTCTAGTTTTTCAAGGAACAAGGTAAGCAAACATCACTCTTTCTACGGATCTTAGATGTTTAAGTAGAGATGCCAGCGTGACTAGATCTTCAGAGTTCAGGTATTACAGAACAACATCATGAATTACTTTTTCTCTCCTGCTTGATGAGTGGTGGTCTCCCTTCTAGCCTCTCTCCCCCCTTTCTCATTTCACTTCGTATTCCCTTTTTTCTGATCCCATGTCCTTGTATGTTTTTCTTACTCGAGAACAACCATGATCTGTCTTGATTTTCATAAGGATTAAACTTATAATTGCAGGTATTTTATCAGCTTTGGAAACTGCCAACTTGCACTTCCTGTTTAACTCAGGTAATTAATTTTATTCCTTTTCAGGTCTCTGATGAGGTTGAAGACCAGATAGTTTAGTTTTATAATTAAGCTTAGTTGTTTAGGGGTTAAGGTGTTTTTAGGTCTAGGTAGATGTTTCAAGTTGTAACATTTATATAATTCCTGATTGTTTTGTGGTTCTTCTTGCTGTAGGTAGTTTATATGTGTGTGTGTGTAATAATATAAATGTATATGTAAAAAAAGCAAAAAGAAAAAAGCCAAAAATAATAATTGCAGGTAGACTTGAATACACTTGATAAGAGCTAGTCTTTGGCAGGTTTTGTACCATGCAGTGTTGAGAGCAGTAGGTATTAGAGGGAAGGTGGGAAAAGCAGCAGGGATCAGTCTCTCCCTGTGGCAGCTCTAATGCAGGCCTCTGCGTCAGAACCCTTCACTACATGCAGTGGAGGTTTGTGTAGATGTCTGGTGCCAGAACTCTCAGTCTGCTTCTTGTGCTGCCTGGGAAGTCAAGATTCTCCAGCCTTGACAGCCAGTCACAGCTCCCCAGCTAGGAAATCAGACAACTATGCCTTCGAAGGTGGAGGGCTTTCTGGAATTTTCCCAGCGACCAGAACCTGTAGTTCCTGTTCTCTAGCTCATTATGACCCTCTATTCTTTGTCCACACTCTCTATTTGTTTCGCGTCCCTTCTTTTGTTCCTGCCAATGGCCACTCTCTCAAATAGTTCAGCTGCCTCTTCTACAGCTGTGGAGCTAGTGGCCGTCTTGACATTTTGGCAGCTCATCCTACTAAGCCCATTCAGCTGTCACTGATCTGGTGTCCTTACTTCCCTGCAGTGCTGCCATGTCTACTTCTTTCTTTGTGTCCCTAGCTCAACCCTCACTATAAGAAGTGTACAAGAAAAGGCCACTTGAGAGAAGTCACACCTGGGGAGACAGCACAGGGAGGTGACTCCCAGGCCACTTATTGAACAAGGCAGCCTGCTTTTATTCATCTAGAAAAGGAATGCTTGCACAAATCACAGCCCACCTCACATGCAAATGAAGGCACTTGTACCAACCTTAGCATACCTTGCTTGTAAATGGAGGTTTATATTTGTACTAATTACATAATTGTGCCTTTTGTCCCTGTTGTAATAGGCTAAGGGGAGCTGCCTTGCCCTGTTGAAAAAGGATTATTAATATTTAATACTATGGATTCATATGATTGTTAAAACAGCGATTATTACTTAACCTGCTATTATAGAAATAAAAGACACAGATACCTGTTAGATTGTTAATAACCCTAAGGCACTGGGGCTGGGCATATACAAGCCTCCCCTGAGCTACCTTGTTATCTTCCATTTCTACATCCCATGCCACTTGCTTTAATTATTCATATCAGGGCTACTTCTCATCCAAAATTCCCATAAATGCTTGCATGTGCTGCATTTGGGTTGCTTTTCTCCATCGTGCCAATCCTCAGAGCAAGTTCCTCCTGGCCATGTGCTTCTTGTTCACATTAAATCATGGTGATTTCCTTTCTCCCTGCTCCTTTCTCCTTTCTCCTTTCTCCTTTCTCCTTTCTCCTTTCTCCTCTCCCCTCCTCTCCCCTGCCCTCCCCTCCCCTGCCCTCCCCTCCCCTGCCCTCCCCTCCCCTCTTCTCTCTCTCTCTCCCCCGCCCCCCTTCCCCCTTGATGCTTCTGCCCTCCAAGCCTGCAAACCTTAATTCTGCCTGCCTACCGCTCGTCTGCCCAGCCCAGGTGTAGGCAATTTTATTGGCCAATCAGGGATAATTTATGAGGCAAGGCTATACAGTATCAAGCATTTGCTTGTAGAACAGTAAAGATCTGGGGTGGGGTAGCAGAGGAGGAAGCAAGTTGGGGTTAAAAATGGTTGCAAGGTCATCCAGTATCATCAAGACTTGTGATAGTAAAAGCCCAGTACAAACTTTGAAATAGTCCTGTATGAGACTATACCTTCAAGAGAAGAAACAATCACAATCATTGTGTGTGTGTTTTCAGGGCATCCACAGTAGGTTCAATATGGCCATGCTGGCATGCTGGTTGATCTGGCCAGCTGTTTGACTGACAGTTGTTTTGCTTAAGACAACCAGGGCAGCAAGGGTAAGCCCGATAGCTGCCAGTTAGGGAGTCAAATTCCAGCATATTTGCTTATTTTCAGGAAAATGGACATCAGAAAGAATGGTTACAACATGAAGTCAAGATAACTAATATCAGTAGTAAGATTTTTAAACAAATTTTAAAACAGCTTTACGTTGTTTATCGGCTGCCCAATGCCTCAGGGAGAGAAGCTGGTTCCCTTATCTGTCTCAGTGGCTGCAGGTGTATTAAGGACTAGCATGTTTTTTTTCTTAATATATGGCTTTCATGACTATAGATGTATATAAAAAGTTGTTCATATTCTACTGTGTAAGCAGAAACATTTTTAAAAAGTGGCTTGGGAACACTAGAGACTATTGGTCGTTATCTGTCTTGCCAGGCTCTGAAAATGAAATTAAAAATAGGCATTGTATGAAAGTTCTTTTGTTTCTTTTTTATTTACTTTCCTATAAGATAGAGCGATCTCACCAGCATGTATGTTTCATTATTTGGTCCAAACCAATCATAGTTTTCCGTTTTACTGATTCAAATTTTCTTTTCTTTTCAACAAGTCTTCAATGTGGAGTTCTTAGGGATGCAGACTTGAGCTAGTCTGTGGCTCATCTTACCTCCTGTCCAGGTCTTTCTCCAAAGAATAATAAGGAGAATAGGAGAGCATTTCCACTTTCTTCCAGAGGAAGGCTAATCATGAGTATATATTATAATGGATCATCCCACTCCCTCAAGAGATTGGCACAGTGTCAATTTATCTTTAAAAGTTGGTCCTGTCTGTCAGTCTTCTGAGATTTATCCTAATCAGCCAATAGGCACAAAACAGAATTCTGCAAACACATGACAGAACAACAACTCAGTGTTTAGGCTGGATATAAACCTCTGAATGTACTCTTACGCTGTGAGCATTCTTCTATCTATCCGTAGGGTCTCTACGCAGTGATGGTCTCTAGGCCACTGGATGATGGCTACTTTTATCATTGCTCCTCCCAGATAATTGCATTACTCTCATTGCTGTGTCAGGCACTGGGATAGATGCTGATGAGAATAACTCAATGCTTGTGGAGCAAATGCCATTTTAATTTTCTGGTCTGTGATATGGGAACTGCACAGTACCCAAAAGCTATTACCTTGTCACCTTACTGAGTGCCATCTTCCATCTAGTGTAGTGATGAAAGCAAATATTGAATATTTAGATAGATGGAATCAGCCAAGGCTTAGAACAACCAATTTTGACAGGAAGGCCTGATTTACATTGGGATCTGAATATTCTTTTTTTTTTTCTTGAACGACTTTGTCTGCCTTACAATTTCCCTGTTTTAGTAAATATTTATTCCTCTTCCTTCCTGCCCTGTTACACCTATATTTTATTGGGGTTTCTTATATCTCTTTCTCCCTTCTACACCCAAATCCCTTCTGACACTCCAACACTAGATAGGAGAGAAAGAAGGTTAAAACGGAAAAGGGACATAGGTCTTCTAACTACTTCTTTGGAGGCAAGTCAGGATCTCTCCAGCTTCTGGTCAACCTGCACCAACAGCAACCAGGAGCAGCAGGGGGAGCAGCAGGGGCAGCAGCAGGGACAGAGGCAGGGGAGCAGCAGGGGGAGCAGCAGGGGCAGCAGCAGGGACAGAGGCAGGGGAGCGGCAGGGGGAGCAGCAAGGGGCACAGCAGCATTCTTCTTTGGAGCCACACCACACGCCCCTCCTGGCTCTCTCCCAGCTCTAGCATTTATTCCCACTCCAGAGTCCTCAGAATTAAACTATCTGCAGCCGGCAAACAGCCCCTCTCAGAGCCCGCACGAGGCAAATAGTTTACTGCTGTGGACAGTCTGAATCAGCCCCATATCCCACATCTGGGATTAAAACAAAAACATGTTTACATAACGTAGCTGAATTTTTAAAGACTCCCAAACTTCCACTACACTCCCCTTCTCCATTTCCTCTTCTCTTCGCTCCTTCCCTGTCCCTTTTGTCATTTCTCCTCTCTTCCCCTCTTTCCCTTCCTCCTCCTCCTTCTTCTTCCACTTCTTTTATTCCTCTCCTCTCTTAGTTTACTAATTTCTTATATGTGTGCTTAATAGCAAGCAGGGCAAAGATACTGATGATTTGCTAACTAACTGTGATAAGATGATTCCTTGAACAGATGCTGGGCCTAGTTTTCAGCTACGTTCCTCCATGTGGCCATTATGCTCATCATTCTCCTGTTGTCTCCAGCTTTGCCACTTGCTCCTCTCCCCTTGTATTAGTACAAAGCATCAGCCTCGTCTTCCTACTACTGCCCTTGCTGTACTAGTGTTCTGGAATATTCCTCAATTTGCAAGGCCTTTTCCTATCATCATCTTCTAAACATCTCATCCGTTAGAGCTTAACATCATGTTGTCCGGGAAGTCATTCCTGACCTTCCTGCTGCGGCTGTGTCTTCCTCTGGTAGACTCTCATCACACTGTGCATTTGTTCTTCTAGTGCTGTGCAGTTGCCACACTTGAATATTTGATCCTTGCTACTGTGCAAGGTGACAGAGGGCAAGGAGTAGAATCCGCCTCGGCGTGCCCAGCACGGAACCCGGTACAAAGTATCAAACAACTACTCAGTGAATATCTGAGTGAATGAAACAGATTCTTTTTAACGCTATTATGAATATTTGCATTCTATTATTGTTTTTAATATTCGATTTTAAGAGACAGTCTTATCAGTATAGTACATTGGTTCTCAATATTCCTAACACCGTGGCCCTTTAATACCATTCCTAACAGTGTGGTGATGCTCAACCATAAAATTATTTCATTGCTACTTCATAACTGTAATTTTGTTACATTATGAATTATGATTATGAATCATAATGTAAATATCTGATATATGACTCCTGTTGGGATCATGACCTATAGATTGAGAACCTCTGGTCTAATACCTCTACTTGTACAAGTATCTTTTGGGGGGCAGAAATGAAACAGATTATGTAGCTTAGAATA
This sequence comes from Acomys percivali, assembly GCA_907169655.1. Lineage (NCBI taxonomy): Eukaryota > Metazoa > Chordata > Mammalia > Rodentia > Muridae > Acomys > Acomys percivali. The sequence continues at coordinate 18,638,108 of OU015751.1, read as the reverse complement.
GGCCTGGAGGAATTTGGTTTAAAGGCAAAAACATGAAATTTTGTACAAATACTTTTAAGGTTCTAAATAGAGAGATTGAAATGAAGTTCTATTAATAAGTATTGTGGGTAGAAGATTTACTTACATATCGTCGTAGCTGCTCCTCTTGCTCCCGACAAGAGGCAACTTAGGGGGACAGAGGATTTATTGTGGCTTACGGCTGAAGAAAGTTATCAAGTGAGTATAGCAGGGAAAGTGTGGGGCAGAGCACGAAGCAGTTTGTCGCATTGTATGCCTGGTTGGAAAGAAGAGGAGATCAGTGCTGGTAGTCAGCTCTCCTTATCCTCTGTAGTCAGCTCAGCACCCCAGGCTACTGATGACATCACCACATCCAGGCCCTGTCTTCCCTCTCCAATTAAACCTTTCCAGAAAACTCTCATAAACACACTCAGAGGGGTACTTGCTAGGTGACTCTAAATCTACTCATTGATTAACTTTTACTGCCCCTCCACACACACTATAGACACACTGATACACCGACAAAGACACATGGACACACACACAGACATACCCCAAACACACACACACATACATATGTATATGTATATATATGTATATGACACAGGGCCAGCGCAGCATCCAATTTTGTTATTTCAAAGTGATTACATTGCCACCTTGCTGAACGTCACAAAGAAGTTTAATCTCTTTCTTTATGTGAGACCGTGTTAATGGCAATGCTGGGAGGTGCTCTTTTTTTTTTTTGTAGCCATGTACATACTACCTGAAGGTCCCCCAGTTTTGGGGGCTGTAGTTGGCCAGGGTTTCTAGTTAAGGTGATTTTCAGTGATTTTCCATGTATGTGGCCCCCACCATGTTCTCCAAGACTCCCTGTAGGGAGTGGCCTAGCGTAGCAGCCAGGCTAACACACACGTAGTTCTGGACTACATGGCCCCTTTTACTGTCGGACTTAAGCTTAGACTCTCCAGTCTCCTTAAGTCTTCTTTAGACTTGTCAGTCTAGGAATCATCCACACAAAATTTCCTCCCTGTCTGTATCCCAGAAAGTATCTGACAACTTTTTATGCTGCCTCAAAATGCTTGCGTGTTTAATCCAGTTTTGGCACCTGGTATCCAGTTTTTATGTGCTATCAGCTAACCCAGCCTTCCACAAAGAAGCCCCAAAGGGAAAGAAAGCACATATTCACGGACACCCAGCAGTGCATAGGGAAAACCCAGGCAAGGCCAGGAGCATGCTCAGGGTGAGGCTTGCAGGGGGAGTTGGAACTTTGGTTTCTTCCTTAAGAATTGACTTTTATTTAGCTGACTGTGTGAGAGCAAATAATACAGGACAGAGAAAGACCGAGCTGACTCTATATCCAGACCCTTTGACCAGGATTATGTCTGAATGAGAAAAGATGGGTTGAAAAAGAGACAGTGGAGTCTTAAATTATGTAACCTCAGGAGAGAAAAGAGAATAGGGATTAAAATCCTGAGCTGTGAAACCAGAAAGATCTTGATTAGAGTCTTACTGTTGATGGTTAACAGCTGTGAGAATTGGGAGCATTTTAACCTCTATTGCCCTTGCCTGCTGATACATAAAATATGGCTAATAACACCCACAGCATGGATTAAGGGAGATAATATATATGAAGAACAAAAACAGGAGAATGTTTCTCTAGTAAACGAAGGATCACTAGGACTAGGATCTGTGAGTTAGGTGGGAGCTTATCTTTCATATGGATAGGATTGGAAAAGCACATCACACAAGTACTTGGTTTTAACTGTATTTGAATTTTCATAGTACAAATCCAATTTGGCTGGCAGTGTTTCCAATATGTGTCCCTTGAGGGTGGGGTGCTAGGGTAGGGAGTACTTTGGTTGTATACAAAGTTTACTGAGAATTTATTTTTGACTAATACAAGTAAAGACTGATTTGACAGAATCAGATGTCCACACTAAACTTATCATAGAAAGTATAGAATGATCACATAGTCAAAGCTGATTCCATATACTCTGGAGAATTTGTTGTTATTTCAGAATCCTTGACGGTGGGTGAATTCTCCTATCCGATAGCCCCTTCTGTAGTTCCTACAATGCTGCAATGGGAAGAATCCAAGGAAGAGAAAACATTTTATTGCTGACTATTCACTTAATGGTGTTTATTTGTCCCTTTTCACTTAATATTTTCATAGAAAGTTTTGTTCGTATTTTTTGCTCATTTTTATTGCACATTTTGCAAGCACAAGTGTTCAAAAGAATAATCCATTATGCATATCTTTATGGATAACGGATGTTGAGCAGAAAGATTTGCAGCAGGGATATGTCTAAAGAAAGATGGGAAGTAGAGATAGGGAAGGTGAAGGAGTTCAGGGTCTTTGTTGGCTTAAGAACAGCCTGGGCTGCTTGAGACTCTGTCTCAGAAAACCAAGAAAGAAAGAAAAAAAGAAAGGGAAAAAGAGGAGGAAGAGGAAGACGAGAAAAGAAGGAAGGCTGTTGGAAGCCAGGCCTGGTAGACTGCCTGCAGTCCAGGTCCTTGGGTGGCTGGGAAGCTGAGGAGGAGAAGTGCAAGGTCAATGCTTGCCTAAATTACAAGGTGAGTTCAAGTTTAGCCTGGGTAAATGAGTGACAGCCTTTCTTAAAATAAAGTAGAAAGGAGGGCTAGGGCTATGTAGTTGTGGGAGAGCGCGTGGCTAGCGTTTGAGAAGCCTGGTACTACACTAAAGAAATAAACTAATTAACTAAGTAGGAATTGTTCCCTAATAGAATTTTGACTCTTCTTGCTTGGGGGAAAGGACCTTGGCTCACCAAGCCTTTATTTGTGGTTTGAGATGTGCTATCAATTTAAAAACATAAACTGTTCAACCACATTCATTTCTTAGGAAATACACTTTCTGATCAAGGCATGATAGTTGAAATACATAAGCTACACAACTGTTGATTTCTATTTTAAAGTAAGTATGTCAATTTATTAGTTGATATATTTTCAGGAAAGCAATCACAAATTTGTGTATTTTTCCTAAACTTCCTTACAGCAGTTTATTAAGTTTTAACAGTTAGAACTTAAAAATGAAAAGGTTTCACATGTGTGGCACAAAGCTGTGCTCTTAGTCAGTGATCAAATTCTTTTGTAGATGACACCAAGAAGCTCACTTGATTTCTATGTTGCTTACACCTAGAAGATACCGGCAAGGGCAGATTGACTGACGGGAATATAGGAAAACATTATTTTCCTCAGGAAAAGCAACCCAACCACTGGAAGGGCTGGCTTCTTCAGAGCAAATGTGTTCTCAGGGCTCTCCAGCTCGTCAGTCCTCAAGAGGCTGGAGGTTCTCCATGTCCCCTCCACTGGTTCCGACATCAGGAACACAGCTCTCCTCACTGGGTTTGCCCACACAGCTGTGCACTGCACATATGAAGCCAACCAAGACTAGGAACCGTTCTTACCCTCTTTGTGCCTGAGTCAGAAGACAAAGTTATTCCTTTTGTTTCTTCCTACTTGGTTGGTATGTGATAGATCTAAGCAGGATAGAGAAAATATCAGCCCTCAAAAGTGACGCTTCAGATCTGTCTCTTTATCTTTTATAATATTTATTTTGTCTAAATACTTAATCCTGCCTTGGTTTGGCATAGAGTCTAAAAGGAAAAAAAAAAAAAAGAAATTATACAATGTCTTGGAATATTTAAAATGATGTAGAATAATTTGTAACAAAGCCTCAAATGACCACATTTACAAATTTTCTGCAGCCTTATTTCATATATAGAGATAGTCATTTATTTTCAGTTATGCTGCCAGATACATCTAAATGGTGACACTAAGAGGATATTTAAATATTTATTATTTATGTGCACGTATGTGTGCCTGAGTGTATTTCTATGCACTACTGCATGCAGGAGCCTGTGAAGGTCAAGAGAGGCTTAAATCCTCTAGACTGGAGTTACATAAGATTGTGAGTCACCATTTGAATGCTGGGAACTTAACCCAGGTCCTTTTATAAGGACAGTAGGTTCTCTTATCCCCTGAACCAAATATCTAAATAGTTTCTAGGTGTTCATAAAAAGAAACAAATGTCATATACCTCCATTTGAGCCTGGGGATCACATAGCCTTTTCTGATATATATTGTATATATGATGTATATATAATATATAAAATGTATATATACATATGATATATATATATATATATATATATTAGACATTTCTTTCTAGAATATTCTCATTAGAAAATCAAAACCCCTAGAACTAGAAGATTTTTTGAAAAACTTTTAGCTTGGGGATTGAACATTTATCTTCCATCCTCCTTTGACCAAGAAATATGAGTTTGTTTTTTGAATTCAGAAATAAAACCCGATATAAAAGACTCAGTAGAATAATGCTTCAGATTCCATATGAACTCACAACAGAACATAATGTGGCACTGAGTTAATTCTTTGTTTAAAGGAGAGCAGTAGCTTAAACCAGTGAGTCTTAATAACAGCGGACCAGCTAGGCTGGGCCTTTTCTACACTGGCCCCGCTCATTCTGCCAATGAGTTTAGCAATGTAATTTGGCTGTCAAGCAAATAAACCAATGAGCAAATGTGTAGAGAAAGCCACCAATCAAAACAAACCAACTCCTTTGTGTAAAGTACCTTTGAGAATGTGGGAAACCAGGGATAGCTTCTGTCTCTAGTTCATGATGGTTCAGCCAGATGACCTGGTTCACTCTGAGTCTTTATGGCTACTCAGGATGGATAGTTAAGGAGCACTGGGGACATAGTGGTCAATATTAACCAGAGAAAGTGGTGTTCAAAGGGACTTGACAATGAAAAGCATAGATGGGTGCTCTTCACAAGGGGAAACTGAGCTATACATTGATACTAATGACTTGTGTACCTATTACCCCTGCAGTGGGAGCTGGCCATTAGTACGTGGGTAACAATAGGAACAGTCAATGAACAGAGGAGAGATGCTGGAAGTAGACTGATCACAGAAAGCATGTGTGAAGCTTTCAGTGTTCACCAATATTGTGAAGGATAAAAATGATTCAGTTTTACATCAAGGGATGTGAAATTGGTTCTCAGCTCTTGAGGTAGTGTGGAATCTGACTGAATATTTAATAAGTGTGAAGCACTAGAGCCCAAATATGTATGGGATATATTTGCCTTTATTTCTTTTCCTCATGGAAGCTGGGAAATTGAATTATATTAGATTGTATAGGAAAATGTATGCTATTGTAAATTCCCATGTTCTGCAGTAAATTTAACATTATAATAAAATATTGTCCATTATTAGCAGTACCAGAACATCCGTTTTTTGAGTTTACTGCCTTATTATGTTTTTGCAAATCTGGAGTGAAGAATAAGTAGTAATGACTAACATCTGAAGTAGTTTGTTGCTAATTTCCTAATTTGCATAATGCATCTCTTACAAACTGGATTGTCAGTTTACAGGAGACACCAAATGTTCTTATTATGAAATTTGGGGGGAAAATTGAGCTGAAACATGGCCTACTTGTCTAGTCAAACTGGGTGGCACACTGCTTACTTGGGATACTGCCATGAAAAATTCTAGTAAAAGCATTTAAATTCTCTAATTGTAATTTCAAAATGTCAACTGGATAGTAATATTAAAAGGGTATGTAAGTTATGAAATGTTCATATACACTTAACCTTTTAAGTCAGCTTTGTATGATTAACTATTACAACATATAGAATATAGCAGCAATTAGATGTGGTCTGTGGCTACTTCAGAAATGTCAGTAACTCTGGGCATTGTACTTGGTTATTAAATCTGACAAACAGGTTTGATACAAAGTAGAGTTTTATTTATTTCAGGCCATATATCCTGACCCCACTGTTCTATTTCTCCAGCCTGCCTTCACAGTAAGTCAGAATAAATGCTTTTATTTATGCTTAAATTTATGTCCAATTTGGTCCCAGCTTATCTTCTGTAGTAGTTAACTCATTCATTGGTCTTCTGACGTTAACTATATCAGATGCTATCGTAGCCATACGGCTCATTTGTTCTCTTTTTTCAGCTCATCTCTAGTACAGTGTTTGAGAATGTGACAAAGAAAATACCAAGTAGACTGTAATTACCATTTTATTAGCCTAACACAGGATATATATATATTTATTTTTCAGCTCCTCCTGAAAACCATGGCAATTCTGCCTCTGCTTCTCCATGTGACTCTTTGATCATTTTGTTTTTGCAAGTTTTAATCTTATCCTGTGTCCCTTCTATGGTGACCTGCAGATTTTATCTCTTTGGTAACTTTTTAAAATCACTGTCTCTGGCATTTAAAAAATTTTATGAGCTCATTATCACTGTCTGTGTCTACAAAACTTTATGCATCTATCTATGCACATACCAATATGATATAAAATATAAAATATCTTAACTATACAGCATCCTATGTTTCATAGTATCAAGTGAATCTGGGGTCTCCCTCCCTCCCAGGTTTTAAGTTCTTAGATGATTACAAAAACCCGACTACAGAAGCCTGCTAATCATAGCCTTTAATTACCGTTGCTATCATAAACACTCAATATGTTCAATTTATTGAGGAGATTCAGTTCTTAGTGAGTACATATACTACATATTAACTTTCAAATTCAAAACTACAAAATATTTTATAGCATGTCATTCTTCCTACTGAATTAAAAGACTTTTTGATAATGCCTTGGTTCGATCTCCAACAGTGAGAAATTGGTGTGTGGCAGAAATGTGGAGCGAATGAGAATCAGAGCTATTCTTTTGAAATGTAAATGCGCATTTCCACCCTGAAAAATATTGACTTCAAAAGACAGAACTGAATCATGTTGTGCGTTCAGAGTCTTGTGTTTATTTTGTTCCCTGATACTCTTGATGGGTTCCCGCTGATGGGCAAGGCAAGAGTTTTGGCTAGAGCACGTATCTACCTCATAGAAGAGACAAGGGGTCTCGACCTCACTTGGTCTGAATTTTCATCCTCTAAGCCAATGTTACACCCATGGAAAATTGCGTCTGGAACGGAAACGCTAATGCCACCGTGTATTATCCAACGACTGGCATAATAGCATCACCTGTGATTTACAAATGGCAGAATGGAAGCCAGTGAAGGAATGCAATCTTTTCCTTAGTTTGCCATCAGTCATTTACTTTCTGCCCTCTTACGTATTGCTGGCTGGTCAGGAACTCAGAGACCCTTATGCCTCTGGTGTCTAAGTGCCGAGAATAAAAGCATGAGCCACCAGACATGACCATGGTCACACATGAAGTTTTAAATAAAGTTGTTTCAAAGAGAAAACACACATGGTACAGCTAACAAAATGTATACAACGGTACTACATTTCTACCTAAATAGCCTTTCTTTCTTTCTTTCTTTCTTTCTTTCTTTCTTTCTTTCTTTCTTTTTTCTTTTCAAATTGCTTAATATGAGATGTCTGTTACAAGTGAGGGTCGATGTTTTAAATGGCTCTAGTGGACTAGAATCAGGAAACTGGTGATTATGGCAGAGATGCACATAATGCGTATTTATATTTTATAAAATTTAATATGCACTTCAAATATTTTAACCTCTATTATTTAATAAGGTATTTAACAATGTGTTAGTAAAATAATATCTATCGTGCACTCATTGTGCCAGGTAAGAAGGCAAAAAGATATTTCTTAAATATGTGAGGTGTTGAAAGAACAGCGTACTGTGCAACTGTGATGTATCCTGTTAACGGTTCTGGGCTCTTGGGAAGACCATAGTTCAGGACTAATCTCCTTCAGAAATCTCAAAATCAAGAGAAAGATCATCTCAACAGGATTATAAATGCTATGTTGAATATCCTCTGGGTTTAGAAGGACAAATCTTTGGCTTGGCAGGCAGCAGTTTTGAGGTTTGGATTAAGTCCTACTGTTAATTGGCCTTGTGACTAAGGGAGCCACCTAAACTCATGGGCCTTTACTTCCACTGAGGGTAAATAATTTAGTAGACTTCTTGCATTCATCTCTTAATTTTGCTCATTCTCTGGTTGTTGAGGATTAATATTGAGATACCAGCTATCAAGATAAAACAAAAATGTACATGTATATAAAAGTGAAATCAAAGTGTGACAAATCCAATGTATTGAGTCAATAAAAACAGGAGTCTTCTTTCCCCCAACATCTAAAAAACCTATGTATATATTACATGTAACATTTTTGCAAATGTTGAGCTGGTGGTGTATTTTTTTAATATGCCATATGGCCTCATAGTTACTATGTGCTGGAGTGTTTCTGTGTGTGTCTTTTTTTAATATGATAAGGGTTCTTACTCCTGTCCTAATTTCTGCATAAGAGATTGTCAATGAAAATTTCCTTAGGATAAAATAATTCTTTCTTCAGAGTTGCATTAAAGCAGACACAAATGTGTACTTGAATAATGCCCATTCAATCTCAGTATTGGTAACTTTAAGAACATTAGTGCTCATCTATTCCAATGTTTATATTTTACAATTATGGAAAAATGATGTCCTGAGAGACCAATATATATGAGACCACATATATGTGTGTGTGTGTATGTATGTATATATATATGGTATAATGAACTTCCATCATTCTAGTATCTTCCTATCCATTATTTTATAGTTCCTCCCTTAAGTAATCCCTGTCTCTAAGAGTAAAAACAATAAAACTCTTATTAAATTGTTTTTATAAAATATGTAGTTTAATATTGCATGTTTTCCATAATAATCATATTTGTCATTCTATATTATGTTGTGGTTTCAGTGGATAAAAGAGTATATACGTTTGCATACTTGGATACAGTTGAATTTACCTGCATGAGTACCTACTTCCACATTAGTAAGATAGCTATAGTAAAAATAATATAATACATGTCACAGTATTTAAAATTTTGCTAGATAGAAACACTTTCTATAGCTAATAAGGCTGAAACAAATGATTCTGAATCATGGTAAAAATATGGCGTGTGTATCCTGAGTCAAACTGTGAGTTAATGTTAGCATAGGAAATGTAATTATCAGACATTTCTATTACATAAGAAAGAGGTGCTTATCTCTTCTAGACACCTAAAACAGAGAAATGATAATTATATAGAAAATTTACAGTATGCGTATTAGTCACACACTTAACTAACTTTAATATGCCTCATGATATGCATGAAGTGACTGAGAAGATAGTGGCATTTTGGTAGTAATTGTAGAGCAGGAATGCTCACAGTGCAGTGGCTATAGCTTATTGAGCGCGTTCTAGACTATACTGCGTGAGGTGCTCCGAACGATGTAAGTTAAATTCATCTACCGTGCTAGAGACCCTCCATTTCTAAAGAAGTCTTTACACTAGCTTGACAAGAGATTATTTTCTAGTTGGCCAGACGTAATACTATTTGCTGATACCTATCCTAGCATATCCTCTATTTTTACTGTGAACTCACAGATATATTTGTTTATCCAGTTCCTCCCGCTTTCTTGTCTAGAAAACATAACAAGACTGCTTGAAAACTGAACTCTTTGCCCCGCACAAACCTACTCACCTCTGAGGCTGAAAGTTCTCCCTGTAGTCTGGGACAGGAAACAAAAGTCTTACCTTCTCCCCACTAGCAGACCCTCATGAGCTCTCCAACTGCGTCCCGAGTAAGGGCCTCTGGTTTGTGCTTTGTCTACACTGTTCCAATTGCATGTCAGCTGGCCACTTGGATGCTGCCCTCTCCCTGGATAAGTGAGCATACTGTCCAAACAGCAGCCTCTTCAAGTAGGAAGGAGACCGTATTTGCCTAAATTCACCTTTTAGTCAGGTTTCCAAAGAAACAGAACTTACAGGGAAAGTTAGGGTTAAGAGGGATTTATCCACGTGGTCATGGACGCTACCTCTCAGGAACTGAAGGGTGCGTGAGTCTAGATCTCAGAAGAGAACTGATGTCGTAGTCTGGTTTCTGTCAGAAGGCTTCAGAATCCAGGGACTGTTGAATAATCTCAATCCTAAAGCTCAAAGGTTCCTGACTGAGAAAGCTACATTTTAGTTGAACTGGAGGACAGAAAAAAAGTCACTCTCAGTTCAAAAGTTTGGGCACATATCTCTTACTTTTTCTTCAGAAAGTTCTTCAGCTAACTGGACTAGGCCTACTCACATCACACAGTGCCATTTTACTCAGTCTAGCAATTTAAATATTAATCTAGCTAGAAACCCCTCCATAGAAACAAAGAATTACGCTCCACTGCCACTCAGTAGCAACCAACACTGACATAAAGCTCACCACAGTCAAGGCCCTTTACTGCTCTCCGTGCTCTCATTGTGTCGGTAGCTCTCTCTGCTTTGAGCTCCATGGGTCTCAGTTTCTCTATCTCATTCTTGTCTCTAGATTCCTTGCTTGCTTTCCCCTGTGTGCTGTTCCCTCAAACAGTGACCTGGCTCCTCTCACTACCTCCAATATTCTGCCTTGCCTCCTTTTTATAAAAAGAACAATTTAAAAAATTTTTGATAACTCCCTACATACCTCCTTTGCCACCAAGTCCCGCCTCTGTCTGTTCACACGCCATCTCAAATTTCTGACATCTTCTTTCTTAATTATTATTGTTATGTGCATGCGCGTGTGTGCGTACGTGCGTGTGTGCACTTGCACACGGGGATGTGTAAATAACTTTCTGAGTCCATTTAGTGTTGTTCTTATGGGCACGTGTTTAAAGCTCACTACTTGGGACTGCATAGTCTATTATAGTCTATTGTGAGCTCATCTTTGGAGAAGACTGATTTTAGATCTTCTCTCTGTAGTAAATAATTGTGTGTGGCTCTTTATCTGTGGGTGTGGCCCTGTGAGATTTCCCCTGCCCTTGGCTTGTCAACCGATGGTGTCCTTATGCAGGTCTTCTTTAGTCAGAGCCTGCTTGACACCCTGTCTAGACTGGTGTTCCCTGCCCCAGAAAACTACTCGTTTTCCTTAATATGCTGGTTTTGGTACTGTATTCCATTGTCTGAAGAATTTTTTATCCTTAGAGCTTATTTTCTTTTTTAATTTTCAAACTAGTATACACCATATATTGAGCATATACCATCCCCTTTACTTCCTTGCCTTTCCAATCCTCAGCAATCCCTTTTTTTCCTCTTACATTTCCCCATTATTTTCATGTTATGTATAAATACACCCCCCCACACACACATTCTTAGAACCATGGATTAGAAGAAAAGTTCAGCTTTTATCTTTCTGTGACTGGCATAACTAGCTCAATTATTTCTTGCTCTCCTGCATAGTATAGGTGTTCTAGTGTGTATACAAAGCACACGTTTTCCAGTTCTCTGTTGCTGGACACCAACACTGGCTTCATAACTTAGTTATCATGACGTGTGCTGCGATAAACTTTGATGTTCAAGTGTCACTGTGGTATGCTAACTTGGAGTTCTACAGATATATATCCAGGAATGGTATAGTTGGGTCATATGGTAGATTTAACTTTGGTTGTTTTGAAAAGCCCCATGCCAGTTTCTATACTGGCTACTTAGTTCATGTGCCTACCAGTGATACGTAATGGCTCCACTTTGTCTACATTCTGCCATCATCTGCTGTCATTGTCTGTTCCAGGTGGGGCTCTGCATTCACAATGGGAATTCTGAAGGACCGCCCAAGAACGAGCAGCACTTGCAGGACTCACTTTCTCTTGAATAGATGGTCCTGAGAGGCCTGAGTTTGCCTCTGTTCTTCGTGGCCTTGATGCTTTAAACACGTTACAGACAAAATTCCAGTGCATGAATAAGTTTACAAATAAAAGCTGGATGTGGATGTGTTAAATCATCTAGCAGATGGATCCCCGAAACCCCATCTGTCAGGTTTCAGTGCCCTCTTCCAAAAGGGGAAGAAGTAACTAAAGCAGAGAGAATCTGAGTGTGGCCATTATATTCTCTTGATTATGAAGAGGGTCTTAGAGCCAGTGGGAGTCACGTGTAAGTGATAGACAGGCCGTACAGTGTGGTTGCCCTGCATCTGAATATTTATAGAAGATATAGCTGAAAGGAAAGCTGGATAGATACAATCCTAGATTGTGTCTATAAAAATTTCATGTTCTCCCAGGGTAAACAAATAATTTATATAAGCACAAGGGGGAAGGATTAGAGACAGTTTAATGGCTGTGATTGTCTTATGTGTAGTAAACACTATGATGGCATAGACACTCATAAAAAGAGTGAGGGCTGCCTATACACAGGAACAGAGAGACATTGCTTAGGAAACACAGACACCTGAGTTAGACACCTGTCAAAACAAGAGCCATCAGGGAGACTGGTTTATTTTAATGCCCCCTTTGCTTCTGCTGACTATGGAAGTTACCATCTGTTTGTTGTATTTTTGAATGAGGTTGGCCCTTTGAAGTGCTCTCAATCCACCAGGACACACACTAGAGAGCCCCCCTCCCCCTGAACCAGGCTTCAGTGTGTAGGTGAGCTCTGCTATTCTAACACTTTGTTCACTGGGACAAGAAGCAAATGGCTTTCTTTTTTGCTTGTTAGATTCCAGGAAAGGAAGCAATTGAATTTTTGGGGTGTAGTCTCCTAGACTGCCTCTGCTGTCCCTCCAGCTTCTAGGAGACATGGATCTGTGGTGGTTTCCCTCCTCGCCGCTCCTCAGCTTCGGTGTCTCTCAGTACTCCTCACCTTCCCCTTGCTTTCGCTCTTGAATGAGACATTTCATTTTCCTTTAAGATTGCGGCAACCGAGTAACATAATGATTTATCATTCACCCCATAAAATATGGCTGGAATATTGAATGAAGCCCGATAAAAGCTTTTTAAAAGCACCACTCTGTATGGGATCTAAATAAAAGGCAATCTAGTTTTTGTAGCTTTTCAAACATGGCTGTTGACCACATTACTTCGATACACTGCTGGCATTCTTGAGCTGTGTTGTCAGTCTGGAAGCATCTCAGTGTGTTTTGGCTCATGGTATTAATTGTATGCTGTAATTACACATACAAGCATGATGTGAACACTTAGCTCCTTCAATATATGAGACTGGGAAAAAACAAGGATTAAAATGTAAGTATTTATATATTGGTACCTAGTACCCATCCTGGATCATTCTTCATCTCAGCATTTTGATGTAGAAGAGAATAAGAATGCTATGAGTTAGTCCCTTATTCATCCAATAAGCATTTATTTGGCCTTGAGTGGTTCTGTCTTATTAGAGGATATATGGCTTTACAAGAAAATAGAGAAGCTGCGATCTACACTGTGGATATGTGGCATCTAGTAGTATAATACAGTGAAAAGACTTCGTGAATTACTATGATTTAGTAGTATTTTGCTGGATTTCTCATATTAACTTTGTTTCATCTTTTGATATTATAACTTAATAATAACATTTATTCCCTTCAATTTCCTCTATTCAAACTCTCTCGTATACCTCTTCCTACTGTCCTTCCTTCAAATTCATGGCCTTTTTTTTGGTGCTAATTGTTATTGCTTACTTACACACACACACACACACACACACACACACACACACACACACAGTTCTTAAATATAACCTGCTAAGTCCTTATAATGCTATCTGTATGTATGCTTTCAGGGCTGACCATTTGGCAGCCCTGCTGTGTTCTTTCCAGGAGAAGAGCCCCTCGCACATTCCCAGTTTTCTTCAGTTGCTTATAGTTCTTTCTGTAGAGTTAGAGCGTTGTATTAATTTTTATTTTTTCTGAGACAGGGTTTCTCTGTGTAAGAGCTTTGACTGTCCTGGACTTGCTTTGGAGACCAGGCTAAAATTGCATCCAAAGCAGTAGTTGTCCTTAGCTCTGGCTGTGCTACACTTCCAAACTACTAGAAACCCTTTAATAAATACTATGCCTAGATACAGAGATTTAAAAAATATTTAATTTGCTTTAGTTTTGGGGGTGGGGGAAGGTGGAACTTACTGCAGCCTAACCTAGTCTCAAATGCAGCAGACACATTCTGTGTCAGTCTCCCGTGTTTGCGGTTACTTACATGAGCCATTGTACCCTGCTTAGATTTCAATTTAGTTGCACTGAGTCAAGACCAAGTAAGCTACGTCATCCTTTATAGATCTCATCCCTTAGTTGTAATAGGCAAATCCAACTGAAAAGCAACTAGTTAGTTCTTTGAGATCTGTTATTTTTCTAAGGAGTGCATGCTTTCAGATACTCCTAACCTTGTGATATATTCCTATAAGGATTGCAATAAATTCTTACGGTGCTATCGAAATTCATGCCAGGCTGTATAACATTGACACAATAATGGCTACTATTTATTCAGCATTCATAATGTGCCAGGCGTTCTGAAAATGTAACCAGGTATTTTTCATCTTTACAATGATCCTACAAATTAGGTAACATTTTTTTCATCCTTTCTATTGAAACAGTTAAATAAATTGCATTGTTTTCCCTGATAGATACTATTTAGGACTGCCGTTCTTAAGCAGACCTATCTGAATTTAAAGCTTCCTTCCAGACCCCAGTGCCATTATTTCCTCAAAATGCAGCCACACAAAACCTACGACTTGCTTCTTGGACACAGGCGAGGGCATGGGCACATGATCAGCACCATCTCTTCTCCCCCACGCATGCATTATCTACTGTATTTGCATACCCTATTTGTTTATAGGATGCCCTTGGCAGTCAATTTAATTTATCCTTCCTAGCCATCTTTTAAAATAAAACTCAATGGAAACCTTGTAAATAAAGTCCTCCTGTATCTTCTTCTTCTTCTTTTTTTTTTTTTTTTTTAAATTTTTTAAATTAATTTATTCTTGTTACCTCTCAATAGTTATCCCATCCCTTGTGTCCTGTATCTTCTTGTTGGAAGCAATCATTTCCATTTCTCATTTCTCTCTCAGGTACACAACACTATTTTTTTTTTTTTTTGCCTCATAGATGTTTGGACACCCGATTAATGCTCTCAATTGTTTTTTGAGAGCCTTGAGATCACAGTGACAACTGGTTCATTGTTTTAGTCTGGTTAATACCTAGTCCATCGCAGATACTGAAAGAAAAATTTGCTAAAGAAATACACAGCAAATGAAGAAGGGAAGAAGCAATTTGTTTATGGTCACATAACAAATCTGAACTCGAGACAGCCATAGGATGTAATTGTACATAAAGATGAAATATAACTCTCTAAGATGCCTCTGTTTTTGAAATATCTCTGCTTTGTGTGAAATGACTTGATTTTCAAATATGTCAGCTTTTAAAAGGGGTTTTAATAAATGCTTTGATTTTAGACATAAGCCAAGGAAGTAAGTGACCAATAAATAGGAACTAAGGGCATTTCTCTGCTCCTGGCCATTAACTTTAGTAACTGGAAGGAGAGCAAAGCGTATGTGTGGGATGGTTTGGGATGATAGTGTTTCCACGGATGGCTTAACTGCAGCCGTCTTTCATTTAGCCTCTTTTATCCCCATGTATGCATATAACTTCACCTTCAATTCATCTCAGATTCGTTTAGCGATCTGCAGCCCGTACTCATTAAGGGAACACTAAAGCAGAATTATGGACTTTTTCTTGAAAACTGAAAAAAGGATGACAAAATGAAAACAGGAAGGGATACATTGAAAGCAAATGATTGCTTATTTTGCCTTCATTTGCACAAAATGAAGAATTTTTTGTCTTTGTTTTCCTTGTAAGTGACTTTATGCCCTCTGCTCTGGTCGTTGCCACCCTGTATGTGTTTGTCCTGCTGGAGATCACACAGCTGTTCCAGTTGTCACCTGCATTCTAGGTCCATCTGGCATGGGGATCTCGTGTGTTGGTGTGCAGTAAATAATTATTGTTCTCGAAATTTTTGCTATAAAACAGTGTTATTGAGGTTATTAATTTTACATTGAACATGTGCTTGGGTTTTCAGAGGATTTGTACAACTTGAACAAAGCATGTTCTTATTCAGTTGGGGAGGGTTATTTGATGTTAGCAATCTATTTCATTAAAGCCTGTTCATTATATATTCTTCATAAATGGGATATATTTTTGCTCAGGTGAACATTTTACATCAAAGGCCAGATACTAAATATTTTAGGCCTTATGATCCATACATTCTTCCCTGTAAGTATTCCATACTATGCTAGCTGCCAAAACATCAGATAGATGTAGGAGTGACCACGGCTAAGTTGTAATAAAACTTTATTTGTGGCACTGAACTTTGAATGTATGTCATGGATATGTACCATGAAATATTACTTTAATATTCTTAACAACTCTTTTTAACTTTTGAGGATTTCTCTCTCTCTCTCTCTCTCTCTCTCTCTCTCTCTCTCTCTCTCTCTCTCTCTCTCTCTCTCTCTCTCTCACACACACACACACACACACACACGTGTCTGTGATGATATTTATCCTACTACCTTCTCTTATCTCACTACAACTCCTCACTTTTTGGTCCTTTTCTTCTTTCCAATCACTTTTCCTGACCCCCATCTTTATACCATTTTTGTACTCATTGACGTTAGCTAGGGTTCATTGCAGGAACACAGGAATCATAGGTATGGATTTATTTTCTGGAGCACAGGCAGTTTACCAGTGGCTATACCAATGAAGACTACTATACTTCCTCCACTGATAACCATTAACTGCTGGTAGCTCCTCAAGAAGGCGTGGGACCTCCCTTATCCTTGATGAAAATTTGAAGTGCCCAGTCTTATGCAGGTATCAATAACTGCTATATGATAATGGGGTAAACACAATTGTAATACATTATGTATGTATAAAATTCTCCAAAATGTAAAAAAAACATTTAAAAAAAAAACCTACAACATTGACCACTGGCCCATAGATGTGGGCCACATTTCACTCATGGGCCATAGTTGACTCAGCTCTGCTGCAATGCTGATGATGAGTCAATATCCCATTTTAAATTTCTTTATGACTGGTGGGAGATCTGTAAAGTATTACATGGGCTAATGAAATGAATAAAAAATATTATAGCTAATGCAATGTCTCTAAAACTAGTTATGAATGAAAAGCAAATAAAGTTGTAAAAAACACGTTACTCATAGTAGAATGTTTTTATTAAAACATGTGAAATGTTTAAATTACCAACTGTACTTTTCATTTTAAAATAAAATTGTAAGAGGCAGGAAATTTAAATGATTGGTTTTATTATTGGTTATCTATATTACCAAATATACTGTAGTGCACTCTGAAAAAAAACCTGACAGTTTAAACAACAATCTTCATGTATGTCTATTTTTGTAAAATGCAGGGATAACCCAAGTATTGATTCAGTTTCATACAGAATATTTATCTTTCTGGGAATTATCAACTGTAACCATTTCTTGTTAGAAGATCTATCTTTGATATTTACGTTTGTTTTCTTTTGTATATGTATTTCCCCAAATGCTAGCAGTCTAGACTTAACTTTAAAAATGATTTTATAGTCATTATGACACCATACTGAAAAGTAAAAGAGAGTGAGAGAAAGATTTTTTTATCAGGTCATTTCTTTTCAAGTTGATATCCATGTTAGCCATTGGATCTTAATAATGATTTATAACAGAATTTAAATACAGAATATACCATAAACAATATGTAATCAAAACTTTGATTTTATAGGGCCATTTGAATTCAGTTTTTGTCATGGATAGTAATTGAGTGAGCCAATCTAAAATTGGAAAACACCTGGCTTTCATCTTGACTTTAGCTAGAATATCAAGCCACACATCAGCCTGTGCCCTAGTCTATACAGCCTTTCACAAGTCTCTGAGCTACTAACCTCACCACCTCACTCAGACTTCACTTGCTCAGTTGTCCAAGCATCTGAACATCAGACATACAATGTTTGTATTTGTTCATGTGTATCAAATTGTTACAAACACACTGTGATTAAGTACCAAGTTCTTAGGCCAAGAGCTATGAGTTCAAAGAAAGTAAAAGACTTGAGAAAGGATCTGGATTAATGTAGATGTTTCTGATCAGATTAAATTGAACATTTCCTCAGAACTGGTGATGCTCACCAAGGGCTCTGGGACAGTGAATGCGTACACTAGCTTTATGGAAGGTGGTGCTTGAACCAGATAGAATGGGGGGGGGGAGGTTGGAGAGGATATTCTATCCAGGAAAGGAAGCCATTTTGGTGAAGGTCAATGGGATGTCAACATATTTTCTAGAGTATTGAAAGCCCTTTAACATTTCTGGTGGGGTATGTTATGCTATAAAGAAAGGTATAACAAAAAGTTCAGATATTTAATCACTGAAATGACCCTGATATGTTTTATTTGGCTGACTGATTGCTGCCTATATGACAGCAATTTTTAAAAAAGGAAATGCAAGCTATCTTTGGAGGAAGAGAAGGAATGAAAACTGTAGGGCTCAGAGAGTTAGACAACTAAAACTTAGCTGGGAAGATTTATTTTTTTTACTCTCAACTCCTCACAATGAGACAAGCTTGATAAGTTTTCAATTTCCAGTTTTAATTAGGTTGCTCTTTTATAGTTCACATATTCCACCCAGATCAATATGAAGAACCAAAAGATTGCTTTATTTTTGAACAATGGTACTTGTACTGCAGTAGTGTTAAGTGGTCAAAAGAAAAATACTTTTACACAATTTGCTACAAAATACAAGTATTCTCCTCGATCTGGGGTCATGCTGTGATATATTGGTTAATAGAACATATTCCATGACGGATGTATGGAGAGTAACAAAGCCTTGGCCTTCTTAAATAAATTTAATATTAAAAAATATATCTTTATATACATATATATCGCAGTGTTTATTGAGGATGCAGCAGGGAGGGCTTTAAAGAATACAAGAGAAGCCAAGGGTGCTCCCTTTTCTCTGGTTCTGGGTACAAGAAAGTGAAGACAGAGTCCCCTTATTTTGAGTGGTCCCACTCAAATTGAGACTGTGCTGGAAGGGGGTGGACACTGTTAGTTGTTTGTTTGTTATTCTTCCTGTTAGGTACAGCTAGTATCTTTAAAGGGAACCCAATACCAACTTTTATACTTGGATGGGAAATGTAAACAGTTTGGTTTATAGTATGTCCATCACTAATTATCTTCACAGTAGTACCTTCTGGCTTCCCAAAGGCAGGCACATAATGAATTTGAAAGAAAAAAATAAAGGTGCATTCTGATATAGATGAACTTACTCAGGTTTCAGATTCAAAACTAATTCATTGTTAAATAAACAAAAGATTTAAAATGACAGCAAGTAACTCCAAGGCTTTATTACTGCCATTTTTTCTAAAGTGCCTTAGCATGTCTTTCACACACATATGTTCTTCTTTACATTGGATGTCTGTCGTAGGAATGGCATCTGAGGGTGTTTTGTCTACTTTAGGTCTATGGTCCTTTGGGAAACTTGTTAGTTGACTTTCTTCATGCATCTAATTCAATTTATATTTCTTAGTTGAATTTAAAAATAAAACGTATTTCATATCTTCAAATAACCTCACAACCCAGATTTTTTTCATGGTTGTATAAGGATTTCCAAAGTTAAAAGTTCAAGCTTTCAAAAGGTTTCAAAATCTGCATTTAATAAATCTTGCCACTTGCATTAGTTTCTTAAGGCTGTCATAACAAAGTATTTCGAGCATGGCTAAAAACAATAGACTTTTCCTCCTCTCAGTTTGGAGGACAGAAGTTTGAAATTCAGGTGTTTGCAGGGCCATGTTCCCTCTGACAGCTCAAGAGAGGAGCCTTTCTTTGCCTCTGCCTAGCTTCTGGTAGATTCCACAAGTTAGTGTTCCCTGACT
>OU015751.1:18605840-18618491 GCA_907169655.1 Acomys percivali | reverse complement strand
CTGCCTAGCTTCTGGTAGATTCCACAAGTTAGTGTTCCCTGACTTGTAGCTATGCCAGGCTATCCTTTGATATCCATTCATGAGATCATCTTCTCTGTGTCTCCATATCTGTGTTTTATCTCATGGGTTTAATGTCTACTGTAACCGAGTGTGATCTCATCTAGCTTGCTGTTTTGACTGGTCACATCTTTAAAGGTCCTACCTCTATATGAAGCCACCACATTCTAAAATTTCTTCCACCCACTGTACAAGCTTTAAAGTGTCTCTGTTTCCTTTCAGTGGTTCTCAAACTATGAGTTACCACCCCTTTGGAGTGTCCTATATAAGAAATCCTGCATATCAGATACTTACATTATAATTTATAAAAGTAGCAAAATTACAATTACAAAGTTGAAATGGAATAACGTATGGTTGTAGTCACCACAAACTGAGGAAAAATATCAAACTATCATGGCATTAGGAAGGTTGAGAACCCTGCCTCAAAGAGTCTCAACAAGAAAAGAAGTATGCACAATACCAGAACAAATGTTAAAGCCATTTTAATTAGTTGGTCAATATGCTGTAAGATTTGTCAATAATTTTTTATTGTGTGACATCATGCTAGTATGATAATTTTTTGTTATTGGAAAGTTTTGCATGACTTGAACATCCAACCAGACTCCCATAAACCTTTACAAAACAATTATGCCATTTGGCCTTTTTGCCTCCTGAATGAAGTGTTCATTATAAATGCATCTCTGCTTGAAGGTATTTAAATGTGTAATGCTCAAAATAAATAAAGAAGAACAGATGGCCAGACCTTAAAGATCAAATTAGCTTTGTATCCATCTGGAATTTGGAGAAGGCTTCATTATTTCTTTCTAATTCGTGCAGTCCTCCCTAAATTCTCTCGTGGAGGATTCTGTGCACAGTTGTGCAATTTAAATATCTTAAGGTAATAATAAAATATGATTTAGTTATGAAATAGAATCTGAGAATAATTCTGTGGTGCTCAAATACTACCAGTGTCATTATAGTTACATTTGGTGGTTTTCCAGAATTAATATTACAGCCTATATACTCCTGAAGGACACACCAAAAAAAGAAAAACACTAACTTCATGTCCAAGGTGTTCCAACATATCTGCCATTCTGATACGTTCAGGCTTCCAATATATCTTTAGTAAGAAATAAATTGCTGTACATTAACTTTAGCAATATTCTGTTTTAATAGGTAGACATGAATCCTGTCAAAGCTCAGATAGAGTCTATTTTATCTGGACCCCCCCCATTTTTGTTTTAATAGTGATACTCAAGGACCACGGGGGGAAGGAATGGGAGGATTCCAGCGGTGAGAGCGCACAGTAGACTGCAAATGAGGTTATATCTGTGCTCCTGTGGTCTGACGAGTGAGAACAGGAAGTGGGAATGTGTCTGTCCTTGTCAGCGGGCTCAGAAGATGTGGCTCATTCTTCTCCTGTGCTAACACCTTATACTGCAAAGGGTTGGCTAGATCACTACTATTTTAAATGGAGAGGTGCTTATTGGCAGACATGTAGTTGCCAGGGCATAAAATTAACTCCATGGCCCATTAAATTAAATGTAACTACCTTTAACAGCACTTCTATATACCTCTTCCATTTTATAATCACCACACAGAACAGTCTGAAAAGAGCTTGGCATTAGCACATTTTCTGTGGCTAAAGTATCACACTTGAAGCTGAGTAACATGTAAAGTAAGGAGGTTTGGTTAGCTCCCAATGCTGAATGCCAACAATTTAAGATTATTTGGGAAAAGCATTGATTTGACCTTTGAGAAGTTCTCTTTGAGAAGTATATAGCATTGCTGTGGTGGATGTGTACACAGGAGAGATCATAGGAGAAGAAGACAGGATCCTAGACAAATACAGAGAACAAGTTTGCTCTTTTCATTATGATCACTAGGAAAATAACCAGACTCTGGAGGAAAGTGTATGAATCCCTTCTGAGGGTGGGTTTCTGCACTGCTGCTGGGGAGGAATCTCCTGGCACATGAACCCCAGAAGGACACACGCCACTCATACTCACAGCATTGCATGTCCCTTGTTGATAAGCACTCGAGGAAAGTGTTAGCTATTTGACCTGGATTTAAAACACACATGCTCCAATATTCACTGTGCAAGTAGCGCTGTTCCCCTCATTTTAAATGTTTAGTTCTGCTCTGTTCTGCACAGATGCCACATTTATTACATATAACTCTCATCTCTCCGTCTGCATTCCGCTCTGGACTATTTCCTCCACTGCCTCATCTAGCGTGTTTGTGTCTTCTGCTCTTATCCATCCCAGCTAGTAATGAGTTATCTCATATTTAAGAATCTTATTTTATTTTAGATTTGAAATGCTACTATTAAAAATTAAATGCTTGTCCACAAATTTCTGGAAACAAGGAATTCCTGAAATTTGTGGACAAATGGATTGAACTAGAAATGATTGTAATGAATGAGTTCACCCAGAAGCAGATAGAGTCAAATGGTATATACTCACTTATATCTAGACACTATCCCAAGGGGCATGTTTCATGAAAGTCTTCACTTACCAGGAAAGTGGGTCAGAGGGGAGGACATCCTATTGGGACTTTAGGTGAGAGAATCATGGGAGAATGGGGAAATAGAAGGATCCAGATAGTCCTAGAAACCTATAAGAAGAACATTATGACGGGTAGATCTGGGCCCAGGGGTCCTGCTCAAACTATGGCACCAGCCAAGGACGATACAGGAAGTAAACTTCAAACCCCTACCCAGATCTAGCCAATGGACAGGACATTCTCCACCATTGAGTGGAGGGTGGGGACTGACTTTCACATGAACTCTGGTGCCCATTTTTGACCATGTCCCCTTGATGGGGAGGCCTGGTGGCACTCAGAGGAAGGATAGCAGGCTACCAAGAAGAGACTTGATACCCTATGAGCATATACATGGGGAGGAGGTCCCCTTCAGTCACAGACATAGGGGAGGGGAATAGAGAGAAAGTGGGAGGGAGGGAGGGAGGAATGAGAGGATACAAGGGATGGGATAACAGTTGAGATGTAATGTGAATAAATTAATAAAATATTAAAAAATAAAATTAAATGCTATTATGGCTTTACCACTGTATAATTGTATCACATGTATTCATGTCTCAACTCAAAATAAAATAAAAAGAAAAAACAAACCAAACACCAATAAAGATGAAACATCTACAGCAAAACAATATGAAACAAACAAAATACCACAAAACTCACATGCAACCAAACAAAAATGGGGTGTGCTTTGTGTTGGCTAACTGCTCCTGGGCCTGCCCAAGAATGTGGATGTTATACCAACTGACACTCACTCAGGAGAAAACCCCTTTTTTCTTTGCCAATGAGATATGGATCGCAAATACCTTCTTGTTCAAGAGTAGGACCTCAAATCTCACCACGTTTAGTGCTGGGGCCCTGTCTGGCTTGAACTTGTGCAGGTTCGTGGCTTAGATAGAACATGAAGTTGGATGGGTATGGAGGTTGGAGAGCTCTGCAAGGAGAAAAAAACACGATCAAAATATATTGAATGAAAGAAGTTTTAAACAAAACAAAACAAAAAAAAAACAAACATCCATGCAGAGCATCTATTCAGAGCGGCTTTATACTTCTGTTTTACATGTCACCCGGTACCACTTTATAATGTTATAAATAAAATAGAAACAACTCAAGTATATTTTCATTGGAACAGACGTTACAATAAGGACGTCATATATCTATCTTAATATATTCTCTGCAACAAATCTCTAGGGTGTGCTTATTTCAATCATTAGGAGTCTGAAGCAGTTTGAGTTAAAGTAACTTTGCTAATGGTTAAACAACAAAGTAAACACTCAAATACAGCTTATAACCTTTAATCTCTTTGACTTAGTTGATGTGTGTGTATGTACACTGACTTGGGACTGGTCACCATGCTTCCTTTTACGCTGCCTTCTGGTTTCATCTCGCTTAGCATCACAGAGTCTTGAGAAGACTTCTGGGAAGTGTGGCAGGCTGACCTCACACTTTGACTAGAACGCCCAGTTTCAGATACAGAAAACACAAAGCCCAGTGCTGTTTTCACAAAGGGAACAGATTCTCCGTGGAATGGAAGTAAATCGCAGACTTAAAAATGTGAGGCTCTGCTAGAGCTGCTGGCTGGTGGGGCATCCTTCCGGAAGCAGCTTAGGAGCCAGCTCACGTGGGGTTGCGGAGAACTGAACCATCCCTGGGCCATAGGAACCACAGCTCAATCTAGCTGTCTGAAGCCAAAATCTGCCATGAGGTTCTGTTGCTTGCGAGGTAATTTTTGGTTCTGGAAGTTGAGCCGTGGATCCCGTTGCCTACAAACGGTTGCACGTCTTGGTGTAAGAAATCACTCTTGATGACTTGAGCAAAGAAAGGAGTAAAGCCAAGTTGTCCCTCGAATCTTTCTTTACCTGGGGTTTTAATGCCCTAATGTCATCTCAGGACAGAGAAGAGAATTAGCTGTCGACCTCTTTTGGGACTGAGGTTCTGTTAGGTGGGGCACATTAAAGAAGCTTGGAAGTAAATGTCCAGAATATACAAGGAATTCTGTCATAAGAAAGAGAACTACAAAAATAATGTGTGTAGAATAAGTATATTTCATTTTCAAATTTCACTGAGGTGTAACTGTTAAGAATTGCATGCATTTATGATGTGATGTGTATAAACAAGGTCATGTAATATTTTGCCATTCCATGTCTGACTTCTATATCTGACTTTTTCACTTAGTTTAATATACACCAAGTTCATTTGTGCTGTTTTAAATGGAAAGATACTTTTTTATTGGTGTGTGTGTGTGTGTGTGTATGTGTGTGTTTGTCTGCATGTATTGATACTCATACCTGTGTGTGAGTGTACACAGGCTAGAGAAATATGTCTAATGCTGTCTTCTGTAGCTTTCTGCCTTATTTACACAAGACAAGGTCTCTTAGCAAACCAGAGCTTATGGAGTTTTTTGATTAAATTAATGGTGAATAAGCCCCTGCAAATCATCTGTCTCCACCCTGACCCTCCTTCCTCCTACCTCAGCACTGGAGTTATAAGTATATGTGCCCATAACCGGCATTTTATGTGAGTGCTGGTGATCTGATCTCAACTCCTCCTGCTTGCATCCTTTGAGCCATCTCCCTAGCCAACTTTTAAGAAAAAGATTTCCTCCTTCCTTCCTTCCTTCCTTTCTTGTGTGTGTGTGTGTGTGTGTGTGTGTGTGTGTGTTTGTCTGTTTCTGTGTGGTGCCTATGGAAGTCAGCAGGGGCACTGGACATCTTGGAGCTGGAATTATAGATGTTTGTGAGCCACCCAAAGTAGATGTTCACCTCCTTAACTCCAGGCCTTTGCTATAAGCAGTAAGTGCTCTTAACCTCGGGACTATCTATTTCCAAATTCCTATTTTTAAAAGGCTTAATATTATGTTTATGTATATATGCCAAAATTTAAAAACTATCTGGCAAGTGCCAGCAGACAGTTTTGTTAATTTTGTGTCTTAGCCTTTAAGAGTCCTGCAAAGGTAGCATGCACATGTGCCTCTTTTGCATCCTGACTTCATTTCCTTTGACTGTGTACCTAAAAGTAGCATTGCTTGGTCATATGAAAACTCTGCCTTTGATTGTGTTAGGATCCTCCAACCTACTTTTTTGTTATGACTATACAAGTCTACATTCCCATTAACAGTGCAGAAGTATTCCTATTTATCTACGCCCAACAACATATATCCTTTGTCATTTTAACTGTAGCCATTCTTACAGGTATGAGGTTGTACCTGTGTGTGGCTTTGCTTTACATCTCTCTGCTGTTTAGTAATGTCAGACACCTTTTTGCAGATATCTTGTGCACATTTCTATCTTTGGATAAATGTTCAAGTTGTACACAGTCTCTAACTTTATTATTATTATTTTTCTTATTATGTAGAATGATATCACTTACTTTTCCATTCCAATGCAAACACTATGTAGTTTTCCAAGTCCAATTTATTTCCTAAAATGTGTATTCCCCATTATTGTTCAGAATTTCTTTTTTCCAACAAAATATACACAGTGCTAGATTCTGTAAAGTAATTTTTCTAATTGCATATTGCTTTTGACAATTAGGCTTGCATGTTTCTGCATTTCACATATATACATATATATATATAATGTCAATATATTATGTATTAATATATATTAATACAATGCTGTTCTAAAAACACTTATATAATTGTCAAAACTCAATATGGCCTTACTACTTGGCAATCTACTTTGTCATTGTATCAGTGCACTTTCTGATCATGGTAAAATACCACGTAGGGTTTGAAAGATGAGAAGAGTCTTGCTTTGGCTCATAGCTCTGGAGGTTTGGGAGCAAAGGGCTACATGTGATGGTGCCCTTGCTGGCAGCAGCCTGAAGTAGTACAGGGCAGCAAATGGAAAGAGGCTTGAGCAACACATGTGTCTATGTGTCTAGATGTTACTTCAATGGAGGCACCAGGATCTGCTCTGAATGCTACTTGAATGACCATGACCTTATCTAGCCCTATTCACCTGTGCACGGCCCTGCATCTAAACACTACTGAGAATCCATTATGATTGAGTGGGTGTCATTTTCCCCTCGCTTCATAGCCCACAGTGGGGATTAAATCTCAACACTAAAGCCCTATCCACACTATGGCAAGTGTGAGCCATACAAAGCAATCACAAAGGAGGAGCCTCATTCTTCAAGAAGTTAGAGCAACAGCAGAGGTAGTTGTTTTTAAGCAAATATTGAATACAAGTGTTTGTGAGGTAATATCAATCCAGCCCCCATTCTGCTTTCAGAGGAAACTAGGAATTGCATTGTAAATCATCAGCTGTGTACTATAATGAAAGGAACAGCATGAAAACGCTCCCTCCGATGTACATGCTTTTGATTCATGAAACAATTTCTTTGTACCTCGTAGGCTTCTAATTGACTCCTTTATATAAATCTACCTGAAGATTCCACAGAGGATCAGCCAATCACCAAGATGAAAGAGAAAAAAAAAAAAAACCTCCCTTTAGATGAAACCACGTTCTGAAGATTTAAATAAGAGATGTCGCATATGTTTAGAGGCACATGGCGGTGAGACAATAATTTGTAAACAAGGTCCAAGGCACTCCTGGGATTTCATTCCTACAAGGCTAAGTGGCTTCTCTAGTCATTAATTTTACAAGCCTTTAACAATCAATAGGCTAGACTGTTACCTAATAAATGACTGGTGTTAAACCATAACAAGAAAAAGACACACTATTTCCACTTACTGGTTAGGAAAAACTAGAGAACAGAACCATACCTTATAACTGAGGCACCTAATGAGTCTTATTTGGAAGAAGCATAATCTAGAAAGAAGGCTTGCAGTTAGTATGAAAATCAAGAAAGATGATTAGTCCTTTTAAGGAGTGAAATCTAATCTAGGTAGAAGACTTTGTGTCTCAATTCAGAGCAATATCAGTTGGACATGCAACTACCAAGCTATGGAAGCTCAATATTTTCTGACAAGGGACAGAGAAGAACTCTGTAGCTCTACAGATCTGTAGTTGTAATTGAAATGTTACTG
Organism: Acomys percivali; assembly: GCA_907169655.1. Lineage (NCBI taxonomy): Eukaryota > Metazoa > Chordata > Mammalia > Rodentia > Muridae > Acomys > Acomys percivali. The sequence goes on along the minus strand of OU015751.1, from coordinate 18,610,924 downwards.
GTTCTTCAACAAAACAGTCTCATTTGATGCCAATTATACATCAAACAAAAACTCCCATTCTTTTATTCTCCATTCCCCCTTCGGTGAAAATGGGACACTGCAAGTCCCATTCCTGAATCAGAGTACTGGTGAATAAGGCACTTCTTTCCCAACCAAGGCATTCTAGAAGTGACTTAAGTGATGGGAAGAGAGTAAAGAGAATTGCCTGGAGACATGGGAGGCTAAAAAGAACAAGAAGTCAGGGAGCCATGCCCTCTGTTAGTAATTTCCTCTCTATGTTAGCTGTTCAAAAACCTGCTCCAGCACATTCTCCTTTGGTTTCTCTGGTAGCATCCAGTTGACTTGCTTGTTTTTTGTTTGTTTGTTTTGTTTTGTTTTGTTTTTGTATTCTTGCCACTTCCAGTCCTCATATCCTTTGCCATGTGCTCATTCATGCGGGTGAAATGTCTACTCAGTGGATGCATTTCTTCATCACTCTTGGTGTTGATTGCTAAAGCGGGGCAAGCACCTGATGAGTCATATTACTCATTCACTAGATGCTCATCAAAAAGGTCTCACATCTTCCATCCAGACTTCCTCTCTTGCCCCTTATTTCTTAGTGTTTCCACATGTGTGCAAATATTCTGATGAGGCTTATCACAGACTTTGCTTCATAAAGGAGAAAGATGGACTTTAATGTGTAAAGGATCTGGGCTTGAATACTAAGAACTCCTACCTGGTTGTGATCACGAACCCTGTAACCATACTGAGCTTTGTTTCCTCATTACAACATGAGAGTATCAGGTTTCAGCCTCCCTTTCAGTCTGTGATAAGCCAGCATATTTCTTGCTTTCCTTTTTTTGGGCGCAGTCTGTGCCCATATTCTTTTGTTTTTAGACATCTGATTCTGTCTGGGAGGTTCCCTCACTGTGAACTCCTTTCAGCATGTTTTGCCCGCACAAGGAATATCTGGTCACACATGAAGTCTTTGCTGAGTGCCTGACTTTCTCCTTTTTATGAGTTTTTGTTTTGGTCACAATACCAATCACTGCTATCACTAAGAAGTGAATACAGACTTCTTCATCACCATATCTTTCTTTGGTTGGTGTAGCCATGTCAAATGTCTTTGGGCCAAGAGCTCTCAGACACCCATATTTGTAGCTCTTCCATCTCATGTTCTCTGCTCATACATGTAGGGTCTGCTTCTCTTTCCTTCATTGGTTTCCCAAAGTATCTGCCCAAAATATCAATTTCCCAATTACTTGATACCCTTAGGATAAACTTTTACTTAGAGTAAAACCACTATGCTGTTCTTTACTTTCAGCTACCACACAGGTCTCCTATCTCTGGTTATTGAACTCACTGATCACACAATTCATAAAATATCAGCAACACATCATAAATCATCATCATCATCATCAGCCCTCAAACAACAAAACCAATTAAGCTCTCTGTACTTACTTTGCAGTTATACAGACACTCGAGCTAATTTAGGTTTGAATAAATTTCCTCCACATTGACTTTCCCCTGGGCTTGTTTTATTCACTGCGATATTCTGATATAGTCCATTCTCAACATTGTTGTGCTCCATTTCAACTGGGCTCTTAGTGGAGCGTTTGGTTTCCTTCCTCCTGGTTGTGTGTGTTCTACATGTGCCTCCTATTACTAGCAAATGATTTCTCTTACCTTGATTATTGTTTTCTCACTGATTGTACCTAACTTCTACTCCCCACACCAACATTAACACATTACTTGAAGAGTTGAAGAAGCAGGTTAAGTGAATAGCATGCAGCAATCCTTAAAATCATTGGTTACATACTCAAAAAAGCTGTTTTCCGTTACCTTTAGCCTCTGATACTCTTCTTTCATCTCTCTCTTTTGGTGATGTTGTTATCATACTTGATGTTACATTATATGAAGTGTTTAGTCTTAAATTAAAATTCAAGGCTACACAGAGAAACCCTGTCCCTAAAAACAAAACAAAACATACAAACAAACAAAATTGTGCTTTCACCCCACATTATAGTATCCTAGAAGCTGGTGTATGTTTGCTCTTAGCACATGATTGTGAATGTGAAATGTTCTGCTCCCTCTTTACATAGAGAATGTATCAACTCAAAAAATACTTCCATGGATGGATTTGTGCAGAATGATTTAAGTCCTTGAAAAGTTCATGGATTTACCACTGAGCCACCTATATAGTCAAAGAAACAAGAGTAACATCCTTAAACCTGTTTTACTGGTAATTGTTACATTTGGATCTCTTGAACAATCTATCAGAATTTTTGTAATTGAATCAATGCAGCCACATTTTATAATATAAATTCATTTAACATGAAAATAGTCCAGTATCCCTAATGTGAATGAGTTGGAAAGAAAGCTAATTAAATTGGGGGTAGAGTTGTTTTCATCCTTTTAAGAACATACAATAATTGCAACTTTTGCAAGTACTCTGATATTGCCCTGTGGAATTTTAATTAATAGATAAGGATGGTCTCTCTAATTAGCTCGTCAAAACACTCATCTGAGCAGTGTAAGCCCCATATATGCTGTGATTACACTGTTTGTGAGTAAACAGGTACTCAAAAAACACTTAGAGGTTGAGTTTGTGTCCTTAGGAGAATCAAGGGGTCTTGGCCCTTTTCATTATGTGGTTAACATCTTTTGCTACCCTCCTCTTTTTTGGTAAAGGATAAACAAAGAACAAAACCAGCAATCTAATAGGTTTTATTGCATCAGGCAGCATGCTGACCCATTCCAAATAAGTAGCGGCCAAATTAATGTTTTCTGAAGATACAGCAGACATAAGGGAACTACCACACTCTGGAGTTACAATGCCAGGAAGAAACCTGGCTCTCAGGTGGGCATTCCCAAATATCTAATTTTACCAAGAAGCAAAATGTTGATTTTTCTCCTTTGCTGACCTCTCTTCTTCCCTCCCTCCCTCCTTCTTTCCTTTCATTCCTCCCTCTCTTCTGTCTTCCCTTCTTTCCTCATTCACTTCCTCTCTCAGCAAAGTTCCAGGTACTTTCAAGATCTGAGAATAGAAAGCAAATAAAATAGAGACGTGCAAATGGTGTTGGGTCACGACTGGGGAAGGGCTTTTTATACAGGTGTGTGTATGTGTGTGTGTGTGTGTGTGAAATTTAACCCTAGTTATCATGAAATTATCTATAATAATAATGAAAATATCAGTTAAAACTAATACTGTCTCATTTAGTTAGCCAGTCTGTCTCGGGTACCTTGCTCCATTTTGGATGACGGAGGCTTCTTCCATTTAAAGAGGAGTTTGAACTTGCAGCCCAAACACTGTTCCATCAGTTCTTCAGCCTGGGCTCCCCCATGGTCACTGCTTTGCATGTTTGGGATTAGCTTTTGAAGCTATATCAAAGCTTTTAAATTCAATGACTTGAGGGACTTTCATTTCCAGAGCTGATAAAGTATTAGGTGAAAGCCTAAGTGTGAAAAAATTCAAATACTGCTTCTCAATTTCTCAGATAATTGAGAATGGTCAGGTCTATAACCCTCATCTAAACTGGTATTTTCAAAAGCTTGGGAGATTATCACTGAGGAATAAGAAATACAAAATTCTAAACATGGTTTTTGTGTTGTTATGTGGCAGAGAAACTTCCAAGGTAATTTACTCAGTTTTTCAGTACTTGTACTTAGCTTTTCTAGTTAGATTTTTCCTGTTTTTTGTTTGCTTTTGCTTTGTTTTTTGTTTTTAAATGGGAGACACAGATGGGCCTCATAAGTGACTTCACACCTCTTGCTGGAGGAATGAGAGAGAACAGCTGTCTGCATGCCCATTTTTATGGGACATTAAGTATTATTTTGGACTATAGCCTGGATAGAAAGACTGAAAAATTGTATCATTATGAGTTTTGGTGTCTTTTGCTTTGATAGGACATTTGTTAGATTGTGTTTCGCTGGCTTGCATGACCAGCCACGCTGGTTTATGACTTTGCTATAGAATAATCTGTGTCCTATGTTAGCTGAGAGCTGTCATTTTTGCTGCCTTTTCATCTTCTAGATTATGATCTCCTTTCTCCAGTCACATCTCTGACAGCATCCCCTTCCTTCCTTTCTTCAGCCACCTATGTAAACCCACAGCAAAAATGCCATCAGCAAGGTGATCAGTGGTAGTCCCTGACAAATGCCACGGAATGAACAAAATGAGATTGGAAAGGATCACATTTACAAAGCCAACTGTGACCTGGCCTCTCTCTGCAAACCTTTTTGGCCTCATCGCATCATCACACCTCATTCTGTCTGATACTTTCATGGCTTTCAACTATTATAAACACCAAACTTCTCTGTTCTCTTAGACTTTTAGACTTTCTCTTGAGCTTATTTATTTTTGAAGTATGAGTATATTGACATCCACAGATAACACAGGTCACAGAAGCCTCCACAGACAGAGAGAGAGAGAGAGAGGTAATGAAATGGTGATAGGCTTGAAACTGAACAAGGACTCAAAGGTTACTTAACCTTCTTATAAATACCCATGAGGACAGTGTTTTATCCAAGGTCATAGATAATGTTCTAGCTAGTTCCTAAATGCAGGCCTTTCCTGAATTTTACCTGATTTTCATTCAGCTATGTACTATTGTTTCCTAGATGAATTAGTCTATTTTAACAAAAATTTACTAAGTAGCTTTATGAACCAAGATTGCTGATACACAAACTCAGTATACACACACACACACACACTAGACACACTCTTATATGCACATATTCACACCAGCATATTCACATTTATGTATATACTCACACATAACATATACATATACAAACATATACATATACAAACATATACAAACAATATACGTATACAAACCCATTCTCTCATCCATGCATACACATATCTACATAAATATATATACACACAGACCTGCTCAACACATATATGCATATGCATAGATATATACATATGCAAACATCCACACATATCCATGTCCATATTTACATTGTCACACACATACACACATAAACACACACATCTACCACATCCAAGCACACAGCCACATATACACACATACATATACACATATACACACATATGTACATTCATACATATCCACTAATGCACATATATGCACATG
>OU015751.1:18587792-18602607 GCA_907169655.1 Acomys percivali | reverse complement strand
GAGAGAGAGAGAGAGAGAGAGAGAGAGAGAGAGAGAGAGAGAGAGAGAGAGAGAGAGGAGAGAGTGTGTGTGTGTGGATATTTGGGTACATGGGGAAGGGGGAGAATCTGGGAGGAGTTTGGGGTGGGAAAAATCCATTTTCAATAAAAAATAAATAAGAAAAAGCAGGCCAGTTTGGGTTTTCCAGCAGCACAATGAGCAGTGTGTTTAGATGATGATGATGATGATGATGATGATGATGATGATGATGATGTGCCTACTGAATCCATTGATGTGTTCTCACTGGAACCACCCAACGTTCTGCTTTCTCAGGATATAGGTTTTCTTAAATCTTTGGGGAAATACAGAGAAAGGAAAAAGGCAGAAAAAATGGAAACTTTAGTGTGGGCTGCTAACAGGAAGCATTTTACAAAACTACTTCTTGAATGGCAATCGAATCAACTCTTCGTCATCAAGCTTTACATGAGTGAGTTCTTGCAGTTGGCAAAGTTGAACATGAAATGCTTTAATTTTGCTCTGGCTGTGGTCCAGTGACAAGAGTCTTTTCAAGTGTGGAATTACAGAGCTGTACTGAATGACTGAGTGACCTCTGTGTAGGTTAAGCTCTTTAGTGGAGGGTCATTCCTTGCTAATGACACCATGGGTAAAGGAGTGTCTCAAATCTTTAGGAGTGTGTGGTTAGCATAAGGCATTCATGGAGTAGCTATCTTGGTCACCCAACACCAGATGATAATTTGGTTCATCATTAGTTTACAGAGATGTAACTATTCAAATTTCATGTCATATTGCCATTGGCTAAAGGGCTCAAGATAATGCTTTGTAATGTGAAAGTCTCCAAATATTACTATTCAATCCTACTGGCTTATGTCTTGATCAGTAGGTTAAAAAAAATAGCAAGTCCTTTAAAGGCAGCTACATTCCAGAACTGTATTTTGGCAACATAGTATAGAATATTTGGTTTCTTAATAAATCATATGAGACCTTGGACAAATTTAACTTCCAAGACACAGGTTGAGTATTAGAGGGTGGTTATTGAAGGTGAGTCAGGATTCACACTCAGATGACCCACCAGACAGGAAGATGAAGTAAACTCATTGCATTTACATCAGAAACATGATGAGACAGAGAAGGATGACATTATCTCATAGAGGGCACAGAGAGTATTTTCCAGAATGCGTAGCCTAGAATAGGTACTAAGGAAAAAAGGCTTTCAATTTTTTCCTTTAATCTTTTTCTTACAGTCTGTTTATTCAGGAAGTTGGTTGTTTTCGATGTACTGGTTCAGCCATAGTTGATATTTGAACTCTTCCTCAGAGTGAATCATTGGAATTTTACTCCTGAAGTCCCACTGCACTCTTGCCCAGTAACAGAGGCTCATCTATTTGTCATTTATTTTTATTTTCTACATTTTCTAGTGTACCGTCTGCTACACAGCTCATTCTCAAATCAAGTTCTGAATGTTGGCTACCTAACACGATTGTTCTCTATTTGGGGGCATTTACTCGAAGTTTTGTTGTGAGGAATGGATCCTCACATTATCCCTCTGCTAGAGACCATGACTCACCAGAGAAGGAAGCAGAATTAACTAGGAGCATCTGTTTGGCTCCGGATTCCTACACTGGGGGGCGGTGGAAATTAGGGAGCATATCACAGAGAAGTTAATGTGCATTAACTCCAGCTACTTCCAGTCCTGACCGCAGTGACTTCATGTCGTAAGCTGATAGAGATCATGATCAGCATGTTTATCCCACAAAAATTGACAAATGTAACAAATCGGTTCTCTTGGGTCCACCCTACACGGGGCCTTCTTTTTTGCCAGCACAAGATGGCCTACTGTAACTAAGACGTCACTTCAAAAGATGAATTCAAGAAAACATCTAGTATAAGGTCCTTGATATTAGCACCAGCCAGGAATGTTTTAGAAATGCAGATTTTCAGATCCCATCTTTTGCCTACCTAGGTCATCCTCTGTGTGGGGTCTACAATGCATTTGAACAAGGGCTCCTTCCCAGGGGAATTGGAAATATACTAAAGTCTAATAATCATTTCTTTGAGGGTTAAATGATCGAGGAAGAACATACTACATTTAATTAACAGTATGATGACTATAATTGAATGATTAATTATCTCATATCTGTCCCCTTTCTCTTATTGAGCTTCCAGAGGACACTTGTTAAATGGAATTGCTATTTATAGCATCTAGGGAGCTGCTATAGGGAGGAAGTGTCAAAACCACATCCTTTCTGTGTTCACAGCAAATAGGAACACACTGTTCCTCATCTGGTACTCAAGTTCTTTGGCTGAAAACATGGGACAATGACAAATCCCACATTTCTATTGGTTTTAAGCATCTGAATCCTCAGAACGCCTTGTTCAGAGATAGCTAGACCCCGGCACTAGAGTTTGTGGTTGCGTAGGTTTGATCATTGGCATCACTAAATAAGCTCTGAGCAACAAATATTGCTGCTGGTTCAGGGACCAACCTTGGAGCAGCAATGCTCTAAAACATCTTTACATTATCAGCCTGCATGTGAGCTTCTGCTTCTTTGCTTTCTGTTCTCTCCTGTTCCACATTTAGCTTGACTGTGATTTCTCCTCAGAGAGTTCAGCCCACATCAGATGGGGCATGGTTTTTAATGTGCGGGAGCCTGCTGAGCCCTCCATCTCCTGTCAGAATATTGTTCAGAGTCATAACGCACTTTGTCATTTTCCTTTTCGTTCTCATACTTGGTTTTCTAAAGTGTTGGCACTTGGCTGTTAAGTCAGATGAAACTCAGCAGCTTTCTCACTGGGATGTTTGTAGCCCGCGCATCTCACCTTTGCTTCCATCCAGCTTAGTCACCAAGGTTCACAGGGCGTTTTCTCCTTTCTTCTGATAGAACATATTTATTTCCTTTGGCTATTACAACTTAAAGCACGTGCACTTTGTTGCTTATTTCTTTTACCACCACAGAGCAAGAGCTCGTTCTGGTAAGAGACAGGCTTACTCTCAGGGTCTGCTTGGTTTGGACTGAGGTCTGAGGTAAGAAGACTTGAGAGGTTTGTGGTGATGGATGCTCAGGAGGTATCTCAGTCAGTAAGGCACTGTTTTGTAAGTGTGGGGACATGATTTTAAATCCAGAACTCATGTTTAGAAACAAAGCCAAAGAGCAGTTGGTGTGGTGACCCCTACTTACAATCACACTGCTGGGGAGTGGGAGAAAGAAAGGGAGAAAGGCAGAGCTCTGAGGTCCATTGTCTAGCTAGCTTAGTTTCCTGGTGAGAAATTCTGTCTTAAAAACCAGGTAGATGGCACATAAAAAACAGTATACAAGATTCTCTCTCTCTCTCTCTCTCTCTCTCTCTCTCTCTCTCTCTCTCTCTCTCTCTCTCTCTCTCTCTCTCTCACACACACACACACACACACACACACACACACACACATACATGTGCACATGCGCATGAATGTTGTATGACAGTTATGGAAGGCTTGCATGCCCTTCTGTTGAACTCAGTTGCGATGGTGACACTTTCCCCTGAGCTCATTGAAGGCATCCTTTGAATATAGGTGGTTCATGTTACCTGTTTCTTTTTTATTGAACTTAAGCAGTAGCATACTTTTTATGTTCCCCACTAAACTTGCATAAGAGTTCATTAATTTGAGACCCATCTTGCTCACTCAGTACTTGTAGGTCACTGAATTTGCCAGATTTTATTTTCTTCATTTATAAAATGTAGGTAAGGGTCTCTGTACTGTTTATTTCATATAACAAGTACGAGGCTCTCAGCGATATCTAGGGAAGTGTTTTATAAATTCTAAAATGGTGTGCAATCCTGAACCATTATTATCAGTGTTCATTATGCTCCTCAGCTTTGTCAGGACACAGAACCGACTCTTAGGATGTGATATCTAGCTTGTTTGTGTGGCATCTTTTTTAGAGCTGAGGAAGCCTGCACTCAAGTAGCATGTAATTATGGTCTTAATAGATTGCTTGAACACAGAATGCAAGTAAGATGCAACAGACTTAAAAGCTTGCTAGTGGCTGGATTTTAAAGCTCAGAAGCTGGTAGTGATGGGTTCCCTTTAAACTTCCATTGACACTTGGGATTAAGACAGATATTCCAGGAGGTAGCTGCACACGTTATTTAAAGAACAGGAACTGTAGGGGAATAGGATCATCAAATCCTGGTTATAGAGCTGTCTCAGTAGTTTTCTTTTCCTGAACAACAATTAGGACCTTCTTGATTATAAAATTTCATTTACTGGGACAAAGGGCAGAGTGAAGCAGGGATCTTAGGTATTGGAAATAGAGGTTTAATGTTGACAAGTATGTGTGTTTATGCATTAGAAACCAGGTTTGTGAACTCCTATGGAGTCTATCTTTCAGTGGAACGATAGAATGTATTGTTCTCCATCTTTGTTGGGCTTTCACGGTATTCACAAAGTTAGACACACAATTTTCTGGGGATTTTTTTGTTTAGTACAATGCTTTGAAATTAGTTCAGTAATATATTTTAAAACTATGCATGCTATCCAAATATGTACATATCACGATGTTTCCAGAGCGAGTGTCTGAGGGCACTGTCTTCAATATTTGTTAGCTGGTTGATAGTGGATTAGTCAGTTGGCTTCTCCAAAGGTTAGTTTTCTGATCGACAGAACGTAAACAATAAACCCTAGCTTGTTTATTTTTTTCTGAGGTGCAGATGAAAATACTGCCTATAAAAGAAGTTTGTCAGCTGTAGAACACAGTAGACTGCTATATTTCATAGCTGTTTTTCTGTGTGGATTCACATGTAGTAGATACAGTTAATAATTATTACAAATTTTAGAAAAGCGTGCCCGACGCAAGAATCACCTGGGTGGATCAATGTGTGCTAACTGGGCACAGCCTTCATTTCCACGTTAAGCCTCCTGGAGGGTCAGAGGAGAACAGTGCAGGCTCAGAATTCAGCTGCTAATCATGACCTGAGTGAGGGGGTAGAAGCCACACTCTCCACATTCATTAGTGATTCATACTTGGAAGGAGAACTTAACACTATGAATGGCAGATCCAGAACTCAAATTCATCTAGAAGGCAAGGACAATGATTTGCAAGTGCAAGAATAAAATAGAACAGGGATATAAATGTAATTCTTCGGAGTAAAAATAGCCTATTGCATGAATTCAGGAAAGGGTGCTCTGCCTCAGAGGAAGTTGATAGAAAACCATATGGGGATTTTAGATATCTCAAACCTCAAATAGAACACGGTGCATTTGTTTAAGGGAGAAAGTGCCAAATAGAGAGATTTCTTTCCAGAACGGTGCGATGTTCAGATATTTAGCTATAGAGTCAAGAAATCGGAGTTCTGGTCCTCTTGATGCCAGCGTCTCCTGGTCTAGTCTTCATCAGGGCATTTATTGTCTCTACACTTTAAAGTTATATTTTTCTGTCTTTTAAAATGGGAAGTTTTGGTTACATTTTTTAAATTGAGAATTTATGACTCTGTGTTGGGTGATTTAAAAACCCTCTTGTTGATCATTTTTAGTTAAAAATATTTAAAATTAGTCTTTGACCATTTTATTTTATTTTATGTGTTCTTTATTTTATTTAATGTGTTTATATATTTTGATCACAGTCACCCTTCATGTCACTCTGGCATGCCCTCCCACTCCTCCTTAAGCCCCCCTTTGCAATGTGCCCTGCTGTCTCTTCTTTTTATGTTTTTTCATTTTGAGTTTGAATAAGGTTGCACACATGAACACGGAGTTTGACAGGTTCGCTGGTGGCTTACCAGTGGCTATAATGCTGAAGAAAATGATTTCTTGTCCCCTGATAGCAATTATCGTCCTCAGAGAGGTGCGGGACCTCATAAGACCCTCCTCTATCCATGCTAGGATGTTCACAGGCCCAGTCTTGTGCAGATCTTATACAGGTCGCCCCAGCTACTGTGGCGAGTACAGTGGCCATGCTGTGTACAACAGCCAGTCAGCATTCTTCCCTACTCTCCAACTCTTACATTCCTTCTGACCCTCCTCTGGATGCCCCCTGGGCCATGATGTGCATGTATATGGGAGGGTGGTGGCGGTGGTTTTTGTAGATGGTCAATTAGGATAGAGCACTGAACAGCCACTTATTTTCAGAAAATTCACCAGTTAATTATGGAAACTGCTACTCACGACAGAAAGAAGTTTCTGTGACTGAGAGTGTGAGCTGTTCTAATCAATGGGTATAGCAAATATTTAAAACAATTTGACAAATCCACTAAAAAAAAAACAAGACAGAAGTGGGAGGTTCCCCACTAGGGCTTATGCTCTTCCCAGTTATGGGATTTTGACCAGGTTTACAGTGCCAGGCTTGCATTCTTTCCTCTGTACCATGTCTCCATTCCAAAAGTTGCTTTTATCATAGCAGTCATGCAGTTATTGAATCAAAGGTATCATCTTGCCTAGGAGGTTGGTACTGTAACATGCCTGCTCTGCTTTGGGGTAAGACCTTGGTGACTTTTCTCTCCTAGTGACCTGAATGACACCGTTAATGCTGTGAAAACTAAGGAGGGAACTTCTAGCTTTGTTCCAACTTAGAAAACTTGATGAGGCCTAAAATTAAAATATATAGATAGGTATGTTCTATCTGTTTTTTTTCTAGTGAAACTTTATTTAAGTAACTCTTATTGGCTTAGTCAGTAGTTATTTTTTAAATTTATTTTGCTTAAGTGGTATGTCCCAATAACTTTTTCTGTACCTTTACATTTTTTTGTAACTTTCAGGAACAAATCCCAGCAGGGTCCATCTGGCTAACTTTCCTTCTAAGGCAGATAAATGGAGCTGTATGTGCTCTTACAGCATGCAGGCTTAAATATCTAGCATGAGCCTTTCAACATTAAGGCCCTATCTATTGCTTACATTTGGCATCTTAGACTTCACTGTAGGATGGACAGCTTATCTTCAAAATGATGCAACAATCTTTGCTACTAAAAATGAACATTGCTTCTTCCCAAATTATGGGACTGTTATCTTTAATATAAGCTTAAACTGAGCAGCACATAACTTAGCAATTCTTCAGTGTCACTGAGTTATGGAATGTACCAGACTTTTCAGGACAAATTGTATGCATCTAAGTTAGCTATGTAATTGATGTTTTAGTATAAGAACATGTGCACAGGTGTATTATTCAACATGTTAGAGTAACAGTATGCATATGGATATGTTATTACAAAGCTTTAGTATAAGATGCACACAGATATGTTACTTGGTATTTTAAGACACACAGGAAGCCCTGAAGGGGCCCAAATAACCCTTTTACAGGGGTTAACTATTAGATACCCTTGACATCAGACATTTATATTGTGATTAATAACAATAACAAAATTACAGTTATGAAGTTGCAATAAAAATACTCTTATGGCTTGAGGTCACAACAACATAAGGAGTGCATGAGGGTTGCAACATCAAGAAGGTTGACGGGCTGGAGAGATGGCTCAGAGGTTAAGAGCACTGCCTGCTCTTCTGGAGGTCCTGAGTTCAAGTCCCAGCAACCACATGGTGACTCACAACCATCTATTATGTGATCTGATGCCCTCTTCTGGCCTGCAGGTGTGCACACAGGCAGAGCATTGTATATATAATAATAAATAAATAGATCTTTAAAAAAAAAGAAGGTTGAGAAATACTGTTCTAGACAGAGAGAAGGCATATGGTAAAGTCACGAGGTATAGAAAAATGACACCAATTATGTTTTCTTTAAGTATATGTGAATAAAACTTGGCATACAAATGTCATTGGCTAGGACCAGAATTAAAAGGTTACATGTTACTTTTGGGTTATGAATCTAAAGAGCAACATAGACACATCAGAGAGTTTAGAAGAGAAATCCCAGCAATTGTTTTACCATTCTTTAAAAATAATGTTTGTTTTTTGTTTTTGTTTTTACTGTAGGGTCAGAGGTCATAAGATTGGTTATATGATTACCATGGAATCCCTGATGACAGATGCTATGTTATAGCACATTGTGCGGGCATAGGTTGAATACTGGAATGAGTATTTTATTTGAGCAAAACTTTAGAATCCTTTATTTCATTTTGAAGTAATTTTCCTTAAAACTACCATTAAAAACAGTATCTTGATTAAGGATTTAAAGATTGCTGAAAGAATAGATTTTTAAGTCATGAGGGCATGAGAGGTTCAGGACTAATATTTGGAGGCCACGTCATTTTGAAGAGACGAAAAGAGACTGGAGCAAGAGTCAGAGCTTGGAATTTAAGTCCCATTTTTGTCACTAATGAGCTATTTAACTCTGCGTAAATAACCTCGGTAGGCCTCCTTTCAATTCTAATCTTCCACAGGTCTTTGAAGATCCCCCTATAAGAAAACCCTTGGGAAGAAAAACCTCTAGGTATTTCTTTCCAATTTAAACCTCTTAATACTGTTCTAATCCCAGTTGGTTGCCATATTGGAATTCTAGATACAACAGGCAAGAAGCCTTGCTGTCAGTACCAGCAATTTAAGCTACAAAATTGTTGATGTAAAACTAGAAATCAGACTCTTCTGGGGTTTTCTGTCATATATATCATACTATATGTACAAGAGACGTAGAGATTTGTGATATGTGATAGATGAAAGACAGAAATTTAACTTCTGAAAATGGTAAACTTCACTAATGAGAAAGTGTGATGATGTGTGTAGTAGATTCCCAAACCTTAGATCCACCTAATAGCACCCATTTTAAAATTCAATTAATTTATTTAATCACCTCACAGCTTGATTGAAGAGCCCTCCCTTTTCTCCTCCCAGTCCCACCCTAATATCCCCCTTTACCCAGTCCCTCCACTTTTCCTGAGAGAACAATACCAGTCCACCCTGGCACATCAAATTGCAGTAGTACTGAGCACTTCCTCTCCCACTGAGGCCAGACAAGGTAGCCAAGCTATGGGAAAGGGAGCCAAAGACTGACAACAGAGTCGGAGACAGCCTCTGCTCCAGTTGGTATGAGATCCACATGAAGACCAAGCTGCTCATCTGCTACACATGTGTGTGGTGCCTAGGTCCAGTCCATGCATGCTCTTTGCTTGGTGGTTCATTCTCTGTGAGCCCTGGTGGGCCTAGATTAGTTTTCTCTGTAGGTCTTCTAGCGCAATGTCCTTGACCTCCCCTGCTACTTCAATCCATCCTTCCAATCTTCAACAAAAATTCCCAAGCTTGGCCTCTTGTTTGGTTATGAGTCTCTGTATCTGTTTTCATCAGCTGCTGGAGGAAGCCTCTCAGAAAACAGTTATGCTAGGCTCCTGTCTGCAAACATAGCAGAGTATCATTAATAGAGTCAGGGGTTGGCTTCCTTCCATAGGGTGTGCCTCTGGTTGGGCCAATCTTTGGTTGGCCATTCCCTCAATCTCTGCTCCAACCTTATCCCTACACTTCTTATAGGTAAGATAAATTTTGGATTCGTTCATATCCCCCTCTGCTGCAGGAGTCGCAGCTAAGGTCACCCCCATAGACTCACTGGAGCCTCCCCTTCCTATAGAGCCCCCCCCACTGATTTCCATTCTCTCTCCTATCCATCTTTCCCCATATCTGCTCTTCCCTGACCAGATCACCACTCCTGTGCTCCTCCCCAGCCCTCCTCTTTTTACTTCAGATGCCTATTTTATTTCCCCTTCCGAGTGATATTTAAGTATTCTCCCATGGGCCTTCTTTGATACTTAACTTCTTTGGGCCTGTGGATTGTAGGATGCTATCCTGTACTTTATGGCTAACATCCACTTATAAGTGAGTATATACAGCGAGGGGCTTTCTGGGTTACCTCATGAATGGGTTACCTCACTCAGCATGGTATTTTCTAGTTCCATCCATTTGCCTGCACATTTCATGATGTTCTTGTTTTTTTTTTTTTTTAATAGTGGGGTAGTATTCCATTGTGTAAATGTACCAAAGTTTCTTTATCCAATCTTTGGTTGAGGGACATGTAGGTTTTTCCAGTTTCTGGCTATTACAAATAAAGCTCTATGAACATAGTTGATCAAGTTTCCTTGTATGGTAGAGCACCTTTTGGGCATATGCCCAGGAGTCGTATAGCTGAGTCTTGAGGTAGATCTATTTCCAATTTTCAGAGACACTGCCAGATTGATTTCCACAGTGGTTGTGTAAGCTTGCACTCCCACCAGCAATAGAGGAGTTTTCTTTTTTCTCCACATCCTCGCCAGCACATCCTGTCACTTGAGTTTTTGATCTTACCCATTCTGATGTGTATAAGATGGAATCTCAGGGTCATTTTGATTTGTGTTTCCATGATGACTAATGACGTTGAACATTTCCTTAAGTGCTTCTTAGCCATTTGAGATTCCTCGGTTGATCTCTGTTCAGCTCTTTACCCCATTTAAAAAATTTAAATTTAGGTTTTATTTATTATAACTTATTCACATTACATCCCAATTGTTAGCCTCTCCCTCTTATCTTCCCATTCCCACCTTCTCTCCCTCTTCTGCCTATTTTTTAAGTTGGATTATTTGGTTTGTTGGAGTTTAATTTCATCAGTTCCTTATATAGTTTGGATATTAGCCCTCTATCAGATGTGGGGGTAGCGAAGCTCTTTTCCCATTCTGTAGGCTGCTGTTTTGTCCTATTGGCAGTGTCCTTTGCCTTGCAGAAGCATTTCTGTTTCATGGGGTCCCATTTATTAATTGTTGATCTCAATGCTTGAGCTGTTGATGTTCTGTTCAGGAAGTTGTCTCCTGTGCAGCTCGAGGCTCTCCCCTACTTTCTCTTCTATTAGATTTAGTGTTCCTGGCTTTACATTGAGGTCTTTGGTCCACTTGGACTTGAGTTTGTGCAGTGTGATAAATATGGATCTATTTGCATTCTTCTACATGTAGAATCCAGTTAGACCAGCACCATTTGTTGAAGATGCTTTCTTTTTTCCACTGTACAGTTTTGACTTCTTTGCCAAAAATCAAGTGTCTATAGGTGTATGGGTACCATGCGGTTTTTATTACTGTTTTTCTATAGTACTTGAAATCAGGCATGGTGATACATTCACATTAGCCCTTCAGAGATTCTTGGAACACAAAGATCTCTTGTCTTACCTGTATAGACTCCCATCACTAGGTGATAGGCAAACAGGGGAAAAATGACTACACTCTAGGGCAGTTTTCCAAAATGATCTTTTGCAAATGTTTTCCTTTTTGTTGTTTTGTATTTTAATTTGCAATTTATTTCTTTGAATGCAGTGTGGACCTAAAAATAGATTTTAATGAAACCATACTATAGTATTTTCTTATACATTTGTACAGCATCCTTATGTGTTCAAATACTAGAGGTTTTGAAGTCTCCTGCATAGAGGCTAGTTCAGACTTGTTCAGGAGTTTCTCTGCCTTATCTGAGCTCTCAACCGCCTTCTCTGGAATCCTACCCCCACATCACCTTTTCACTGGTTATCTGTGAATTTCACACCATGCACCCCAATCCCACTCATCTTCCCCTCCCCTCATTCCTGCCCTTCACTTTTGCAATCTACCCCCACAGCAGAGGGAAAAAATTCATTGTAGAAACTGTAGTTGTGTCACAGTGTGTCCTATAGTACACCCTTTTGTCCACACTTCTTTGCTTGCAAATGTTTGTTGCAATGACTCATTGATCTGGTACAAGCCCTGTGGTTTCTGCTACTTTATCAATACTGGAACCTCACTGGGACTCCTCTCAGATATCCTGTTGTTTCCCTGTGACATGGAGATCCTGTGATTTTGGATCTGTAGCACTGGTTCCTTCATGCACCCCAGCAGTTCATCAATGTGGTATGTGTTGGGGTGGGCCAATCCAAAGCCCTGGATCTGGACCTGAGAGGTATCTGAGCTGGTCAGCCTGCCGGCTGTCCTGCTCTCCTGCTATCAAGGCTGGTACTGGCAATTCCTGCAAGCAGGGTCATGTCCAGGCAAGGTGCAGGCCAGGCGTTGCAGCCAGAGAGGGACATAGGCAATTCTACCATGCTCATGACCCTGGGGCCAACTCACCCACCTGCCATAAGTGGTGAGGGATGAGGAAGGGGAGGAGGGCATCTCTCCCTCACCCAAGCTACCTAACAGCAGACAAGAGGCAGGACTGGCTTTTATAGCCCTTTGAGTTGAAGTTGTATGATTGATGTCTACAAGGAATATCAGAGTCATTTTTTCCATACCGCAAAAGAAGTACATTGGTCAAAATGTAGCTCCTTTGTGATTTAACAACAGTTTCTTGATCACCATGTATCAGGCCACAGGCCTGACCCTGCCAATACTAAGGAAATGAGGCATGGCTTCTGGTTTTTTTTTTGTTTGTTTGTTTGTTTTTTGTTTTTTTGTTTTTGTTTTTTTTTTGTTTTTAGGAAGGGCAGTTTAAGAGGAACTACTATGTACACACAAGACTAAAATAGATGTGACAATACTGAATCAGTTAAGGTTATTACTGTTGTGATGAAATCCTATGACCGAAGAGAAAGTTGGGTGGGGGAGGGTTTATTTTGGGTACACTTCCATATTTCTATTTATCATTGAAGGGACTTAGGGCAGAAATTCAAACAGGGCAGGAACCTGGAGGCAGGAACTGATGCAGAGGTCATGGAAGGGTGCTGCCTACTGGCTTGCTCCCAGTGGCTTGCTCAGCCTGCTTTCTTATAGAACCCTGGACCATCAGAACAGGGATAGCACCAGCCACAATGTCCTGGGCCCTCTACCATCAATCACTAATTAAGAAAATCCTGTACAGGCTGCCTAGAGCCTGAGCTTATGGAGACATTTTCTTAACTGAGTTTCCCTCCTTTCACATGGCCTTAGCCTGTGTCAAGATGACACTAAACTACTCTGCGCAGGTACCATGGAGGCAAGTGATTGGAACAGCTGGAACTCAGAGAACAAAATACTCCTTTTGGCCTGGGGGAATCAGAAAAGTTTTCATAGATCAGACTCATCTGGCTTAGTCTGGTTTCTTATTTCCTTCCGAAAACCTGTGCTGACTATGCTATTCAATTACCAAGAGAAAGTTAAGATTTTGCTGCCTTGCATGTGAGCTCATATGCTTTTCCAAAATAAATTGTGTTTATGTAATAATTTTTACCTTTTCTCCTCACTCATCATTTCCATCCTGATATTACTTTGAATTATACCCCCCACAACAGCCTCAGTTTGAGCTGAGTGTTCACATTTCTGGTACAAGCTAATAGAATTTTTCATCTGCGTTTGGTTTGCAGATGTTGAACACATGGCTCTTAAGGATGGCATTATTCTTAGAAGGATGACAGTCTTCAAACATTTTGATTAGCACCTCAATTTTACCCACTTCTGCATCTTGAAGTGAGCCTGTGTTTTTATATCCTCCTAGCTCCATATTTTACAAAGCTCTATTCTTCAGAAAGGCAATTTTGGTCTTCAGTTTTCTATCTACCAAACTATTGCAAGGCTTTCAGAGAGGCTTGATAGCTTTTAGTTACAGAAATTGAATATTTTACTTAATTCTGCAAAGAGCTCAAAGAAATACATCTGCATCAAGAACAAATGCAACTTATATCTTTGCAATGCCTCACCGGTGTATTATATTTCATGAAATTTTTTACCTTTGTGACTTAACCCTAGCAGTGCTATTGGAAACCCAAGGAAACTAGAGCTCCATGACATTATGTGTGTCACTCCACATGATGCAGCTTTTATATACAATACTAGATTTTCACAAGTATTTCCAAAATCCTAATTCATGGAGGTTTACTTTTGACTGTAAAATCAGAAAATAATATATCATATTATCCTCTAGTAATTTTGTAAATTCGTAAATAAATAAGTTTTGTTTTATAAGACCCTACACATAGGCATTTTAAACAGCCACACTTTTATATAGCTTATATACAATAAATTTTATTCATGTAGATTTGGTAAGATTGATAAATACCTCCACAACTAAAACAAAATCATATTGATAATTTAAAAAAAAATTCACAGCACCCCTTTGTGGTGCTTCCTTCCCTTCCCTAGATTTTTTGCTAACTAACAAATACAGTAATTTAACTGCTTGAAATAATTTGTACTGGATAAATTATATCCAGTAGGATATGAGGGTAGCCTATTGATCCATGCAAGCAATCTTCATGTGTTTAAAAGCTTGGAAGTGGAAATTCACCCAAGAAGTTTCTGGAGAGAACAGGATTGTTTGGAGTAACTCTTAAGTATGTGGTGAACTCAAGGTGAAAGCTACAACTAGCAGGATGAATTGGGAGAATATTTTGGTATTGGGGCAAGAAGACGACAAAGCTGAGCTAGGAATGAGGGCCCCCCCCCAAAAAAAAAAGACATGGACAATACCTTTGAGACAAGTAGAAACAGAATAGTGAGAAACTAGGGGCACATGAGGCACTTCAAGATCACAGAGGTTGTGAACTTAAGGTAGAAAGAAACAACTGAGGACCCTATTTTTCCAACAACATAATGTTTTTATGATTATTTGGTAATTTCACCTCATGCACCCTGAGAACACTCATCTCCCAGTCCTCTCAGGTCTTCCCCTCTACCCTTCTTACCTGCCCTTCCCCAAAGAGAAAAAAAATCTCCAATGTATGTTACCCATTTACGCATGGGAGCATAGTCAAACTCCCCGTGACCAGCTCCTTAAAACAAACAAACAACAAACCTGAGTTCTTTCCAATCTGTACCCCTTCCAGGAGCCGTTAATGGTGGAGGACTACACTTCAGCATCCTTATCAAAATTTTAAAGAGTTCCTTTGATGGCTTTCTTTGTGGGGAGGTGGATAGGGATAGGGGTTTTCACAGTAGCCCTCTCCCTCTCCCTCCTTTCTTTGAGACAGGGTTTCTCTGTGTAGCCTTGGCTGTCCTGGAATTGCTTTGT
>OU015751.1:18559742-18587392 GCA_907169655.1 Acomys percivali | reverse complement strand
AGTGCTTACTAATTCATGTTATTTTGTTATTGTAGTGTTTATTTTTTTCCTTTCTGCTTAACTGATGTAGAATTGTTTTTTCTCTGTGTCCTCTTGGGTTTAGTTAACCTTCACTTCAGATTAAAGTTTTCCTTCTAGTATCTTCTGTAGTGATGGAATGGTAGACAGAAATTGATTAAATTTGTTTGTAACATGAAATGTTCCTCTTTCTCTTTTGATTATGATTGATAGCTTTGCTAGGTATAGTAGTACCCAGATGGGATGGCACCTGCTCCTGCAGAATTTGTAGAACATCCATCCAAGCCCTTCTGACTTTCATAGTTTCCACTGGAAAAAAATCAGATATTATTCTTATGAGCTTGCCTTTATATGTGACTTTGTCTTTTTTCCCTTGCATCTTTTAATATCCTTTCTTTGTTCTGTATATTTAGCTACCAAAAAAAGTTCATTAGCAAGAACTTGCTCTTATACAGTCTGACAGTAGGACCATATTGTTGAGAAGACCATGTATTTCCACGATTAAACATGAAAATAGTCTATCTAGGGCTCAACTAGAAACTATACCCCTGTGGACTAGCACTCATGTTTCTGAAAGGTACTATACATGCTATTGGGGGTAGAAGGCTAATCATCATTCTCATTTACCCATGGAGCCTGTAAATTACAATAGTGGTCTGCCTATACACTATTCCCACTGGTGCAATAGTGACACATATGTTATTGGAGAAACCAAGATTGGTTTTAAGGTCTACTCCAAGACATGGAGCCCATATCTGACACTGTGTGGCACATAAGCCGAAACCTCTTTGCAATTGATAGTTGCTGGGGAAGGAAAAATTAGTCCTTCAATGGAGTGACACAGGTATATCAACTACACAGTGTGTCAATTTCAATAGAAAGATTAGTCACTAAAATATAGTGCATTTAATATTTTTCCCTACCACTAGACTTTATGAGCAGATAGGAAAATAACATTCCCAAGCATATCTGTTTTTCTCTCTCTCCTATACATCTGGAGCCAAAGGACACTGGCATCTCTCTGATTCACTGTGGAGACCTCAAGTTGTTGACCCAGGTTTCCCTGGCCTCTAGACACAGTTGTACACTTGTTAAGAGCCCCGAGGATCTGATCTGAGACTGGGGCTCCCGAGGGTTGTCACAGGCCCCCTTCCATGACTCACAAATACCGGCTTTGTAGGGAGTGGCGATTTCAGGTGTCTTCTCAGTGGGCTTGGCTACACAGCCTTTCTTTTATCTGTTCCAGCCTCAATTAAAGAACTCAGCCTTTTTTTGTGTTGTGTGTGGATCAGCTGCTGCAAAGCAGTAGAAAGAGATAATCCCACACCTGCAGGAACAGCAGGCTTCCATGCTCACTACATCAATCCACAAGGCCAGCTCTGCAAAGCCAACCTGCTGCTTTCTATCCTGGCAGGCCTTGCTAGCAGAGGGTAGTTGAAAAGTTTTCATCCATAAGCATTTATGTTTCTTTTCCCCACTCCACCCTCATAAGTAGGAGAAGTAGTAACTTCCTCTAATGGGATCTGTGTCCCGTGGTTAAAAATAATGGCGGCAGATAAGAATCTATAGTGAAGGCGTTTAATTGCAGTCTATTGCATGTAGCTCTACTGGCTCATTTAATGTGGCATTGAAGAAGAACTCAAGGACACATAAGTGCTATAAAGGTGTTTTTACAGGACTCATCTGCAGGGGAATGAGTATGTTTCTGTAATTGTACTTATAAATCCTGAAAAGTAGTGGGTTTCCAAAAGAAGAATTCCTGTGAGTGTTCAGCAGATCCGGAACGGCGTTGGTTACCATTCCTGTGTCTGTTCTGATTGATTAGTAGTGGTGCCTCAGGACACTGCAATGACAAGGATTCAGAAGATCTATAGCAAAATGCCATGATTGATTATTGATGCCTGGTACAGTTATGAAACAAGGACACAGTGACACATTAATCAGATATTTGTCATCCCTAGAGTTACCCTTTCTTCTAGCCCCAAACATGGCAGCTATAATTATGGGTACGCCATAGTATGGAAAATTTAAAGACCATGGTTCAAAAAATAATATGGGATAAAAATGTAAATCAATCATTCCTTCTTTAAGCCCAAACTTAGCAATTTCCATGTGCTGGGACACTAGGTTGGACCAAGTGCTTGTCCAATTTCCAGGAGAACCATAGTTGACAAAAGATGTCCTGAACAATATTGCAAAGACCTAACATACATGCTTGTGAAAGTCGATAGTAGGCCAACTGTCTCCATAAAGAAGGGATAACTTATTTACATTCTGAAAGAAAGTTGTCAGACGGGTGACAAACATGGTGCCATTCCAGCTTGTAGAAAGCATAGTAAACACTTAGATTCTTAGGTCTCAAAGTGACATGTGTGAAAATAGGCAATTCTGTGTATTGAATAGTACTACTACATAGCTGAGGGCCTGTTGGTTCTTCCTGTCTGATAATGTGGAATTTTACACTGTGGGAGTCACTGAATAGTTGGATTCCTTTAATTTTTTTTCTGTCACAGTCCCATAAAAACCTCCCATTAAATTTCTTTGTTGTTTCTGCTGATCTTGGTGGTCCTGTCCCTTGCATTCACTCAGAAGTTTATATCCAGAATATGCCAATAATGATATGATACCTGATGATACAATATTATATGCTTGGAAATAATTTAATATACCATATTTTATATGTGGACTTTTGGGTTTTCACATGGATTAATGTATTTTATGAAGACTGCCCTTTGCTCAAAACAGTCAAATGCATATAATATTTCCCCTGAAGAAGTTAAAATATGTTTTATATGAGAGAGAGAGAGAGAGAGAGAGAGAGAGAGAGAGAGAGAGAGAGAGAGAGAGAGAGAGAGGAGAGAAAAGGAGAGGGGCGAGAGGGAGGAGGGAGGAGAAAGAGCCCTTGAATATCCTTCAGTTATGCTTCTAATTAAGTAATTCTAAGCAGTCTTAGATGCTGCTAATGAATAACAACCATATTGCAGTGGGTGGATGTAGGCTACAGGGTTAGTGAAGACAGAAGTGAGGCACGTTATAAATGAATATGTTGTAAGAAAGATAGATTGTGTTTGTATATAGCAAAGAGAACTTTGGTCCAGTATTTAGAGTTTTACTACTAAGAATTATTGTTTCTTGAGGATTTAGTCTTATGACTTATTTAGTCATAATAATGAATGTAATAAAGTAACTTGTTTTGCAAATAATGTTAAGTCAAACAATCTTCTATAGAAAACAGAAGCCTCTGATAATCCTATCACCAATCTGTAACTAACATGGAATTTAAAAATTAGTTAGTGTGTGTGTGTGTGTGTTTACATTTATTTATCATCTAGTCATTTCTCCTCTTTAACAAATATCTGTTAACCAGGCATGGTGGGACATGCCTTTAATCTCAGCACCCTGGTGGCAGAGGCAAGTGGAGAATGGTCTGGCCTACATAGTGAGTTCCTGTAGGCTCATTTTTTAAACAAATATATTTTGTTATGAACTTATTAACTGAGCGTACATCACTTATAACCCGACTAACTGAAACAATAGGAAAAGAGGATTAAAGAATACAATAACAAGACTGTAAGGATATCAGTTTTGATGACTGATTTTTCTGGCATAATCAGCAGGATTTTTTTTTTGTTGGAACCTGGAGTAACCAGAACCTGGAATGCCGAAGCCTTCCCCTGAGTGGTTCTTTTTAGGAGCGTCTCGAAGTGGAGTGATGATCAGCTAAAACTATTTTAAGTTTCTAAAGGCCTAGCCTTTAGTTTGGGGCTCATTTATATATCTCCTCCAGAGTCTGGTCATGGATCATTTCAGCTGGCAACAATCAAGCTCCTGCACGAGGTGGTTTGTCTTTTAGTGGATTAACATTTCCTGTTCTTTCACAAGACTGTTTCCCATCCCATACTTGGGATCATAACAAAAACAGGTTTATCTCTCCTTCAAGTTCCAAGAAAGTCAGGATTGCATAGAGAGACCCAGTCTCAACCAAAACCCAAAACATAGCAAGTATCTGTTAAGCACTGAAAAAAAATCTATGATGCATGTATGTTTCTCTGTGCATGTGCACAGGGTTGCAATTTTTTTAAAAGTTTGTATCTGTCATAGACTTACTTGTCCTGGGTCATAAATCTCACTCTATTGGTGATTTCCCTACTGTTCAATGTACTTAAAAAGTTGCAAAGTGTTATCTAATTGTGGCATAGTTTCATAATCTCAAAGAACCTCATGTATTTTGCTGCTCATTTTTATTCCCACCTTCAATCTTCAGCAGAAATTATTCTGCTTTTGGTCTCAATGGATTTACTTTCTGTGGATATGTTAACTAATTTTTGAAATTAATTTGTTTTTATTAGTATATATGAGTGTGTGTGTGTGTCTATATATCTGTATGTCTGTGGATATGAGTGCAGGTACCCTCAGAGTCCAGAAGAGTGTGTTGGATTTCAGGAGCTGGAGTTATAGGTGGTTGATGTTGGTGCTGGGAACTGACTGTGGTCCCCTGAAAAAGCAGCCTATATTTTTAATCATTGTGCATTTCTTTAGCCCCATTGTGGCATATTTATAAATGCATGATGTGGCCTTTGTGACCAGCATTTCTTTTATTTAACACAGCATTTTCAAAGGCCATCAATACTGTAGCTGATGTAAATGTTATGATCCTCTTTAGCATTGTGTACTAGCATATTTTTGTAGCTGTGTTGTATTTTCTTAATGTGCTCATCCCTAGACAAATAAAATTATTGGCAATCTCTAGGAAGTCCAGCTCCATTCTTCTTCCAGGTGCACTGACTTATACCATGAATGTGTGCTGTTCGTTTTCAAAACAGACACAAAGTTGTGTATGAAGTAGGGAAAACCAACACAGCAAAACCCTTCCTAGTGTCAAGACACATTTTCCCCCATAGGACACACACTCTAGGTTACTTTAGGTTGTTTCATAATTTCCAGAGTGCACAGAAAGTTCATAATGACTCTTTTGCTTTCATGCTTATTACTTGTGTAAAGAAGAAAACCTTGAAAATCAGTACTCTATTATTTTTACAAAATTTGCCATTTTGTTTTAGTATGCATAGCATTAATGAACTAGAAGTTTGCAAGTGGGCTTCCTGGCTATACACACACACTCATATTAGTTTTCCATTGTTTTTCTTTCGAACTATTATATTTCTTCATTATTTTAATGCATATGGAACTTTAAATGTTAGAGAGGATCAAACATTTCCTCTAGATTTTCATTGTCTTTGAGCAATAGTTTATATTAATACATAAATGATGTTTGCATAAATTATTCATCAAGCTTGACCTCATGTGAAATTCTGAAGGAAACTTTTTGTTGAAAGTTTTCACTCCCATTTAGTGTTTAGTCTTTTGTCTTAGTTTGTCTTAGTTTTCTTCAAAAATGAGTTTTCTTACTCTCCTTTTCCCCCTCTAAATATTGTGCTAGAGATAACATTACCCACACTTTCAGCCTCTATTTTATTTATTTATTTATTTATTTTTTATTTATTTATTTATTTATTTATTCTTACCAATCCTTGGTGAGATAACTTTCGAGAGCTGCTTTTCCATATATTTGGTTGCCTTAATGATACTACCATTCACCAACTTTCTTAGATGAGCCACATTACAAGACATCTTTGCTATTTCTTCCCATCCAATTTGTCATTAGTCTTATTGAGTAGTATTTTCTAGTGTGTTTGCTATCTGCAGTGCCTACTTGTATTTCAGCCATCATGGACTTAACTCTGCCCGCCTTCATTCCATGTGAAAGCATTTGCAGTAAAGCCCTTTCTTTCTATGTTTCTTGTGCATAACCCTCCCTCTCTCTAATCTCCCATCTTCCCTTCTCTCTCTTTCATTATAGCTCTCGCTCTCTCTCCCTCTCCCTTCTCCTGCCTCCTTTCTTCTTTTCCAACAAGAATTATTTTCTCAGGCAGATTTGATCGTGTGCCTTCCAACTTAGAGTTGTTTCCATAGTGTCACGTAGATTGGGATGGGACTCTAAAGAAAGCCAGAGATGGCTTTCCATTTCTAATCCTTTTATTTCCAACTCTCTAGTTGTGATTACAGGGCTATGGCACCCTCCATAGTTTGGGCAATGCTGTGGCTTGAACCTAGGCTTTAATGCATGTTAGCAAGCACTCTACCAACCGAGCTGTCCCTGCAGCCACACTTAGAATCTATCAAGTGGTATTTTTCCTTACTTTTTTTTTTTTTTTTAGTCTTACTTTGTCTAATCAAAGAATATGAGCCTTCTAAGGGCAGGAGTCACATTGTCTTAATTTTCAAAAATCTTCATAGCCAGTTTAGTGTCTTGAATATATTAAAAACATAATTCACTTGGGCCGAAAGATCATTGAGCTCTAGAAGAGTTTATTAAATTAATCAACTAATTGCATATGAATTTTCTTTTCCGTTGAAGTTATTATTTCATGCTGTCTGAAACAGTTCATGGTACTGATTTATTGAAGTGGCATTTGAGAGTTAAAGTTTGCTAACTCTGGTGGAACTCAAACAACTGACAAGCGTGACTTACAGCATAGATTTTCTATTGTTTCACAAATTGAGTAGACACCTGTTATCACCAAATAAGATACCAAAATGCTTTTAGTGATAATGAATAGGGGGAGAAAAAGGCTCTTGTACATTTTATTAGACAAGATACCAAAGACACAGCTGACAGCACAAAATGCAGCAGTTGGAGAGTGGCTGCTGCAAAGAAATCAGTCTTAGATTAAGAATTTAAACATAGATATTACCTGAGCAAGGATCTTGGAGGAAGAAAAAATTAAATACTTGAAATCTCTGGGAATGTTGTACTTGAAACTCCATGCACTTCCTTCCCTTTTCTCATTAAACATACAGATTTGTGTTCACATTTATGTTCTTTGGGTGGGTAGCTACAAAGAGTAAATGATGGACAATTATCATAATGCAGCAACAGATCTATTAATTAAAAAATTATCTAAAATAAGTATTGCTGTGAATTCAGAAAAATAGTGACAAAATCAGAGTTTACCTAATGTTCAAAAGAAAGTATGCAACCAGGGATTGAAACCCTTACCCTCACAGGTCAGTGAGAGTCATTCAGGAATTTGCATTTACTCAATTACAATTTCCAATGGTCTATATTTATGTATTTATTCAGTGTGCATGTATATGCATATTTATGCACACACATGCTATTGTGTTTTGTGGAAAATGGCTTGGGGGAATCAGGTAGTAGTTGCCTGTCTGCCATGTGGGTCTCTGGAATTCCAATCAGTTGTCAGCATTGGTGACAAGCACCTTTACTAGGCAAGCCATTTTGCTGGCCCTGAGCTGGCTCTTTTAATTGATTGTTTAGCAGTAAGGAAATAGAAAGAAAATGATGAACAAAACAACTGGTGGCAAACCTGGGTTTCTGCCTCTGTTACATAAATGGCTAACATTTTTAGAGCTTTCAGTGTTGCAGAAAATTAAACACTTTCAATGTATCAGTTGATTTACTCATCATCACACACCATAAAGACTACATTTACACACTGGGAAATGGGGGTCTAGAACACTGACTGTGTCATCAGAGTCATGAAACACATGTTAACATATTATCAAACTAGGGTTGTAAGCCAGACTGCCTAGCCCTAGTTTATGGATTCTAGACATTATGGTATGTTGTCTTTTTCTCTATCCTGTTTAGTGAATTATGACTTAATCTTGTTGCTATACTACGATATTATGCAATTATATTCTATGTTAACAAACAGAAGAAGTTTGCTATCGTCACTCTGCAACAATCAAAATTCAGATATTATCTTACAGAATGTTTACAAATGACCTTTGTTCTCAATTCACTGTTTCCAGCACAAGTTTGACTTCCAATTTATTTGCTTTATTATCTTTGGCGATTTGCTTCCTTGAGCTCAAATTACTTGATTTGTTTTAGCAAGAAGGACGTGCTCTGATATTGGTACAGGATTTATGGTCAGCGTGACAAAGGGGAAACTAGTGTGATACTAAGACGTTGAACTCAACCACGTCAGTGAGCCAGAGCTAGTAAAGGCTGAGCTCAGCGCAGGAGACTGGAACCTAAATGGATCTGGTGTGGTCACCAAGGACACTCGGGATAAAACCCAAGCACCTCAGAAACTTTGTTATCCGGACACTAGGACAACAGTTGCTATTTTGCTTAGTGCCTGAGAGACTTAAAATAAAGCTTATATATCCCTCCCAACATGTCCTGTGAGTTTCAGCAATTCTTGGAAGAAAATGCTGTAGATAAGTGAGGGCAGCTGATTGTCCCCATGACCTACGACAACTATTGGATAGGAGAACCTGCGTGCTACATATTCTACTCATCCAGAATTAATCTTTCTTTGGAAAATAAAGTGTGTGTGTGTGTGTGTGTGTGTGTGTGTGTGTGTGTGTGTACTGTTCCTCCACGGTTTCCTCTACAGTTTCTGCTTCAAGCTCCGAACTTGTCTTATCTCTATGAAGGCTGAAATAAGTCCTTTCTTCCCTCAGTTCCTTTTGTTTATGGTGTTTACTGAAGTAACAGGAAAGCAAACCAGGACAGACTCTATTTCTTCTTTTCTCTCTTAGCTGGTCACAAGATGCAGGAGGCGAGTGTTCTGTTTTCTTTTTTTGATGTTCTGTAGTTTAGACAGGCCTGCCCTTGTACCGGTGTTGCCCTTTTCCTCCCCCACTTAAAAAAAAACTCAAGCACGTTGAGAAACCCAGGCATCTTTGCTGTGGGGTCTCCCATAGCACTGGCTGCCTTTTGTGGGCCTTGCCTACGCTGACCATCTCATGCAGCATATGAAGAAGCACCTGCCTAGAATACTGTGACTTTGTTTTCTTTGTTCCTGTGCTTGAAAATAAGCGCCTACCCTATAGTTTTATCTCATGTTCATCTAGGTTTCAGTGTATGTACATATCCCAAGTGAACTGAATCTTCACATTGAGCTGTGTGCTCTGCCAAATACTGAAGATTCTCAGATGAAATGAGATGGGAAAGGAAGATGATTAAGCTAATAGTCTAGTCGGAGAGTACTCATTTTTATGAGAGTGACAATCAAGACAGACAAAAAATAATCTGAAGGAGCTTGTGAAGAAGTGCTACCCAAGCAGAAGGCCAATTGTTTCAGGGTGGAGGAGCTCCGACCACAATAAAAGAGATTTGAAATAATCAGCACGCAGTGGATGCTAACATACTTGCTGTTCCCAAGGCATTCATTGGTTACATAAATCTTTATTTAGAGGAAGCACTGGAGTAATTTAAGCAACAAAACATCATGCTCAGGTTCTGACTGGAGGTATTTTGGGTGTGTGAATGAGCAAAATGGGAGTCCATAGATTCAGTTAGGAATTCCTAACTAAAGAGGTGGCAATACCGAGAGCCTATACTTAAGTCAATGGATGGAAATCTAGGGTTGAGAGATGTTTCAGAAGTATTATCAAAGGGAATATGGGGACAGATTGGGTGTAGGAGTTATAGAAAGCAGTGCTCTGAGATGACTTCAGCATCATAGCTGGATGGAAGGTGTTATTTTCCAGGGAGGTAGAGGATGCAGGGGAGGAGTGGCTTTAGGGATGTGGGGGACGGAATGGTTTGGCAGAGACTGCAGAACCAGAACACCTCCATTCTTTATCTGTACATTTAAGTGTTAGAACTATAATTTTAACTCCTGTTTAAAATAGGATCCATGCCATAGACAAAGGAGAATTTCACAATTGGAAATACAGCTATTATTCTGTTAAAAGAGAATTACGAAACAAAAATCATAATTATGGAAACATGCATGAAAAGTATTTGGCAAAAGTCAGAAGTCCTTCTAAGTAAGATGTAAATTAGATAGGAATAAAAGAACTTCATGAGGCCTAGTTCCAAAACCCAAAACATGCAAACTGAAGCTATATTGGACATTTTAGTAGATACACACAGCAAGGGGACTCTCATCAGTATCATTCTGCACTATCTCGTATTTTGAGTGAGCCACTTAGGTGAATGTAATAAGCAAAGAAAATATCACAAGGAAGAAGAGACTCATAGTCATTATTGGTGTGTTATTTGACTATAAGTCTAAGCTGTTTAGAAGAACAAAAACAAGTATTTTGTGAAGAGTCAAGATGTTAGAAAAAACGTAGTAAAATATGAAGCTGGTGGTGGGAGAAATCTGATCACACTACCACTATTTAGAGATATTACGTAGAATGCTTTAATAAATGAATGTAAATCTATACCTTAAATGTTAATGAAATATGATAAAAAGCACTGGGCATGGATACCAAGCTCCCAGATGGGAAGATGTAGCATTCTGATGATGTCATTCCTTGCTAAATGGGTATATCGGTTTAATGCAGTGCTAACCAAAGTCCATGCTTTGACAAAGCCCACACCTATATCCCTGTGCACATACACACCACGCAATACATTTATTATAAACTCTGTGTAGGAGACTGAGAGCTTCTAACTGGTGCCAGATTTACTTCTAAGATTGCAGCGTTTATGGAAGTTTAAACAAGAAACTTCATAGTGGTGTAGGCAATCAAATACTAACTGCCTTCCAAATCTAGGGCCGCCAGCACCATATTAATCTTGTACAAGATAATTTGTTTTGAAAAGGAGTGTTTATATACAATTCATTGGGCTAGGGAGATGGTTCATCAGTTAGGAACACAGACTGTTCTTGTAAAGAACCCAAGTTCTTTCCACAGCACCCTCATTGGGAAGCTCACAAACTATTTGCAATCCCAGCTCCAAGCCTCAGCGGGCACCTGATTTTATCTACACATAATCACACACAGACCTAGTCTTCTAAAATTAAAAGATTTAACATATACATAAATACAATACATAATTAAAAATAAATTAAATCTAAAAATGCCCACTTTCTGATATTTATAGTGATTTCCCCATAGTTTCAAAGAGGCCATGAGAAAAAAAATTCTTTTTAAATAATTAAATAGAAATAGTTGCATAATCTTATATTACAAAAATAATTAAGTCAGTATCAGAGTGCTTAAGAAGTCTTTATCTATTTAAGCTAGCCTGTGCATGTTAAATACGTTTGAATGATTTTTTTTCTTGAGACAGATTCTGGCCATATACCCCCAGCTAGTTTGACCCTTGCAATCCTCCAGTATCAGTGCTGGGATTACAGGCATGCGGTAGTACACTTAGCTCTGCTAACCCAGTATTAGAAAGTGATTTCTCATCTTGAGCAAACATGTATCTATGTTCCATTATAGGAAAGCCAATAAATATACAATATATGACTAAAATAAGTAAATATCTAAAATTGCATTTAACTGCTGTGAAGAAAATAAAGTAGATGGTTTCAGCCATATACATTATCATTATGGGCTGGAAAGACATGCCTGGAATGAAGACATCTGAACTTTCTGTGATAGACAGGACCAGATGAGGCAACAATCCAGAAGAAAATTTTCAGGCAGACCACAGGTATACCAGATGTCTTACGAGAAGGATTTTAGTGTATTTTAAGGACATTAAAAAAACCAATATGAACTCTAGGGTATCAGATGGTGGTAATGACAGTGAAATAGGTAAATTAGAGGAATAATAATAATTATATATGTGTGCCATGTCCTGTGCCGTGTTCCTCAGGGGATTGTCTAGTGTGGCTTACTCACCTGATGATTCTGTAGAGCCTAGCTTGCACAGGAAGAAGGCGGATGCAGCAGTAAAAGGACCAGCTGAAGCTATAGCAAAGCAAGCCTCCAGGGCAAGAGGAACTTACACATGTAAAGATGAGTTTAGGTGGGCGGATGGTGAAGAGCAATGCGTGAACTAAGAACCTATTTTGGAGGTAGAGACAATACAACCTGCTGTCATCTGGAATGTTGGCTGCGCACAGTCCGAACACTTAGTCTGGGCGACTGGGTTGGACAGAAGTGCCTCTTACAGACAGAAAGGGCTGCATAAGTTATAGCTAGGTTTTTCTCTGTCCTAGTGGCTGAAGTCAAGAGTTCATTTATGTCATGACTGCCTGTTGGGAGGATTCAGGAAATTGAATTGCCTGTCCAACAGGCACTGGGAGGTTAACTGCCTTATGTCACGAGTGGTTCTATTTGTTAGTTGTGTATTGTTACCCCCTCAATAAACCCCTCATGATTTGGGGTATTTTCATCCATAAAAGAAGTTCTCTTCTGAATGGTTCCCATGTTTTGCCTCTTTCTTCTTTCCTTCCTTCTCTCACTCTCTCCCTTCCTCCCCCTCTCTTTCTCTCTTTTCCCTTATCTTCTGTTTATTTGTCTGTCTCTTTCTCTTTCTTTCTGCACTTAAAGTAAATTTGTAAATGTATAATTCACATAAAATAAATCATACACATTTAAAGTGCTCACCAGTCACTCTCTCCAACTCTGTTGTTCCCAACTCACTAGTGCCTTTTCTCTTAACCACTATTGATGTCTTTGCATCTTCTTAGGTTTAGTACAAATTTAATCACCTAGCACATAGGAGTTTCAATCAAGGTGTCTTTATTTGTCATGATGTTTGATAGATTTGTAAAGGTTTTTACATTCACTGATGAGTATTATTTTAACATGCTCTAATTATTTATCTGCGGACACATATTTATATTTTCTCCTATATGAGTTTATTATAGGTGTACTCATGTAGCAGATTTTTTTGTTTTTCTTTTGTCATAATTATGTGGGGGTGGTTTGGGTAGATTACAGAATTGTTATTAGTTTTACTGTCTTAGTAAATACTAACATGTTTCCTAAGGTGCCTGTGCCACTCATTGTATGTTTCCACAGCCATGTATGTGAATTTCAGTTGATTTAACTTGTTTTTCAGTACTTGGTGAGGTGAGAGATGAAAGTAGCATTTTTATAGATTTCATTCATGTGTGCGCGCATGCGCGCGTGTGTATGTGTGTGTGCAGGTACTAGAGGGTGCCAGGAAAGGGATTGGATCCTCCAAAGCCAAGTTATACATGATAGTGAGTCACCCCAGATGCATCCTGGGAACCAACCTCAGGTCCGTGCTGCAAGAGCAGCAGACACTGTCAATGGCTGAGCCATGTCTCTAGCCCTATACAAAATGTTTTCCAAGTATGGTTAGAAAGCCATATCTCTGATCACAATATTGCATGTGCCATCTAAACATTAGGTTTGATTAGAAGAACCTGATCAAATGTGTGAGGCGTCTATGGCTGAGATGGTCTGCTGTCTACTGAGTTCTTCTGTGGGGTTACATCCTTCAAAGACACTCAGGGAAAGCACAATCTCAGTACTTTGTTCTTTATCAACATTCATCCCATTTCCTGATATCCTTATGACCCTATAATGTAAAATACTTCCCAGTGATGTTAAGAATCCACTGAGAATGTGGCTGTGGGAATGTCTTAGCTTTTGGTCGGGCTTATGGAGTGCAGCCTGGCAGTTTTTTCTACAAGACGATGTCATAGTCTGTGTTCCCTTACACAATTTTATTTCCTTTGAAAAAATACAAGATTGGTAAGCCAATACAGTCTATTGTGACTTGAGAAATGCATTGTTTGTCTTAAGTATATAATGAACTTTACATAGAGGTGATCTTGAACCATGACGTCAGATGAACTGATTTGGGGGTTCTAGTTCACATGAGGTGTGGTTACCACTGAGGCTTATTTGTCTTCCCATACTAATATCCTCATTGGTAAATGGAACTGACAAAATTGCCAATTACCAAAATTGCCAAGATTGTCAATAGTTAGACCAAGGCCTACATAAATATTGTGTTGTGAGGGGTTGTAATTTATATCATGCTTAAACTTCAACATTTGTTTTTTGTAAGGTTTGCTTTCAATTTTTCTTTATTTCCCAAATCAATTGTCTAATCAATTAGTCCATCACTGATTTTTTCATGTTTCTACATCAGAATAATGACTTTTCTCCCCAAACTGATTTTCCATATTGTGTGAAAACAGTTCAGATTGCCCAAGTGGATGGCACGTGAGTAGCTCCTTCTATTCCACCCAGAACTGGTGAGAGCTGGTAAGAAGACTGGGACTTTTTCTTTGGGACTCTCCATCATGGAGATTCAGCTAATACATATTTTTTTGGTTGTTCCAAATGCTCAGGTACTTTAGAGTCTCTCTGTGTTCTGGAACAAACACACAAATGTGCTTTTTTTTTTTTCTCCAGAAAATAAATAGCACTTTCAAATCAAAACCCCCTGCTGAAGAGTATAGCCATTTAAAAGAACACCCCTTTATTGATCAACTGGCGCTGTCTCTTAGCTGCATGTAATGATTTATCTTACAATTTGAGCTCATATTTGAAATTATAAAAGGAGTGGCTTGGGTTTTCTAATCAAAACAGGAATTTTAACATGCGTTTCATTATGTTTCATTTTCTAAAAGTTGCCATTAGTCGCTGTTTGTAAAACCAGACGTGGCATGCTGTCTTTAATGTAGTATTTTTGTTTCTTCTTTGAGCATTCATACATGCATACGATATATTTTGATCACACTCAACTCCTGCTCCTATCTTCTCCTACTCCCAAGAAGCTGCTGAGACTAGTTTTGCTCCCCACTTTCAGGCATAGGACTACTAGTCACCAGAACACGGTCAACATAGCAGGAGTCACACCCTAAGGAAAACTAATTGTTCGTTTCTTTCTTTCTTTTTTTTTTTCTTTTAAAGATTTATTTATTTAAGTATACAGTGTTTCACCTTCATGTATGCTTGTCCACCAGAAGAGGGCGCCAGACCTCACTGTAGATGGTTGTGAGCCACTATGTGGTTTCTGGGAATTGAACTCAGGACCTTTGGAAGAGCGGGCAGCGCTCTTAACCACTGAGCCATCTCTCCAGCCCCTAATTGTTCATTTCTTAATAGCCATCAGCTGTCAATAGCTTCTCATGTAGGACCCAGGGACAGAGTCTAGAGTCAAAAAGTCAAAGCAATCTATTAATGCATAGTTGTGTAATCTTCAAAGAAAAACGAGTTTAAACTGAATAGTCTATTCTTTCCTTAAATGTGCTTTAAAGACTAAAACTGAAGCCTCACGTTTCAGATCCCTAAAATCATGCCTCGCTTTGTTGACTTATCAAGAGGGCTCAGAGGACACAGCTTCTCATTGTACTCAGCTATGATTTATTATAGTCAAAGGGTAGAAAGCCAAATCAGCAAAGGGGATAGATGAAAGTGACAGCATTAGAAGAAACCAGGCTCGCGCTTCCGGGAGCCTCTCCCTCTGGAGTCAGGCAGACACGTTTAATTCCTCCAGTAACAAACTGTAATGGCACATGAAATATTATCTACCAGAGGAGCTTGGTTAAATCTAAACTTTTAAAGTTTTCATCCTTACAGAAAAATCTGGAAGGGAAATAAGCATTTAACATAACCCACAGTGTTTACATAAACATATAAGTGCTGTGAACCACTCCTGTCAGTTGGAGAAGATATCTTACTAGTTAGTGTAAGGGGCTGTTTATTCTCAACGTCAGCCAATGGCCAACTTTAGAACAGAACTCCCCCAAAATAGCTCAAGTCTCAAGCCTGCTGCATTAACTCTTTGCTACACAGGGACTAAATGCAGACTAATAGTTTTTCCATGAAAACCGTAGCATAATAGAATATTTTTGAATAGTTAGCAAACATTAAACAATTCGGTATACTCATGGAAAAAGTCACCTTGATATTCTCCCTGTAATATTTCATAAAAGGAATTATCTATGCCTCTTCTCTTTTTAGAGACTGAATGAAAGAAAAATGAAATGAAGTGTTATAGATATAAAAGCACAGCTAAGAAGCATGTGAGTACAGGAGAAGGGGATTACTGTTTGATACTCAGTATTAGCTGAGAAAGGCACAGGTTTTGGCATGAGTAGTTAAAGGTGAGAGGTTTCAGGGAGGGTACCAAATTGACTAATGAGAAGTGAAGGCAGAGCACATAGGTCTGATGAAACAAAATCCGACAATTCAGTAAGCAGAATGAAACAACAACCAAATATGTTGGAAATGGAATTAGTGAAGTTAATCTGT
Organism: Acomys percivali; assembly: GCA_907169655.1. Classification (NCBI taxonomy): domain Eukaryota; kingdom Metazoa; phylum Chordata; class Mammalia; order Rodentia; family Muridae; genus Acomys; species Acomys percivali. The sequence goes on along the minus strand of OU015751.1, from coordinate 18,571,399 downwards.
CCAGAGAGGAATCCATGAAAAGTTATCCCATTTTTAAACGTGGTATTGATAATTTAGAAGTCAGTTTAGAGACATACCATTTATAAGTCATTTTTAATTGACAATATTTGTGGGTGTGTGGATGTGTGCGCACACACACGTGTGTGTGTTCACGCCCATTTAGACAATCCAGGTTGACAACACATATTGTTCTGCAGGAGGGCTAACCATTTTTTTTTGAGACAGGGTCTCTCATTGGGCTGGAGGCCACTGGTCAGGTGAGGCTGGCTGGACAGTGAGCCTCTGGGATCTCCCTGTCTCTATCTCCTTGCTGCTCAGATTCCAAATGCTCGCTTCTACGTGAGATTACATGCTCGCTCAGCTTTTTATATGAGTTCTCAGGATCAAACACAGGTCCCTATGCTTACATAATTAGTAGTTCCCACACTGAGGTATATTTTTCCTTCTCAGGAAAACAGAAAGACTGTTACACCCACGTAGCAACTTAAAGTATTGATTTTGAAATCAGAAAGCTGGACCTGACACATCAACCCTGTTCTCTATACTAATGCTGTGAGTGATAGGTGGCCCAGCTCTATATATTTCAGTTGATTATCTGCACAGCAGGGATTGTGCTGACAATCAAATGTTTATATAAGCTGCTTCCCCAAGTGCAGGGAGCATCCACTCTGTGTTCAGCAGATGGTTCCCGCTGATAGAGTGGTAGTCTGTACCCATACAGTGTGTGGAGTGAGAAGGATGTTTAAGTAAATTCTCTTGATGTATAACATGAAGGGAAAATACAGACACAAAGATAGACTCGGACAGACTTGAGAGATGTGGCCTCAGCCTTCAGAGGAAGGATGGGTTTTGGAGAGGAATCTAACTCATTACTGTTTCAGAAATTCCAAGTGAGAGTCCTGTACTTGGAGAAGGATGAAAAGGACATTGCAGCCAGGCAATTCATGTGAGAGTACCACTGCATATTTACAAGCAGTTGATGTTGGTAGAGTGTAAAATAGAAGAGTTAGAGGTAAGGAAATAAAAGGACTCAAAACCAGATCAAAGTCAAAAGGAGTTAATAGTCACCCTGCCTGGTAAAAAGAGAATTACATATTGTAGCAATATTCAAATGAACATAACTATCTACAATTAAAATATGGTGTATTAAATTAAATGAGGAGTTTGAATAAAGAAATGAACAATTTTATTGGCTCTTTACAATTAAGCCAGTAGGCCACATTGGACATAGATTTTTTTTTTTCCATTACAGGAAGAATTTGCCAAACTTGAAGGTTCATTTAAATGTGATTGTTTTTTTACATTCACCAAAATAGTTTTGGGATTCTTCTGTCTTAGTACATACATCAATAATTCAAGTCTTTGATTGTCGAATGGCATACTTTTGAATGAAGATGCTGTAAGTTAAGTCATAGAGATAGTGGTAAGAGTTTGGATTATTTTCAGTCAGGGAACACTAAGATTAAAATAACACAGCTGGGCATGATGGTGCACACCTTTAATCCCAGCACTCAGGGAGGCAGAGGCAGGTGGATCTCTGTGAGTTCGAGGCCAACCTGGTCTACAAAGTGAGTCCAGGAAACCCAGGCTACTCAGAGAAACCCTGTCTTGAAAACAACAACAACAACAACAACAACAACAACAACAACAACAACAACAACAAAACCCAAAGAGATTAAAATATAACTATGGGTAATTAAAATATTTTGATACATATATATGTATATATACTCATTTCTTTTTACACAGAGTGGGTGAAATTATCTGGTTATAAATTTAATTTTAATCATACGTTTAACTGATAGACTTTTTTCAAAGATACAGTATCATTCATCACTTCCACTTATGTACCCAAAGTGCCAGCTAGTTCCCATCACCGCTGACATTTGGTGTCCATCAGCCTTGATCTCAGCCCCCTCAGTAGATACAGAGGTGACATTCAGGTCTATGATGATATTTGGTATTATGTTTTTATGCATATTAGGCTTGTGAAGTGTCTCTTCAATTTAAAAGACCAATTATCTAACTACATATAGTTTTTTTTTCAGGAAATATTTTTAAAGTATTAATCATTAGTCCTTCGATGACTCCATACATATGTAGTGCATTCTGGTCATTCCCCTCTCCCCATTTCTTTCTTACCTAGACTCAGAAGAGTCCCCTTTTCTTTGAAATCACCCTACCTCTCTGAAAATACCATATATTTGAAATTATTTGACAAACCTTTGGCCCATTCTACTAATGGTTTACCTAAACAGATATCCATAGTCAGTTTGGCATTAGTTATCATAGGTCGACCATTTTTGAAAATGTCACGTTGTACATATGATGTTACTTAACCATTTCCTATCTTTCCTTACATTCTTGAATAAATCTGGAGCCTGATGACCATGTTGCATACACAACTTGCAGAACCCAGTGTGGGTATCTGTAGAGACTTAAGTTAGAGACATCAAAATTTTAATAAACATAATGTAGAATATCATCACCTATGTAAATTTACATTATTGTATTGATGGTTGTCCACATTTTGTGTGAAAAACATCATAATTACTTTACTTTTATTAAATGTTTTCTTTTTTTAGGACCATTTCGGCACTGCCATATTTTAATTGTGCTACTTTGGTTTTAGTTGTGAACCCTGGTCTTTGATGGTAGAATCATCTCTCCAGCCCTCTCTTACTTGAATTTTGCCTTGTTTTCTTTGTGTCTACTTTTTCACACTTAAATGCTTAAAATATTTTCCCATTACTTTATTTTTGCCTGAATAGTCATTCTGCAATCTCTTTTTTTCAATTCTGCAGTTTTTAAAGTTCTAAAGTATCATTTTGAACAAAACTCTGGTTAGAAATTTAGGCTATTTTATTAAATTACATAACATCTACAAAAGAAAGAAAACCTAGCTTAATGCACATCTTTTAATTGCTTACTTTCTCTACATTAATTTCTTGAAATAATGCTTGAGTGACTTAATGTATCCTTGTTATTGTTTATCAATATTGCACATGTATCAAGGAAGGAATACAGGCAAAACACATGAGACTTGAAAGCGCTTCACACCATCATTCCTTCTACGTTCAGTGTTGATTGGGAGTCATTTGCATTTAGTTTCCTTTTTCAGAAATAGATATATATTCAAAGTTTGAAATCACCATATTTTAACTCTCTTTAAAATTTAAAAATCCTTGCTTCGCCATATAGCCTCAGTTTAGTTTTCTGTATACTTTCATTTGGGAGGGTGTGTGTGTTCTCTTAGGTGTTAGAGCTCCCGATGACATCTCCCATTTCTCTCCCGTTTCATGTCCTCGCCTGCCCTAGATCTCCTGCTTCAGTTTGCATTGTTATTGACGGTACCCACCATATTAAACTACCCCTTTTGCATGTTCGGTCGGCTCTCAACCCTGTATGATGGTCTCTTCCTCGAGATATTGGAACTTCCAGAGCTAAGTGTGTCTATCTGATACTGATAAAGACTTGAAAATTAGCTGACCTTAATTCAACTCATGGCCACCAATACTATTAAACATGGGGCAACTGCAAAATCTGTTTGTAATGTTAGTTGTATATGTTAGTAGTTTTCAACTTATTTTGAGGATTTCATGAATATTTTAGTGAAAGCCAGGCTTATTTTACATATGTATTAGCATAATATAATAAGTATGCTAATTTGGTTGTTTAGTCTTGTTTTTCGAGACAGGGTTTCTCTCTGTAGCCTTGGCTGTCCGGGACTCACTTTGTAGACCAGGCTGGCCTTGAACTCACAGAGATCCTCCTGCCTCTGCATCCCTGAGTGTTTGGGATTACAGGCATGAGCTACTGCACCTGGCTTAATTTTTTAAATTTAATTTTATTTTTATGCATTGGTGTTTTGCCTGCTTCACACATATATGTCTATGAGAATGTCAGATTTTGGAGTTAGAGTTGTGAACTGCCCTGTGGGTGCTGGGAGTTGAACTCAGGTCCTCTGGAAGATCAGTCTTTGCTCTTAACCATTGAGCAATCTCTCCAGCCCTCTAATTATGCTAATCTTAAGCTTAACTCCATTTTTACAATTAAGAAAAAAATCAACTCAGATAGAGCCCTCTCTCCACCTCTCTGAGTTAAAGCAGCATGAACAACTTGAGGCCAAGGGCAATGGTCATCACAACCACCCCAGAGAGAGAAAAGCTCAACCAAACCATGGCTAGTTTTGCCTTCGAAGAAAATTCCCCTTTAGAAGTAGAGCAACCACACACACAGCTATTGACAGTGTCAACATGTGTTATTGGCTTCACACCAACTTCAAGGTCACAGTGGCATTGTGTTCTGCCAGCTTTGCCTGGGGAACAAAGTTATTAAAGAGGAACAAATAAAGGGAAATTGAATGGTTCTGGGTTAAATGCTGGAAAACACTTGAAGGGCTTCTTTTATTTTGGCATTTATTCATGCACAATGGCTTTAGTATTTAAATGTGTTCCTTTTTATTGCTGAATCCATCGAGGCAGTGAACTGTACCTTTGTGGGGATTCCTCTGTGGTGAAAACACAGAACGGCTGTCCAGGGAACTATAATTTAGTCAACACGTGGATTAGCTAGAGGTATTTTGCCACAAGACAAGAGTTGGAGTATACATAAATTTTTTCCAACTTCAAAAATATGGTCCTTCTGTAGTATAAATTTGTTATATCTGAGGAGCTGGGAATAAACACAGAGAGTAAAGAAAGAAAACATGATCAGCCCAGGCACGCCGTTGTTTAACAATTTGACATTTTGCCCTTAGTTTTTCACATTTTCAGGCTCTTCACTAATTCCACTCGTTTTCATCTTGAAATGCTGTCAGCAGATTGTGAAACTGAACAGTCAGTTTATTCTTCACACATTTCAAGACTAAATACAAAAGGAAAAATAATTATGAGGGAAAATAAAATGCTAATAATGTAAAGAAACAGATTATATCTGAATTAGGTTAGAGTGTGGGTCTCATAGCATAGTGAGGACCACGTCATCCTGCTGAATTGTGTTGCTTCACTGTATTGCTTGTGACTTCAGAACCTGTGTGCTTTAGGATATGACTGGAGTTTTACCTATCATCTGTCTATCTATCTATCTATCTATCTATCTATCTTACTTGGTCTTTTACTCTTTTCTCTCTTAAATTTGCAATGGTATTTGATTTTGATATATGATATTTCACCAGCTTGCTCAAGTAAAGGGTGAGTGTTAGAAGCCTAAAAATTCATTAATGTTTTGTGCCCCTTCTTTGTATTTTTGTATCAACTTAGCATGAAACTTACATGTCTTTGAATGTGAAGCCTGATTCTGCTTTGCCTATGTTTTTCAAAATCCATTTCTGTCAAGATAATTTTGTTATAGCTGCTTGGTATTAAAGTGTACTAGTGTGACAAAATTGGAATTTGACAAGAAGGTGAGTGGGACAGTTTGGTCTCCAGTGACTCAAAGTTCCAAATTTGTTTGTGTAATACTGTATATGTGACTAATAGCTCATGAGGGATCCATGCTCAACATAACCACAAACAGGGAGCAAGGTCAAAGATGCGATCCGCAAACAGAGAATAAATAGAGGTGCTTTGTTATGTTGTTTCAGAAATATTAGTGTACTGACGTAACAGCAGATGTTTCATACAATCAAGATCAATGTAACAATAGCTCAAAATAAAGATGTTACAGAAAAATACTCATAAACATCTACAATATTTAATGTACAGTGGAAAGGAAGGGGAACTGAGTCCAGCGTGATGGCTCAGTGGATAAAATGCTTGCTGTGGATGCATGGGGACCCCAGGATCTATATAGAACCTAGGTGTCCACTGTCCTTTTCATGATCCTCCTTCCCACGGGCATCTGTATGAATCATCTCAGCCCCACTAAGTCTCAGGGAACGTCGTGGAAGACTAGATTGAAAGACTGTGGAAGCTGGAGGTGGGAGTGCTGTGAAATGCTTTCTCCTGGGTACCCATGACCTTACAGCAGCTGTGGTTCACAAGACCAAGCTGCCCACATTCCTAGCATCCTTGGGCGAGTTGCTCTGCAGGCCCTATCCCTTAACCCTTAACCTCGCAATAATATGAGTAGTTATTGGTGTGGATAGTTGTAGGAAAGGGAGAGTCATTCTTTTTTGAAGATATGGGCACTACCATGACATGTGGCCAGACCTAAGGAGAGTTCAGTGAATTATCCAAATCATTTGGAAGGACCTAGAGTAAGTACTTTTTATGAATGCTTTCTTCTGTCACTTTTTATGCCTCCTCACCCTGCACTGCTTGTAGCCAGCAAAAGTTTTCTACTTTTAGTTTTCTGTGATTGTGTTGGGCTCACTAAGATAGTCTGTATGTCTCTCCTGCTGAGTTCTGCTAGGTAAGGTAACACTTGGTGAATAGGCCTAATGATGGGCATGATCTTTGAAGATGCGTTATTCTTCTCACCATATGGCTTAATTTTTATGTTTGATTAGTCCATCAAGATAAAGAAGCAACAGGACTCATGTCCATTATCCAGTCCAGTGCAATGCAGAGATTTAAGAATTTGCAGCATTATTGACAATAAACTATATAGAAAAGGGCATTTGAACCTTGACAGTGGTGGCAGTGTAGCACAGGAATTGTCAAATTTCATTTAGGAAACAAATTGCTTCTGGTAGGGAGTTGCTAACGCAGAATGAGCAGGAACTATTTGATTAAAAAGCTTTATTTATTAAGAAAACAAAGACGAAACCAAAAAATAAAAATAAGAACAAGAACAACAAAGGCTTTAATTTAAACAAAAAAGCCCTGAGTATTGCTGTCCATGATCTCTCAGAATCTGCCTCTTTTATTCCCCAGTAATAGAGACAGTCTAGTTGGAACAAAAAGATCCAGGTTCAGTGAGAAACTCTGCCTCAATAAATACGGTGGGGAGCACGAGAGGAGGACAGGCCAATGTCAGCCTCTGAACACAGCATGTGCGCGCTCAAGGTAGCGTACTTGCATATGTGTATTACAATACAACTCAGGAATAAAACAAAATAAATAAAAAAATAAAGAAGGTGTATGTACTCCTACTGCTCATCACACAGCCTTCTCTTCTATATAATACAAAGAGCAACATTTTATTCCACAGTGGCTGCTAAACCAGAAAGGATGCACACACTATCCATATGTACGTTCCCTGGTAGAGACTGGGCAGTTAGCCAAATTTAACAGGTTGAAGTTAAGATCTCTTTATAAGCTAGTTCTCTGGGAGGAGTTTCAGCATACAAAAGCGCCATAGTCATGGATTTGATACTCACTGCAGATCAATTACAAATGTAATTCCGTACTATCGATAGTACTAGCTCCTAAATTTTATTTCTGTAACATGGAATGATTTCTGTGCGTATTTATTAACATTCTTCTTTCTCCAAATAATCTGCCTTCTGATGACGAGCAACAACTGGAAACCGTTCAGTACAATGCAGTGCCGTTCTGGGTATCTGGCCAGTGTAGACTGGATAGGAGAGATTCATATGTTCTGAACCATTGCTGCTCCAGGTGTAGCCCTGTAGCCTGCTGCATCAGCATCCCCTGGGCTGGAAAGGAACAGGAAAAGTACTCTGCCTAGACTTCAAGAATCAGAATGCGCTTTCCTGTGGAGACCCTTTAAGCAAAATGAAGCTTGAGAACTGGTGGTTAGGACTCTTGAAAATGAAAACAGTGCTCGATCTGAATTACTGATACCAAATCCACATTGAAATCCATGAAATAGGGAGAACAGACATTAAGATACCAGTTATAATTTCTGATCCAAAATATTCTTTGTAACTTCAAGATCTAGTCAAACACAGAATGTCTACTTTCAAAAATAGGTGTTGTATATAAATAAACAAAATAAAAAGTTAAATCCCCTCCTATAGATAAAATTTGAAAGGAATTATAAACATTTTCAGTCAAGAAAACAATTACATGAGCATATGGAAGATTATAGGTACACATGTGGCAGGATAAAACAGATTCCAGGGGTAAATGTGTCATTATATCTTATAATTGATGAGTGTAATGTGTGTAGTCTTTTAAAATTATATCATTTTTTCAAAGGCTTGAGCAAAAAAAAAAAAAAAAGAGAGAGAGAGAGAGAAATTGAGTATAGTCTAGGTTACACGGTAATTTACTATTTAAATTACCGATTTAAATTATATCTTCTGTATCTTCTGTTCTACAAAGCATAAACTGATCTAGATCTTAGGTATGGGAGGGAGTACTTACATTGATTCAGAGGGAGGTAGTGGCAGCCTCCCGTAGATCTAGTGAGGGAAGGTGCATCCGAATGCTGTTTATCTTTAAGTCTTTGTCTAAGAACTGATGTTCAGGGGCTGCAGAACTTGTTCAGTGGTTAAGAGCACTTGGTGTTCTTGTAGAGAGCCAGTTCAGTTCCCAGAGGACCAGGGTTCTATTTTCAGAATGCAAATGGTGGCTCACAACTATCTGTCACTCCAGTCCCAATGGAACCTATGCCCTCTTCTGGTCTCCATTGGCACCAGGCACACACACACCAGAGTGCACAATTATACACACAGAAAACACTTGTAAAAAATTATAATTAATGAATCTTTCTTAAAAAGAAAACAAAGGTTCTCTAAGCATAAAGATTGTGTAAAAAGGATGTTCAATGTATAAAGTGGTAGTAAAATATATCCACTTTAATACTTTTGATAGGCAGGACACTCATTTATAAAGAATCTACCTAAATTAAACACACAATTATCACATTTGATTTTTACTACTTAATAAAGTGTCTAAGACATTCCCTCTGATGAGATCCCAGCCTCAATAGTACCCATATCATCACCCGGATATTATGCTTTTAAAGTCCCTGCATGCTTGTGTGATCCAGGTTCACATGGCAGTGACAGACTCTCCTATGTAATTAGACATATAAGACCCAAGAAAGCCAAACCTCACATCTAATTCATGCTGGCATCAAGACCTTTCGCTCAGTAATATGGATCTTTAAGTGCAGTATTTGGTTTCTCTCCTATTCCTGGCCTCCAGTTTCCTTGCTATGCGATGTTAAGTATATACTTTCTGCTCTATTCTATGAAGCTGGTTCATTTGCCTGTTTCCCTGAGGTTGACATGAAGAGGGATTAACACTCAGTTTCCTGACAGCAGGCATTGAACGGGACCATCTCTTCCTCTAATGTGGCTGATTCTCCAGAACACAATGCAAGAAGTACTTCAGGCGTCAGCTAGCTTCATATCGAGTTCAGGTGCCCACTGTTTGATGTTTACAGGCTAGTCTTAATTCAGAGGCTTGATCTGGTGATAATCAGCACAGCAATCTATGGCAACTGGGCTGGGCTTCATTGTGAGCATCCCCACCATGTCATCAGTCTTCCCGACATCTGGTACTGACATACAGCATCCCATTCAAATCACTGGGCCTACAGAGGTTTGTGTTGGGACTCCTGAACTCCAGTCTCCCTAGCTAGGTAGGCCAGGTTCCACCATCCTTAGTGACAGAGAAAGCTGATCCTTGGGAAGTGAACCTGAATACCAGTATAACGTGCATGTTTGCAACGCTTCTGGACTCAAACAGATGGTATTCTTTATTAAGTTCAATTCTCTGGATCTTGCTCAGTGCTAAGCAATAAGGAAACATGGGCGTTTCATGAACCCATAAACCTCTTCAGTATACATAAAAAATTAGTGGCAGTCTCTTCTTCAGATCATGAGCATAATAAGCATATTTCAAATGTGCCATAAATGCTCCTTTTGCCCATATTGACCCAGTTCCAACAGTACGTGTCTGCAATTACCCAGCATCCCCAAATGGTATGTTTTTAGAAATGTTTGTTCTTTCTGGTGGTTAGTTTAAGCTGTCAACTTGACAGAACCTAGAATCATGTGGAAAGAGTCTCCCTGGACTGTGTAAGTGAAGTTGGCCTGTGGACAGGTCTCTGGGGGGTTGCTTTGATGGCCCTTCAGAGATATAAAAGGCCTAAAAGGGCACAGCACTGTTCCCTTGGTTTGGATCCGGGACTGTGTAATAGTGGCAAAGTCTAGGTGAGTATCAAGAAAATACAGATTCATTTTTCCCTGCTTTTGACTGTGGACATAATATGACCAACTGTTTCAAGTTGTTGCCTCATTGAGTGCCCTGCAATAGAGAATGTTAACCTGGTACTGTGAGTCACACAAAATTTGTCCCCTCAGTTGCTTCTGTCCCAATATTTTATCACATCAACAGAAATGAAACTAGGACAGTTGAATAATTTACATTCAGATTTAATTGACTGACACCACTTAGCAACCAGGAGGTATTAGTGGTGGGTGTATGAATATCAGAGGTCTGTTGTCTTTGAATATTCACTATTTAGTTTTGCTTCTCAGAAATGTGAATGTTCTCTGGGCTCTGTTCCTTAGCATTAATTAAAGCTTACTGAAGGACTTTAGAAATCTCAGCACATTGATTTTCTGTTGGGGAATTACTCGATAAATCTTCATTTATTATTGCCCATGTCTGCTACCTATGGTGTAAGACCAAGGGCTGTCTCATTTCCAGTCACGCTGATTGGACTAGGGATAGGATTATCTTTAGTCACCAGTGCCATCTTAACCGTGTGCTGTGCTTCAGTCGCAGCTTGTCACTAACCCCTATATCAATGGTATAATAGTGGCTTAGGTCTAGAGTGACTCTGGATCCTGGGGTGATGGGGCATGTCAGGCTCCCAGAGGCAATGTGTAATTTAACCAAAACCTCAAAATGGTCAAACATGGCTATTTGCTTGGGGGTCTGATGACAGAGAACAGTATAGCTCTTAAGGAGGGGGAAGTTACAAGCATTCAGATTACACTGATCTTTTCCAGCTCCAGGGAAGCAGTGTACAAGAACCATCTGTCCTTCAAATAGAATAGCTCAGCTCAGCTCAGCTCAGCTAATGCTGTCTCCCAGGGCTTGAGATCCTAGTGTGAGTGGCCATCCTGACCAGATATTGACTGAATATCTGGGAAGCAGGGGAGCACTTGAGTCCAGGCACTGGGTAGCACTCTGTCTGATGTCAGTCAAGCCTCAGTTAAGCCCTGGTGGTCAGGGCACACAGCAGCCTCAGGGTGGAAATGGAGCCTTTTATGAGTGGGAGATAACAGCAGTTTAACTTGAGGATGCTGCTTCACTTGGGGTTGGTTCAGCAGGCAGACAAGGTTTAGGAGCAGCAAAGCCTTGAGGGCACTAGGGTGGTGTAACTGACCACTCACCTCCAAACAAGGCCACTCCTCAGCAGCAGTCCCTGTTTCATGATGGTGTAGGGCAGTAGCCACACTGGCCACAGCAGAGAGGCTAGAGTGCTGCCCTCCCCCACCCATTTCCTAGACACACAGTGGGATAGACTCTCAACAGCACACTGAAGTAGACTTAGGACAGTGGGGGTCACTAGTGCTGAGGCTGTAAGCGTCTAGGACAATGGGGCTGCTGTTATCTTTGTTACTTTTCCCCAGAATGCAAAGTCTAGTTTAAGCTGATGAACTGGGAGTATAGTATGAAAGATGTGAAGGGTTTCTCTCTGTGGTATTACCTCAAATGTCCGTGTTCTACAAGGTTCCTGGTACTCTAACACTCACCTTTAGTTTTTTGTTTTTGCTTTTTGTTTGTTTTACACCAAGCATTTTGGCATTTTGTGTGTGTGTGTGTGTGTGTGTGTGTGTGTGT
>OU015751.1:18538660-18550871 GCA_907169655.1 Acomys percivali | reverse complement strand
ACTTTTTATGCTAGTTGTCAAATATTCCTTAAGCTCCTGGCCTTTGCTCAAGCTGTCCCTCCCCACCCCATGTCCTTTGCTCTTATCTTTACCTGCCTGACTCCCAGATATTCTTCAATACTCCTTTCTCACTTCCTTGGGAGTCCGTCCTTCCCCTCAGCTTAATGAGAGTGCCATCCCATCACTCTCCAGACTGTCTCAGATGTTTCTATCAAATGCTGTGTCTGTGATTACGTCTTCTGCTGAGGCTGACGTTGTTGAAGGTCTTGTCAGTCCTTATGTGGTGCCTGTCATAGAGGAGATCATAATGTTTATTGAGCATATTGGTCTGTTTATTAAACCAAATGCTGTTGAAAAAGCACAAGAAGAGTAAGAACAGATCATGGAAGACAACGAATAATTCCATCTGGGGAGATCCACAACCATCCTCCTTAAAATGTCGAAATTGAAATACAGCTTGAAAGATGTCTACATGGAGAAAAGTTAGGAGGTGAAAAGTGACTGAGCTTCTCAGAAGCAGAGCTTCTGAGCTGTGTGTGCACTGTCTAAAAGAAATGACCCATCAAGGTGGCTCCTCAGTTGTTAATGACTAAATCCAAGATTAAGTCCTGAAAGGCCTGAGACCCCAAGATCAAGAATTTGTTGTGAATTTTATTAGCAGTGGGGAAGAGGGAAGAGTTTTAAAGCAAAGAAGGGATGGAATTATCCTGGCTTTTCTCTACTATGGGGTAAGTAGCTTGAGGATGGACAGTTTGGTTTACTCTTGGCTGCTCTTTAGTATGTTGAAACTGTCATTTAAGGATTACTTGGATTCAAGTACATGCTTAACCCAGCACTTAACACAACATGCAAATCCTACTATGGTAAGGAAAATCTTTCACGTCCATGGTGTTCAGTGTTTAGTATACCAGCGCATGCACACATGCACACACACACACACACACACACACACACACACACACACACACACACACACAGTATTTTAAATTGAGGCACTGAGGAAATAAAAATTTAATGTTATATAATTTTAGTTTATGTTTAAATTAAATGGCTGCATATGATAAGTGGCTACTACTTATTGAATAATGTGGTGTTAGAAAGTTCCCCAGGCTGAGTCCCTGCAGGAAACAGGTACACTCGGGTTAGGGTATACCAAGAGAGTTCATTCATATGCTTGTTTCCAAAGGTGTAGACAGCTCTAGGGAAACAATCGATAATGACCATGGCGAGTGACCTAGAACATTAATGGAAAGGTTCATAGTCAAGATCATATACAGGTACAAGCTTGGATGACGTTGAGACTATATAATGCACAAAGTAATTCTAATGTTATTTTATTGAATAAGATCATGCTCAGGATTGTTTTCTTCAGAATTCTTTCCTTATGAGAAGTTTATTTACTGATGAGAACGTGTGGTTTTCGCTATACAGTGCCGATCCATGCCGCGTTTTCACACCACCTGTTTCCCTTGTGCTCTCTGAAAGTCATCCCTTTTCCATTAGCAGAGCTGTGCTGACTTAATGATGGATCCTGTCAAGGATTCTTTAAAGGGGCATCTTCTCTCTGAGCCCTTGATGATAGGCAGGCCCTGACTGTTATCTATGGTTGTGTTTTAATATCCTGCCCTATCCGCCCCTCATCTCAGAGCATGGAACTTGCCTTTAGTCCTAGCTCATTGCTTGATGATTTGTTAAGGCTTTGAAAACAGAAGGAATGAGGTGCTTTTAAACAGGACAGGGCTATTTCTCCTTGCTTTATTTATTTTTATGCCATGCAAAAGGAATAAAGAGGTATAAAGCGGCTCAACTGAAGCCAAATAAATCTGGATAAATAGAGCAAGAACCCAATAAAAACCTGGGGGTGAAAAAAGAAGAAAGGTATTGAGGATGGGAGATAAAAGGAAGGAATAATAAAAAAAAGAAAAATAAATGATTCCTATAGCATTAGGGTCTAGTTATTATTACCTAGGGAACAAAGTGCCTTTGACCCAATGAAATATTTTAAATCAGGGTTAAGCTATAGGTGGAAATTAGGAAATCATCTTTAAAGTCCTCATTTAATCTTCTCATCGCTGCCACCTCCTGTCATCCTTTATTAGAGCCTTGTGTGTGAATGCTGCTGGCTCTAGGAAAGATGACATCTTTTACTTGTTCTGATGAATTGCAGCACAGAAGCTTGTGATCTTTTACAGCCAACACAACAGGAGTCTCTGATATTCTACGGGATGCCAGGGCAGGGGGTGAGAGGGCACGGGGATCTCTTTGTCCTAACTCCTGCCCATTTGGGTGATCTCTGCCTTCACAAAACGGAAAAAGATATAACCAAGAGCTAATAATGCACAACACTAAAGCAGAAAGGCTAGGCTCTTTAGGTAAAATTAGAAACTGCATTTAGGCCCATTGTAGATCTGGCTATGCCATTGATTTGTGTAACCCTAAATTACTGCTTCACAACTTTCTACTGATAATACAAAGACTATTTATATACAGCTGTTCAAATAATCACAAGTTTCATTTGAGTACACTGTCAAATACTGCTTTGGTATCGAGAACTTTTTTTTTCTCAGTTAAATGATCCAATACCAAATCTCCTACTAGGCTTTCCTTCCCTTCCCTCTTCCTTGACTATGGACAGTTTCTATCATATGCATATTTCATACTCTTTTAAAATGAAAATATCTTATCTTTAAGTGTGTGTGTATACAGTGTGTTTATGAGTGTGTGTGTGTGTGTGTGTGTTTGTGTATGTATACATACAGAAGCCAGCAAACTATCTCTGCTGTTGTTCCACTGTCATGCTTCTTAACAGAACCTAGTAGACACATGTCCATGACACCAAGCATCTGCAGAGCACTGCATGCTTGCTCTCAACTGTGTCACTGGGCTGAATGGTACACTCTGAGTCCATCATTGACTCCTTTGGCTACCCTAATTAAAAGGTATGACACTTTGAATGGAGTTTTTAATTCACGTTCTCATCAATCTGTTCCATAACTCCCTTGCAAATGATTATTGTAAGGGTGCTGAGAAGGTCCAGGGATGAAATGAACATAGTAGGAGAGGTAAAAGCTTACTTGTGACCATGGGAGAAGTGTTCCAAAGGGTGTCATGCACTGAGGGAGTTCATTGTGAAGTCACCGAGGAACAGCAAGGATTTGAACAGGTGCCAATGCCTAAAAACTAGGTAACCTTGGGATAGAAAACCTTGGGAATGTGGCACTGTGAGAACCGTTGTTGAGAAAGATGGCAGGGGATGAGGAGAATCAGCATAGAGTACAGTAGATGATGCTTATTTTTGTTGTTGTTGTTAAGATGTTCTATTTGAAGGCATGGGGTTTTTCTGTGAGTTTGGTCCAGGCAGTGTTTGATGTTCTGCCTTGCCGGTGCTACGCTTCAGTGTCTCTCTTCATGGAGTCTGTTCTGGCAGCTCAGTGGCCAGCTGCTGGTTTTCAAGGTCTCCTCTCAGAGCCCTTTGCAGTTTATTAATTTGAGAGCAGCAGCAATTTTCCTAGAGGTGAAACACATAATGATTTTTTCCAATCTCTTTTCTAGTAGGTATCACTGGGAAAGTATGATTAGATTCAACCCAGTTGTCTCCCACAACAATATTATATAGAAAATGTCAACCAAGGTGACTCTCTGTGTGTCGAGGAGTCCAAGCCTTAGGTTAAAGGGTGCAACCGAGAGAACTGTTCTGCTTACAGAATGAAAAGGTGTTGCACAAATTATCCTAAAGAGCCAAAAGCAGCATTCAATTCTCACTTAAAACAATTTGTTCTTGGAATACTGTCAGCTAAAATTGTGGTCAACTTTTGCAAATTGTATGAATTTACACTGCATATTTTATTTAGTGTTTAGCAAAACTCCAATATGGCTCTGCATAACTTACACAATACACCAAGAAAATGACTTCAGAAACTCCCACAGAAGTTGACAAATTGGGCATCTAATGCTTTTAAGCTAATTGCATGCTTAGCAGTTAAGGAGTTGACTTGTTAAGAATGAAGATCAGAGTTTTCTGGAGACAATGCTCTGCCTACTGCCACATTGAATATGACCAAACCGTGTATCAGAAATATTACAGACGCTTAAAGAAGAAAATAATGTGTGCTTTAATCGCTGTTCTGCTTAGTCTCAGTGAAGTGCTCATGAATCATATGCACTGTCATAGCAGTTTTGAAAACTATTCTTGAATTTTCAAGCTGTTATTTTCAGGAAATTTCGAAAGCAAATTGCTAAGTGATAAAGAGTAATTTGGTAGCATTGCTTATGTCAGTGTTTTGCTTTTTTTGCAGACTGGAAAAACAGAAAAGAGTAATACCCTGAATGCGGCTATAGACAACATGAGCAAGAAGACCAGAGACCTCCGCAGACAGGTGAGAGCAACGCGAGCCACTGGACAGGAAGAAGAGGCAAAAGAGGCTCTCATTGTCGTACTGTTTCTTGTTTCTAGTCTTTTAAAATTATAGAACAGGAAACTAGAAAGGCAAGCTTATGCTTTGCACATTTATATGCCTCAAATATTTTGTGGCAAGCAGAAGACAGAAAAAGGAGTGTGCACCTTAATGTTATGCAGAATTGCAGTAGAATCTTGGCTCTGTCCTCATAAGATGTGATGAGGCATAGATTTCATCTCTCAGGGCTTCTCTGAATCTATGAAATGCAATTAATAATGTGAAACAGGGCTTTGGATAATAAGTAAATCCACAATGCTGGATTAGAGGGATGGCATGGTTGGTAAAGTGCTTGCCTTGCAAGCAAGAGGAGCCAATTTCAATCCACAGAATTGCTTTTGGAAAAGGCCTGGAGTGTGTGTTTGTGTGTGTGCATGTGTGTGTGTGTGTGTGTGTGTGTGTGTGTGTGTGTGTGTGTGTGTGTGTGTGTGTGTGTGTTGAGAGGGGACAGGCTTTTAATCCAAGCACTGGGGAGATGGAGACAAGAGGAATCCTGACCCTCTCTGCCCAGCCAACCTATACTACTTGACGAGCTACATGCAGGTGGAAGGCCCTGTCACAAGTGAAAGGTGTATGAATATTCATTAATGACAGCTGGAAGCTGTCCGCTCTCCTCACATGCATGTGCCACAGGTATACATATACCTATGTAAAATGATCATGTACACACGTCCACTTCCACATAAAATAAAACCAATACATATGATTTTTCTGGTACACTAAATTCTTAGGGATGTTGGTAAATTGACTTTATGACAGCACTGTGCTGGCTAGTTTCATCTCACCTTGATGTGGTAGTCAGTATCTGAGCGGAGGAAACATAAATTAAGAGAGTGCTTCCAGAACTTTGGGCTGTAAACAGACTAGCCTGTAAGGCATTTTCTTAATTAGTGATCAGTGGGGAAGGGTCCACTGGGCTGATGGTTCTGGGTTCTATAAGAAAGCAGGCTGAGAGAGCCACAATGAGCAAGCCAGTAGGCAGCACTTCTCAGTGGCTGCTGCATCAGCTCCTGCCTGCAGGTTCCTTCCCTGCTCCAGTTCCTGTCCTGACTTCCTTCAGTGACAAGTGGTGATGAGGAAGTGTAGACCTACTAAACCCTTGCCTCTCTACGTCGCTTAGTTCATAGTGTCTCATCACATCAACAGTTAACTAAGACAAGTATAGACTGAATTTGTTATCCTAATTCAGAGAACGTCTAATAGTTCAAAGTTTTCAGTTCTTCTTCTTCAGGGTTTGTGGCTGCTCCAAAAATTAGTTTCTGTTGAGATGATTTTTGGAAGTTAGTCACTAGTGTTAGAAGATCAGAAAGGATTTTACAAAGCAGTTGAGAAGACCTGTGTTAGCACATGAGTTAATTTCTATCCCCAACCCCAGACTTAGCCAATTTCCAAGGACTTTGCTTTCTAATACTTTCCACTCTTAATAGCCAGATTTTTTCTTATGCATAGCTATAATATGGTCACCATTAACTCATAAAAGCAAAAGAAAAAGCTTTTAACCAGAAGCCTTTAATGTTATATATTATTGTAGTTAAATGAGAAGAATTAGAGAAATGGCTGGGCCATATTTTAATTCAGAAGTAGATTCAGATACAGAATAGAAAGGATTCACAGAGAGTGAGCCCATGTCACAGCAGGATTTTAAATTATGCGAAAACCATGTTTTCTCAGCATTAGGGCCTTGATGTGATTTCTCTTAGCTGGCAGCACTTAGAATCATGGGTATAAGAGTTAAAGGAGCGAGCGTGCCAGAGCAGTCCTTTTGGGGCACAGATGAAAAAGTCATACAGTGTGGTCAGGGACTAATCAGGACACAGACAGGGGCCCAGAAGTGTGTCCCCCCAGTGTTGCCCTGCCTCTCTCATGTATGTTTTTTATTTTCTGTCTTCTCTGGGGTTTCTCTCCATCCTCATTTTTAAGACAGAGTCTCCTGTATCCCAAGCTGCCCACAAACCTGTGACCTGTCACGTGCTCAAGGCTGGGGTTACAGATATACACCTCCACACCAGGTTATTTATTCTGAGGTATTAGGTACAAAGCCGGAGCTTTCTGCATGCTAAGCAAGCACTGTACCAGCTCATCTACACCCACAACACTCCTTCAGGATTCCCACCCCTTCTGCTCTTCCTAGGGCTTGGAAGAGCCATTTCTATGACTGTCACCTACACTATTTCTTGTCCTTATCTCTGCCACCTAGTTTGCCTCAAGCAAAGCTATATATAAAAATGCTAATCTACATTCATACCTCCCAGCCTTTACAGTTGTTATTTTCCTCAAAGACTTAAAAAAAAGCAACTTCCTGCATGTTGAACAAGAGGACTTAGCAAATCAAAGCCCAACATGCCAAGTTCAGTTTAAAATTTAGGTTAGCAATATGTGTGTCTTAACGTAATTATGTTGCAAATGTGGAATGGAATTTACTAAGCAGTTGCTTCATTTTTTTAAAACTGTGTTTACTTCAAATTCAAATGCTCCCAGGTATCCTGTATTTACCATGTAAACATGCATGGCTTGTCTCCCCAACATCCAGGTGAGAGACATCACGTTAGAGCAGCTAATACCTTCTCATAGTCTCTCTCAGTTTCTAGAGAACAGCTGTGCTCTGGGGAGTTCACAGGTCAATGTCATCTTTGTTTCAGTTTCCTCTTTTACTAAGCACCATATATAAGAGCTGCTGGGATTCTGGGTATCATCAGGGCTCTTTCTACATGGTCTTCACCAATCACACAGGGGCTCAGGTTGGGAGCTGAGATCCAAAGTCAAAGAATATGGTTAAAACATAGCCACAAAGTTCACTCTAAATGAAGGATCAAGCAGGAGCTCTTGATCATTTGGAGAAGCAGCATGCATGTGCATCAAGGCGTGGGATGAAGAACAGTCCTTGGAGACATGATCTTCAAGACTACTCTTAGTTGGTATGATTCTCATTATCCAACTACTCGTTCCCCACAACCAAACTGACTTCATTTACCTTGGGAGGTCTATACTTTGCATATATAGTTAAGCATGCAGTTGAGGTTTGGGGATGTAGCTTTGTTCATCGAGTGCTTTCCTGGCATGCTTGTAGCTCTGATATTGATCTCTCCTGCCTTACAAACTGGGCATGGTGGCACATATCTGTCAAATCAGCACTCAGGAGACAGTGGCAGGATGATCAAAAATCCAAGGTTACCCTCTGCTATGAATGAGTTTAAAGCTAGCCTGGGATACATGACACCATGTTTCAGGAGAAAAAAAAATGGAAACAGCAAAATGAGTAATCTTTTCATCTTTTTATGCTTTCAACGCTTAAGAGTTTATTCTAAGTGTCTTACATATGTTCTTTTCTCACAAAAGCAAAGCCCTGCTCTTAGACTGTCTTTGAAATATTTAATGATCATCTCTTGTTCTAGAACTGGTTTTATTTTTAGTAAAAAGTCCCATGAACTTCTCTTTTTGCTCATCCATCCTTACCATTTCATAACCATTACTTTTTCATCAGTAATAGAAATGCCTTAGCTCTCAGTCGGAGAATGATGGAGTCTGTAAGAAATGCCATAAATTTCTTAGCAATGTCAAAAGAGTAGACACCATACATTGTGGAGCCTGAAGACAGAATGTTCTAACACACGACATGGTCAATTTTTGATTTTACCTTTTTTGGCTTTCTCACCCATTTCATTAGGGACAGAGTCAAAGTTCTTGTCACAGCATTCTAAGCTCTCTGTAACTTGGTCACGCATTTTCATTTTTAATGTTCTTTATCTCCTCAGTTCCTCCTCATCAGAAATATGCTCCCTGCCATCTGATAAAAGGATTTCCTTTCTTCGCAGCACATGGTCACCTCCTCTCACACACCGTCACGAGCTTACCACGTTCAGCATGTTGCGCTCATTCTCCATCTAATCTAAGTCGCCAGAGTTCTAAAATAGTATGGATGCTACTTCTCCCAGCAAACCTTAGCTGTCTTCTCCAGCAGGAATTACTGTTATTTTCTGAGAGCTCTTACGTACATGGGAACTTCTTTTAAAATACTCATTCCTCCTCTGCCAATGTTTTCTTTTTCTTTTGCAGAGGATTTTCTTCCCAATGGATTGTAAATTTTTACAATGATAATTATTATCATATCTCTCATTTACTATTTCCAGAACTTCCTACCCAAGTGTATTTTTTGGGTTTGATTTCATCCTTGAAATAAATATGCTGTAGTGTTTTATCGATTCTCAAGTGAACCAATTTGCTAAACTTCACTTGGTAGAGCCAAGGTTCCATCACAGGTACAGTATAACTAAAGCTCAAGTGTGTAATCCCCACACCAGGGGACAAATAAAATGGCCTGTTAATTTTTAACGCTGCCCCCAGCATCTAATGCACTGATTTTACTGTCATCCATTTTTTTCTCCATTACTTATTTCATACATTTTTTTAAACTTCATTTTTTATTCCTTTGCCTGGCCTCCCATTATTTACTTGAGAATTACTTATCTGTCAGAACGCCTAATAAATGAAGAATTAAAAAAAAAAACCTTTAAACTTTTACATTATTAAAATCACAACACCCAAATATATCCTACTTCTCCTGTCTTGTAAAGAATGAAACATCTGATTTTATTAAAGGCAGGTTAAAAGTCTCACCTGCTTAATAGATGCTAAAGTGGTGATGTACTCTATCAATTAAAATGGAAATTCTGACAACAGCAAACAGAAGAAGCACGGCCACCTGCATGATTATTTGATTGTTTGATTGCCTGGAGTGAGGCATCTTTGTTTCCCACGTTAGCAGCACAACCACAAGCCTTCGAAAGCCATTATTGGCTCTTTACCAGTCACCATCAGCATATTAAGCTCTCATGAGCCCACAGCCCACAGATCTGGCACAGCAGCTAGATGCTGAATTGTTACTTAATTTGGTTCTTATTGACCAATCAAGTCCTGCAAAGTATAGTTTTCTTACTTACTTACTTAAGTTGAAATGGCATCTGTATATCCAAATGAAGTTTTTCTTATTTTGGAAGGAGGAATATTTTCTGAAAAACTTTGTCTCCCTTGCCTCTTCCCTTCACAGGCCATTCTTCCTGTTCCCTCAGCTGAGAACTACGGTAGACTTTCTTACAGTTTCCACGTGGGGCTCTCACTTTTGCGTTTCAGTTGTAGAGAAATATTTTATCTGAGATACCAAACCACTTATATCAGTGGGAAATAGAAAAATTGATGCCTCCAAACCGTTTATTAAGCTACAATGAGAAAAGATAGAAAGCTCCCCAGTTTGGCTTTGCTCCGCTATCACTCATACTTGACACAAGCAAGCATTTATTGAAAATTCATACCCCACAACTCCTGTTGGCTTCCCGCTAACTTCAAATTTTAGCACTATGGCTTTTATGTCAAAATTGGCATGTTAGAGTCTTCTTTAGAATGTTTTTTTTTTATATCATCCAAGGGAAAGAATATAGTAAGTCCCTGGACAGGAAGACAGCATGAAAATCACTAAATTAAGGGATGCCTCATTAGTACATACTAGTCAAGGTGTTAAAGTAAATGTCTCAAAGGAATATGTTAAGACCACTGAAAAACATTGCCTTACAGAACATCCCTGACTTTCTGTATTTTGACCTATCCACCTGGTTAGTTTTATCCCATAATAATTTTTTTTTCATGGTCAGGAAAATGTAGGGCCTGACAGAGTTACATTCAGTGATGGGCAAAGCAGGAGTGACAGTATGGTCTGCAAAGATGGGCCTGTGAAGACAAACCAGTTACTGGGGAATGACCAGGCATTAACAGCCGAGGGAGGGGCCTGTTTCACATTGGGTCTCATTCATGAGGACAAAGCCTTAGGACACAGTGCAGGGAGTTGACTGGGATTTGGTTCCAAATACAAGCTTTTACTAACTGTCAAGCAAGGCAGAAAATAAGGTGGGGGCATATCCTATTGAGGCTGGAGCTACAGGAAATAGGGCCTTGAAGACCTATGAATCAGAATTCCTCCTTAGATTGCCTGGCCAATGATGGAAGCCACATCTAGTAGCTCTTGCCACTGCTGTCCTGGGGATGTGGGCTCTCTAGAACTTGCAAGCTGCTATTGTACTTTGTGTGAGAACCTTGTGGAGACTGAGAGCAGGCCCTGATGCAGAATAACAGGAAGACGTAGAAGATGCCTTCAGAGGACCTAGAACTGAGGCCTGCGGCAAGAGATAGAATTGCAGACTGACGTAGAGTATATGCATGGCAACGAAAGACCTGTAATGTCACCTTTTCCCATGGTCATGAGCACTGGGATAAAAGCTTTGCACTCAACAAGTCAGGCAGAGACTTCTGAGAAAACTGTGGGAGGTTTAACTATGCACTTTGTTATTTGCCTGGGTAAAAATGCCTTCTGGAAGAAAATAAGGCATTAAAAGGTTCATTCCACAAGTTACAGATTTCTGACACATTTTTCTGTCATGAGATAAAGAACAGTGTATTTTTAAACATTCATTCCATGTTAGCTAATACTAAATCTTGCTTCTTCATCTCACATTCAAATTACTAGAAATCAGAATTTATACTCGCTGTGTCTATACTCTTGTTTCCCCATCACTATTGGGGTGGTAGGGTTTCAATATCTAATTTCATATGAAACTTGCTATGTTCACCTACTGCCTTCTTAGAGATCAACCTCTATCTGTCTCTGTTTTATAAATTCAGTTATTTTTAAAGAATACACACACACACACACACACACACACACACACATATACATTATGGTGTGTGAATGTGTGTATGTACTACACACACACACACACACACACACACACACACATGTGCACACACACACTTCAGTCTCCTTGGTTGTTTTGTTATAATGTTGAATGTCCCACATTCCTCTGCTTTGTTATATGGATTCATATATTTTTATCTTCACCAGTCTCAGGAATGTTGTTTGGAAACACTTGTTTCATTGGATGGAGTCAGGTTTCTACAAAAGCAGATTTCACAAGTCCACCATGGTGCTGATGACAACTGTTTGGTAGAATATGCATATTTGGAAAGTCATGACATTGAGATTTATTTGAAGTTTGCCTTTTAGTTTTGTAATTGGCTCTCTATTTTTAAGTATTCTTTCAGCCTCTTAAAGCCCTATTCTTTTTTTTTTTTTACTTTTATTTTTTTCTTACATATACATTTATATTATTACACATATATACAATAAACTACCTATAGCAAGAAAAATCATGAAACAATCAGGAATTGTATAAATGTTACATTCTTCATTCTTAGTGTTTTGGCTATTTGTATTTGACAGCCTTGATGAAAACATCTTTCCTATCTTGGTGAGTCTAAAATTTGGAGCAAAAATCAATCTGTATCACATTTTGTCATTATTAACTTGAAACATCTATCTAGACCTAAAAACATCTTAACCCCTAAACAGCTAAGCTTCACTGTAAAACTAAGCTACCTGTTCTTCAATTCCATCAGAGACTAGAGAAGGAATGAACTTGATTACCTGAGTAGGCTGGGAGTGCAGTGTCTCGGTCATCTTCTCACTTGGAAAGCCCTATTCTTCTATTGGCCTGTCTACTATAGTGGCATTTCCAAATAGTCTGACCTTCCTAGATGAAATCTATGAAGAGTTATTACTCTCATCCAAGTTACAAGTTCCAGAAAAGAATGGGATTGGGGTGGGGCTGTCACCAAAAATCCTTCCCTTCTTTGAGAACCTTGATACATTTCCCCTATGTTTCTGAAACACACACACACACACACACACACACACACACACACACACACACACA
>OU015751.1:18431054-18538650 GCA_907169655.1 Acomys percivali | reverse complement strand
CACACACACACACACACACACACACACACACACACACACACACACACCATGTGCTTCTCAACAGCAACCCTAGCCTATTCCCCTGACTTCTATGATCTACCTCTCAATGATTGTAAACACACTACATTTATGGCCACCACCTTGCCTTGTGACCTCTCACCTCCCACACCCTGTCAAATGTCCAGTAAATATTAGTTTGTCGCCATAAGTGATTTGCCCTACTTCATAATGAGAACCATTTCAGTAGGGTTCTTCGTGCAGTGAAGGATGTTGTTAGATGTGGAAAACCTCATAGCACTCCTCAGTTAGCTCTACCGGTATGAACAAGGTGTTTTCCTACAAGAAGCTGGTAGCCCCTACAGATTTATCATCCTATAATTGTTACAGGAAGACAGCAGCTTTTTTTTTTTTTTTTTGAAGTGCTGAGAATTGAATCATGGCCTCCCACATGGAAGGCAAGTATTCTGCCACTGAGTTATATTCCCAGCCAGATAGTGCTTCGTATAAATGAAGGCCCATCATCTGGACCTTGAAATGATACTATTAGCAATTCTCACACTATTTAAAACTAAACTGCCAACAAGTTCTAAAAATACCCTAAAAAATAATCGTCACAGAAGGCAAATTACAAATTTTCTATCTGATCTTTACTTTTTTTTTTTTTAAATAGAGGTTATTAAGCTAAGTGATCAGATTGATCCAAAAGCCTTAGGGTTCATTTGTAACCATTGATGTTGTTTGTTAAAAATACATCAGGATATTGTAGTCTCAGTACTAGAAATAGAGTAAATTGAGTTTAATGACATTTTTTAAGTTTCAGAAAATTTCTGCTGAGTATGTCAATTATCTGATGTCATTTATAAGCTTCCATGTAATTTAATTTAAGAGAACTTTGTGGCAGAATGTTACAGCTGTTTAATAATTTAAGGTATAAGGGCAAGAACAATTAATGCAAATAGAGAAAATTGGACATCTAACTCATTTATTCTTCTTGCTCTATTAATCTGTTAGCATTTGGTGCAACTGATGATTGCATTTGCTTTAATTACTATGAAGTCTACAATTTAGCGAATCAAAATGTATCATCAATTCTTCCAATAAGTAAGAAAGTGTTTATAATCTTTTAATTATTAAAATACAATATATGCATTTTATTTGTACACATGCTGAACATCCTAATCATGTAATTTCTTTAAGGAAAAATATTGAATTACCACTTACAATTTGAATTATGTTCTAAGTATAAATAATGAAATCTAGTGCCTTTTGGCAGCCAGGGAATTGCTGCTGCCTGATATTTTTTATCTCGAATATATTTTGTTTATTTTGCTTGTAAAGGATGTTCATGTACTGTACCATACAGAGGATGTTCATATACCATACCATATATTACTGTTGTTAAGGATTGCTTAATAAATATGTAAAATAAATTTTAGAATTATCAAAATCATAAGACTAGAAAATGACATGAACTTTTTCTTAGAAATAAAAGTAATTTTTTTTTCTTTTCAGCTCCGCAAAGCTATTATAGATCACATATCAGATTCGTTCTTGGACACAACAGTTCCACTCCTGGTTCTCATTGAAGCTGCTAAGAATGGCCGAGAGAAGGAAATCAAAGAATATGCTGCGATATTTCATGAGCACACAGGCAGGCTTGTGGAGGTAAGTGTCCTGCAGCTGCGGCTACTTCAAATCCAGGAAAGCAACGGCCAACATATTACAAATGCTGCAGAGCTAGACCTAGGTAATATGGAAGTATATGAGTCAGATCGTGTAAGTTACCCTTCGGTGGCTTCAAAAGAAGCAGTTTATTCATAAAGACCTGTGAAATGTGGCTCAATGCTGTTTCCATTTTAAGTATCCATGTTAGTAGCACTATACAACAGAACAAGCTAAATAAATAGTTGTATCCTGATAAATATTTCTTACCATTCTAGCTTTGATTTATCTGATACTCCATGCCACGTGTTACAGCGTTTGGGCTTCATGAGTCTTTTCCTCCTGCTTTTTATAACATTATTTTTAAAATATATTTTATTAATTTATTCATATTACACCTCAATTGTCATCCCATCCCATTCCTCCCTCCCTCCCTCCCATTTTCCCCTTACTCCTCTCCCCAGTGACTGTAACTGAGGGGGACCTCCTCCCCTGTATATAATACATTATTATATGATACAAAATTAGAAAAAAAGACAGTAGAATGTGAAGGCTTTGAGAGCTCTTTGAAAAATTAAGTAGGGATTGTGGAGTAGGGCAAGTGGGCGTGATAAATCATAATTCTTTCTGCTTAGCAGCTGCAGGTGTGACCACAACCCCATGACTTTAAGAGCAGGATGACAGATTGCTAACAGAATTATGAAGGGTCGAGGATAGGAGATTCTCAGGAGTCAGAGTGGAACCTGTCGTGTCATGAGTATCAAAGCAGGGAGCCCAAATGGAAGAATTTCTTGAGGCAGCGACATTCAAAGTGAGGCGGAGAACCACCGACCGGAAGGTGGATGTGAAGTTTACCAGAGCTGATTCTGGGCTGCCACTTAGCGCTGTGTCTGTACCAATTTTTCTTTTTCGGAAACTGAATCTCACTACGTTCCCTTGGCTACGCTAGACTGTATCATGTAGACCAGGCTGCCCCTATACTCACAAAGATCTTCCTTCCTCTGCCTTCCAAGTGCTGAGGGTAGAGGTTGGTTGCCAGCACGCTCTGCCGTCTGTAGCAGTTATCCTAACTAGTGTGTATTGCAATCCTCTATGCTCATCCCATACCGGTGATTAAACATTTGACTGCCACCTCTTCCTACATAGTCACGAGCTCTGCAGTAAAGTGTGGTTATTGCCTAAATTGTGAGAGAAATAATCATAACTCAAATTAGAATCATAGTAACACAGGGTATTTTTAACACCTTTAATGTAAATATATGGAATAGATTCCAACACAGCTAGCATTTTTACTACAAACTCTCCTGCTTGACTCTAGGCTCCATAGTTAGAAGATGAAAAACAAATGGATGAACATTTGATTGCTAAGGCCATGTCATTCCCCAAACTGCCCCACCTCTGCCTTAGAAGTCTCCTTTGGATTTTTCAAGAAATCTGTGAGAGTGTGCAAGTGTTATTATTTCAATGAGCATTTAATGGAAATAGAGTTCGTGTCAGTGCAGAATTCAGGTCTATAATTTTTGGTGAACAGATTCAATGATCTATTGTTGATGCAGTTTCATTTCATCTTTCACGTGCTCCTTCTTTGAGTTTTTTTTTTTTTTTTTAGTGATATACAAGGAGAGGTGTCTAACTGAGTTTAGCCCTTGACAATTGCAAAACATCTGCCTAAGAGTGGGTTTTTATGCTGAAGCTACACAAAATAATGGGGGAGGGAATAGACACTTTGAAAGTAAAGGTTGGTTTATGCTGATAATGTATTTTTATTCCAATATCTCAGCTTAGTCTTTCTATAAAAGTCGTGGCTTTGTGATGCTTACTGGAAAATGACAAATTGGACAAATCGTATAGAGGTAGTTGGCAGCCAGAGGTATCACTTTTGCTCTTCTAGCCCTGAGATTTCTCTCCAGAGACCTCTGCTCAGGGGAAGCCTTAGACTCCAGACTTGACTCCTGAAAAGAATTTCAGGACCAGTTGTTATGAGCATAGCTGTAGTTTATTAAGAAATATTCTCAAATTTTGATTCAACCTTGGAAGTAAGCAGAGATTTGTTTAAAAAGATAGTGGTGGCCCAAGCCTTTAATCCAAGCACTTGGGAAGCAGAGGCAGATGGGTCTCTGTGAGTTCAACGCCAGCCTGACACACAGAACAAGTTTTAGGACAGCCAGAGATACACAGAGGAACCCTGTCTTGAAAAAACAGAGAAATAAATAAATAAATAAATAAATAAATAAATAAATAAACAAATAACAAAGGAAGGCTGTCACTGTTGGCTACTTCTAGTTAATTGTACTAGAATTTTTAACTGTCAGCTGAAGAGAGACTTCATTAGAACTCCCAAATAATGGTTCCTTTTCCCTCCCATAACTTTTCTGTTTGTTTGTTCGGAGGTTTTCTTTTTGTTTTGGGGGGATTCTTGCTGGTTTTTTTTTTAATGGTTTATTTGTTTTGTTTTGTTTTCTGAGACAGGGTTTCTCTGGGTAGCCTTGGCTGTCCTGGACTCGCTTTGTAGACCATGCTGGCCTCGAACTCAAAGTGGTCTGCTTGCCTCTGCCTCCCTGAGTGCTGGGATTATAGGCGTGCATGGATCCCTGTTTTTCTAGGCATCTCTCAAACAATTTTATTGAAAGTTCTGTGAGTAACTCCTCATGAAAGCTTTAACATTTCTGAATAATCTCACCATTTAGAAGTTATTTTTACTTGACTTTAATCTAGAGCTTCAAGTTTGTTTTCCTAATGCTTCCTTTCATGTCATATTGCTAAAGTGCTGCCTTTAAGAATATCTATGAATATTACCTTAATATTTTAACCAAGTGATAGCTCACTATCATGCAGATAGAGCTTTAAGAAATTTGTTTTAAATGTTCAAAGATTTTGAGAATTCCCTCTTCTATGTGAACATGAAAGAGTAAAAGCTTTTGAAATTATGAGCTGACGATGGATTTTATTTAAGTTTGAATATCCCCTTAACACAGAATAAAGTGATTATGAAGGTCGGTGTTAGTACGTGAATTTCCTCCACACTCCAGTGTTATGGGGATGTTCTTGTCTGAGTTGCTTTCAGTATCAGTGAGGTTTTACCATGCAGAATAATTCCTAAACCTACTGGCTTAAAACAACTCTTTGTTACAATCACTCCATCCTCTTTAATTGGCACAGAGGTGGGCTTCTGTTCTGTAGGGTTTCTCAGAAATTTGTCATCTCCTACGTGAGCTGGGAAGGAATCAACCAAACATATGTTCCAGTTGGGCACACAAGATGGCCTCTTCCCATGCCCATGCATGTCATCTATCAACAGAGAGGTTTGCATTGCTGAAAAGAGATAAAACACAGCCTTTCCATGTGCCTTGGGTTTCTTTCAGAATAGGCTTTAGGTACTAAGAGGGTCATAAGAGCAGCAGTATTAGTGGATGAAACACATCATCAGTGGTCATGTGACCTGAAGGAGGTCGTTGGAGAGATTTCTACTTGGCCTAAGTTGAGTTCTTGGTTTATAGCACAGAAAAAAGAGCTTATGGTGAGTTGGTAGGAAGGCAAGGTCAGGTTTATTAAAACGAAAGGCAGACAGCGGCAAACCACATACCGGAGAGGTGAACTCTGGCTTCTCAGGAGAGAGAGCTGCTGGAGAGTGTCTTACAAAGGCCCAGGCGGTAATTTCTGTGACTTTTGAAGTTACATTGTTGAAAAGATGTAGTCTAAGTGTAAGTTTAAAAGACTACATTTAAATATTGGGGTGTTTCATTTTTTATTACAGTCATTTGTGTGTGTGTGGTAGGGGGAGGAGGGCTATCTCTGTAGACATGCCTGTGCATGGTATGCGTGTGTAAGTAAGAATAACATACCAAGGTCGGTTCTCTTTTTCTACCATGCATGTCCTAGGGACAGAAATCAGCTCTTCAGGTTTGGCAGCAAAACCCCTTAATCTTGAGCCATTTTACTGACTCGGGGATATTTCATGTTGTTTTGTTTTGCTTTGCTGAGGCAATGTTTACATATAGTTCTTGCTGTCTTGAACTCCCTTTGTAGACCAGGCTGGCCTTGAACACACAGAGATCCATCTGCCTCTGCCTTCTGACTGCTGGGAGTTAGAGTTATGTACCACAATGCCCATCTCGGCTTTTTTTTTTAACCTGATGAGTTTTTATTTAGTAAATGAAGTTATAAAGTGGTTTATGAAGTTTGCTGTACAGATTTATGTATGAGAAAGTGGTCCTGAGAAAACATAGGTCAGCAGAGGTAAATATTGGGCTGTCTGTCTTTTCCAGGGTTAGAGTATCTCAGCCTACCATGTTTCTACAGGACTCCTGAGGTTACAGACTGGCTTTATGTGGGTACCGGGCTTCTGAACTCAGGTCCTCATGGGAGCGCGGTAAGGGTTTGAGCCATCTCCACAGCCCACACATATATTTTTTATCATAAATATGGCTCATAATTTGGTTTTTGAGATCTTCTCAGGAAAGGAAGTATAGACATTTTTGGTGATTAGTCAGCTGTGTTGAAATCCTTGACTTTCAGGCCACTGAGAGACCTCAACCAAGTTGAAGGAGTGATTACCTCTTTTCCTTTCTCACGACCCCTTGATTTTCTGTCTTTCCTATCCTGCCTCATCAAGGGCAAAGAAGAAGCAAGAAATGGAAGCTGCCTTTCTCTTACTGCTCAGGTCCAGAAATTGGGATTCACTTCTACTGTATTCTTTTGGTGAAAGCAATGGCACAGACTGATATAACTAAGCCAGAGGGGTGATTCTGCTCAGTAGAAGGAACAGTCAAATGTGTGGCTGCCTTTTATCTACTATGTGTCTCCAAGGGGGACTTCATCTGATCTACCTTTCCTTTATTTTGTTTTGTTTTTCATTTTAGGAGTACATTTTATTTATTTTTTTCTTTGATAATTTTATAATGTATATCTTATACCTTATATATTTTTTCTTTCTTTTCTTTTTTATTTTATTTATTTATTTATTTATTTTTAGGTTTTTCAAGACAGGGTTTCTCTGTGTAACAATACTGGCTGTCCTGGACTTGCTTTTGTAGACCAGGCTGGCCGTGAACTCACAGCGATCTGCCAGTCTCTGCCTCCTGAGTGCTGGGATTAAAGGCATGTGCCGCTATGCCAGGCTCTTAAATGCCTTATATCTTGATCATACTAACCATAACTCCTCCCTTACTTGTCCTAAGCTCCACTTAACTGGTCCCCAGCCTACCTTAATCACTGCTAAACCCTTGCCTTCTTGATCTCTGACTGCTCTTGCTGACTTGATCTTGAGTGGTACTTATCACATAACCATAGCTGTAATAGGCTTGTGAGGACAACGGTCATGTCAGCTCCAGCAAACTGCGTTTTGTGGCATTCCTCCTATTCTCAGCTCTATATTTTATTTTATTAATTTATTCAGATTGCATCTCAGTTGTTATCCCATCTCTTGTATCCTCCCATTCCTCCCTCCCTCTCGCTTTCTCCCTATTCCATTCCCCTAGGTCTATGACCAAGGGGGACCTCCTCCCTCACTATATGGTCATAGGTTATCAAGTCTCATCTTGGTAGCCTCCTTATTCTTTCTTTGAGTGCCACCAGGCCTCCCCACCAAGGGGAAGTGGTCAAATATGGGGCACCAGAGTTCATGTCAGAGTCAGTCCCCGCTCTCCACATAACTGTGGAGAATGTCCTGTCCATTGGCTAGATCAGAGTAGGGGTTCGATGTTTACTGCTTGTATTGTCCTTGGTTAGTGCAGTAGATTGTCTCAGCTGTATCTTTTTCAGCCTCTCTCCTTTGATGTTCTGTGAGCCTTGGCCTCAGCGCTCACAGCCATTTATTCTCAGTATGTTCACTAGTTATGAGTTTCTGCAAAACATTTTGCCTATTGTGCGGTTGTGGGGTCCTCTAGAGAATCCTTGAGGTTTTGTAGAGTGGTATCCCACACCTGGCTTATGCAATAACTCATGCCTTCTAGGAAAGCATTTCCCACTTACTCAAAGAACCTGGGTTCAATCTCCCCCCTTTTATTATATTATTGTATTAAAAATTAGTTTAAAAGTGTTACACACTTGGCCACTTCCATTTGCTTTATCTCTAGATGGAGGTTATGGAACATAATGTCTAAAAGTCTCTCCTAATTGTTTTTATACTGATAGATTTGTAGCTTCCTAAGAAATACCAAAACAAAAGTTTTTATTTATTTATTTTTGTAAATATGACTGCTTATACACAGTGCTTATACAATTTCCTTTCTCAAGAACACTTCTACTTTTATCTTCCAGGAAAACCTTTGTTTTGAAAACTACAGCCATCTGATGAAAGCAAAAGAGAAAACAGTTGCCAGTTTACCATAAGAATGAGGACACAAGGGCCTTGAGAGAGTCCTGAGAAACAGGAGGGCATGAAACATTAGCTTCAGAAGTCATTGAGTTTTCCTTGTATAGATAGCTCACCAGTCCCCTCCCCTCTCTCTCCCAGCACTCCACACTGGCACGCACATACAGCCATCTTATTTCCAAGCTTGGTCATTTGATATAGCAGGTCAGGGAGCCTTAAGTTCTAAATGACTTGGAGAAAAAGCTATTTTCAACATATCTAGGTTTTCAGACCACAACTATATTTGTCAGAGAAATCTAAAATCAGTGAACTAGTTGAAATCAGACCTAAATTGGGGAAGCAAGCCCATTTTAAAAGAATTCCTATCAGATCGTCTAGCAAAAACTTTGTCTTGTTAAAGGAACTTTGTAGATAATGGCTAAAATGTAACTTAAAAAAAAAAAAAGAAAGAAAGAAAGAAAGAAAGAAAGAAAGAAAGAAAGAAAAGGGGCTGAAGACAAGACACAGAAAAGGGTATCCAGGGGCCTTGAGTACTGAGTAATGAAATTGAAAATTTCTAAACAGAAATAGCCTCTAAGCAGAAGCTATTTGCAACTGAAAAATTAATTGTCTCCAGTGTAGTCTCGCTGAGAATGTTAACCATACCAGAGTAGATCCACACTCAGGAGTAGTCGGCCAATACATTATACATTTATCTCTAGATGGAGGTTAGGGAAGATAATGTCTAAAGTCTCTCCTAATTGTTTTTATATTTGTGTAGTGATATTTGTGTAGACATTTTGTCTCATTTGCTTAGTTTTAACATTTTTTTGTGTGTCTTATTGGTCTTTTGCTTGTATATTTTGGGATCCTCCATGAGTATTTGTGTGTGTGTGTGTGTGTGTGTGTGTGTGTGTGTGTTGTTCTTTTGCTTCTTTGTTCTTATTTTCATTGTTTGCTTTTCAAAGAGAAAGAAAAATAACATTAAGATGGCTATGTGAAGAGGTGGGGAAAATACTAGATAAGTCAGGGGAAGGAAAAACAGGATCAAAATATATGTGTGGATTTTTTTTAAAGCAAAAAGAAAAAATGGAGGTGACTAGCAAAGTGGTTGCTGAGTGGGAGCTGTGCATTCATATTCTTTAGTAGAGCCAGTTCTGCATTTTTTTCTGTCTTTCACGATTAGATAGAACAGAAGGATGGTCAATAGAACCCAGACTGTGCCAGGAGTGAGCGAACCAGTAGCTGCTTACTAATTACATCTTCTAATGAACTAAACAATGTGCTAAGCTTTTCCCTACTTGGGATATCACACTAGTTATTGTGACTTGGTATTAGAACCATGGTACGAATGATACCAAGAAACCATGATAACAAATAGTCAACAGGGTGGCATGTAAAAAGTCATCTTAATGAAGTATTTCCCCATTGATAACAAATGTAGTCATTGAATTGCAATCACAAGTACTTTGATGTCACCCTGATGGTAAGTTGGAACAATGTTAATACTTCATTCTTCCACTAATAATATCTATTGAGAATATGAATTTTATCTTAATGCAGTTTTTAAGATAGCAGTGGTTTTGTCTGATTTTTGCCTCCTCTAACAGCAATTGCTGTACAGCCAGAGGCCAGTCCTTCCTAAAGGAAGGGAAACCTTAAAACACCAACTTAGTTCCTTTTTTTCCTCAAAGTTGATTAATGGAAATTGTAGTAATCAGACTTGCCACTATGTCTGGGCTCATTGATCAAACAGAGTGCTCCTTGACTCTGTTTGCATATTAAATTCCTGAAATTTATTTTTAACTATGTGCATATGTACATAGTTGTTTGGGATTTGTGCATTTGAGTGTAGTCCCTGTGGAAGCCAGAAGAGGGCGTCAGGTCCCTCAGCACTACATTCCCTAGTGATTATGAGCTGCCGGATGTGGGTGCCAGCAACTGAATACTCTTATATGCTAAGGCCTCTCTTCAACTGTTCACATGAGTATTTTTTAAAATCCCTTCCTGTAGTATCAGTAAACACTTTTGTCATTAATTATAAAGAGCAGACACAAACCACCTGCTGAGGATTTTTCCCCCTCCAGAGGGAGTTTGTGATAAGTAAGATTGCAAAGCTCTTGTCTACCTCAAAAGAAGTCCTCCGTCTATCTTTCATCTGGTGGTGTAATGGGTCCCAGAAGAATGTCATTACACTGAATAAATGCATTTTTTATTAAGATACCTAGTATGTAATTCATTTTACTTTTTCTTCATTCATTTTCTTTTGAGAAAAGGTGTTACTATGTACCCCCTGGCTGGCCTGAAAAATGTGGCCAAGGCCAGCCTCAAACTTGAAGTCATCTATTTGGTCTGCCTTTGCCTCCTCAATGTTGGGATTACAATTTGTAGCACCACATCCGGCTGATATTTTAGCCATATTTTAATTTGTTCTTGGCAAATTCGTTCAGGCTGAGCCTCACCACTGAGGCTAATTAAAATAATGACGGCCTGGACTTGCCCCATGTGTTTCACTATATTAATTACCATTAAGTATGTTACTGTTAATGATATAGGACTGAGAACTTTCTGAATCTGGGTAGTTTCTTTCTGTAAAATGCCAGCTTTTCCAGGTCTTTGACTCATCAAAAATTCATCTATCTTGATGCACCCTATTTTAGTATGTTTCATGGGAGCCTTTCATCAAAAAGGAAAAAGTGGGTGGACATTTAATTATAATACTTCCCTACTACCTACAAGGCTGATTGTTCCCACTCGCAAAAATGGCGAGCCCGATTTAGCAAAGCCACAGTGCCAAGAGGAGAAGGCTTGAGAGCGGCTCCTGCTGCTTGCAAGAAGTGCTGACTGCTGTCAGCTCTCCTCATATCTTTGCTTTTTTGACAGAATGCTGTTCATGTTTCACACTTCACTTTAATTGATCATCTGTTATCAAATAAAGATATGTTCGATTATAAATAAACACAGCTTTTAGAGGCCCATCTTATTCATCTTTCTTCTCTCCTCTGAAAAGACCCAAAATAAAAAAGACAAAAAATAAACCCATACTTATGCTCGTACACAAACCAACAACTGTTCTCAGAGAATGTCTTGGAAACTCTCCTGTTTTGGAGTGTAATAGATGTGCTAGCTAAGTCAGAAATGCCCTTGATGAGAAGGAACACAGCACATAGGATGGCTATCACTTCTTTGATTAGAAAGCTTCTTGTGGCTAAACATGGTGTTTAAAAGCCTGACTGGATGCTTAGAGTATTTTCCATACTTGAAAGTTTTCTCCTCCTCCTCCTACTTCTACTTCTTCTTCTTCTTCTTCTTCTTCTTCTTCTTCTTCTTCTTCTTCTTCTTCTTCTTCTTCTTCATCATCATCATCTTCTTCTTCATTTTCCACTTGTCCTCTCTGTACCCATGGTGCAAAACTATCCTATGGTAGAAAGCAGATTCTTTTCAGAATAATGTTGAGGTGCAATGTTTGTGGGGAGAATTTACAAATTCAGCAAAACATACTAGTAGTCAGCTTGACTCTTGAATACTGGGCAAGAGTGTGTTCTGGGGAAGCAGAAGTCTAAGTGGGAGATAACAGGATAAACGCAGCTATCGCTGGATTCCTGTGTTATAGAATGCAGCATGAGTGAGAACTGGGCACAAGTGTCTGTAGGAGCACAGGATGAAATCAGGCCGGATGACGAGCAGCCTTGAATACTTGGTTGCCAGGGCAAAGGGGCTTAGCCTCATCTTGCAACACTGGATTGTGTGATAGATTTTGCAAAAAAGCAGCGAATTCTCACCAGGAAAAGATGTGAAAGCAAACACTGGATGTTTTTTGGTTTTTTGGAGATCGAGTATTTTGTGCCTGAACATAAAATTTCTAATCATTAATGATTAGAATCATTAACCTCACAAGAATAGATTTGTCTTTTAAAAAACTGATGTATTTAAAACCTAACTCATTATGATAACTCAAAAGAGAATGAATAACACTTGTTTTAATAAGGAAGTTGGAACAGAGAAGCAAGTAGCCCAGGATTTAATGGCTCAAGAGACATGCTGACCAACAGAAATAGAAAGCAATTATGGTCTTAAAATTTTAGTAGTTACACTAACAAAACATGGTAATAAAAAGAGACAGGTTAAACTAATTTTAATATATTTCACTAAATGCAATATGCCCGAAATATTAGCATTCTGGCCATTAATTGTATAAAAGTCATTAGTTAGATATTTTTATAATTTTTATACTTATACAAATGTGGGGTTGTTTTAAACTTATAGCTATCAATTTAGGGTAACTGTGTTTTAACTGCTCAGTGGCTATGTATTCAACAGCAATCATGTGTGTGTATGTGCGTGTGCGTGTGCGTATGCGTGTGTGTGTGTGTGTGTGTGTGTGTGTGTGTGTGTGTAGGGCAGAGGTTGCTGTTGGTGGCTTTTAGTTACTTTTCTCTTGCTGTAGCAAAGCACTGTAATAAAATCAACTGAAATATGGGAGAGTTCATTTTGGCTTACAGTTCCAGTGAGAGAGTCCAGGACAAGACCCATGGCATCAGGCAGCCAGAGCTAGAAAGAGAGAGGTCACATCTTAAGCATGACCCAGAGAGAGTAGAACAGAGTGGAAGTGGGGTGAGGGCTAGGGACTCTCAAAGATGACCTCAAGTTAATACTCCCTTCTGCAAGTTTGCACCTTTCACAACCTTCCCGAACAGTACCACCAGCTGGTGACCAAGTGTTCAGATATCTGAGCCTGTGGGTGGCATTTCTCATTTATCGTCACAGTTCTCTCTCTTGGATCCATTGTCTTGTATGTTTTGGAGGCAGAGTCTCTTACTGAGCCCAAAGTTTATTGACTTGGCTATACTGGTTGGCCAACACCAATAAGCATCCGGGATATATCTGTCTCCCACCCTGCCCAGAAGCTCTGATGTTATGGAAGCTTGCTGCCCCTCTGGCTTTTTACATGGGTTCTGAGGGTCAAAACTCAGTTCTTTGTGCCTGTGTAGGACACATCTCCATGGCCCTGGGCAGAACATTTCTAGATAGAAAATTAACAAGGAAATGAAGGCAGGGTATCTTCATTCATTCATTCATTCACTCGTTCATTCATTCATTCTCTCACTCACTCATCACACCTTCAGTGCCTACTGCTGAACCCCGGAGCTTATATTTAAAGTCTTGCTTGTGTTTTCTCACCTGACTGATTAGAAAACACCATTCAGCATATATCGAACTAACAAAGAAGTGAAATCAAATGTCCATTGATCCCATAGGGAAATCTCAAAAGATGGTGGGCAACACGGTAAAATGTGAAATTCTGTGCTGAGGTTTGTGTCCTTGCTAGCTGTGCTTTGGGAGGTGATTGTAGATCTCTTGTCTTATAAAAAGACTCTCTACCCTCACAGGGAGGACTTAGTAAGTTCAGTTGGATGATGCATTAAAGTCCCAGGTGCCATACTCCCAGGATGTCATTGATCCGTGAACATCGGCTTTATTACCTTATTCTGCTTCATTTTCCCAGCAATGTCGTGTGCAATGAAATAACCTGCATCCACCACTACCAAGTACCCTACTCCTAAATATAGATAAAAGCAGAAAAACATGACCAGACACATGAATAGATTAAACATTGACTTGGATAAAACCCAACCAAATAGTACCCAGAGTTTTGACACACAATTCACTGGTGTGTGAGGCCTATGAAACTGGGATCTTCCCAGTTTTACCCTCTATGATGACAACTAGCCAGGAGTTAAGCAGTAAACCTGCTAATGCTTACCAATGAATAACTGCCTGTCTAGAAGCCAAATTTTCTTTTAGTTACAAGCATGATCATACAAGTTGGACTCAATCTAATTCTTTTTTAATTAATTGATTAATTTTTATAATTAATTCAGATTATATCCGAGTTGTTAGCCTCTTACTTGTATCTTCTCATTCCCCTTTGTGTTTAAGTACTGCAGTTAATTAAAAGTTTAAGAAGTGGTTTTGCTACTGATGTTGATTATCTTCATGGAAAACTTATACGAATAGGTAACTAGATAGTCCAGAAACACACCTGCATAAAGATAGTTGAACTTTGATAGAGGCAAAGACATGAAAATAAAGAAGAGTCATTTCAAAGAAGGATGTAGAAGCAACTAGACATCAAAATGTAAAATCTAAATCTAGACTCAGCCCTTAAATCCGTAATCTCACAAAGATCAATGTACAGTGTATTATAGATCAAAATTTCAGATGCAAAACCTAAAATGGCTAGAAGCTAACCTGAGAAAAACTGAACAACGTTGGGTAAAGAGATGGCATCTTAGATATAACAACTAAGCCATGCTCCATGAATCAAATGACTGATTTGTTAAACTTTAAGATCAAAACTCATGTCAGTGGTATGAGAAACGTAATGATAGACTAGGGTGATATAGTTTCAAAGGACACATCAGATGAAAGAGTGCCATTCAGAATATACAAACTGCACTTAAACCTCAACAGTATAGAAAATGACCCAATGCACCAAAAGGAGCTAGAGCTACAGGTCTTCTCTTAAAATACAGAACATCCTGAGTTCAATTACTAGAGCCCAAAGAAGATAAAGAAAAATCAAAACAGCTGAAGAGACACCTAACCTAAAAGGATATACAGCTTAGTATATGAAATGGCATTTGTGTCATGAGTTAATTGTACATAGTAACAAGGACCTATAAATGCATGCTACAAAGCATAGCTCACATCAGCAAAGCTGTGGCCACACCCAGTGCTAATTAGGATACAGAGAAACTGAGCTGTCATTCAATGCCAACCTGGGATGTCGTAATGGCGTAATGGCTTTGGAAGTAAGCCTGGCAATTCTTTCAGTCAGTAAATGTACCCATGGCATAAAATCAAGTATCTTGTTCCTTGGTAGCTATTAAAAAGAATAGAAAACTTAGGTCTACAACAAGACCTCATTTTAGTATTTCATATATATGTGTAAAAAATGTGTGTGTGGGGTGGTGGTGTGCTCATATATTTGTGGATGCATGTTTGTGGAAGTCAGGGATCAACTTCAGGTTATTCATCAGGATTCATCACTTCATCATCATCATCATCATCATCATCATCATCATTGTCATCAGCAGCAGCATTTTACAAGAAAGGCTTTCTTTTAGCCCTAGCAGGGCTTTCCAATTTGACTAGGCTGACTTACTAGCAAAACCTAGAGAGCTCCCTGTCGCTAGATCCCCAGCACTGGCATGACAAATGCATGCTACCACACCTGGCTTTTATGTGGCTGCGGTGGCTTGAACTCAGGACCTCAAACTTGTGCATCAAATAGTTTATTGACTGAGTTATCCCACTCTTTGTCTATTTTTATATATTTTCATGTATGTACTTTAGTGAGAACCACCTGTGTATTATTTACTTGGGAACTCTCATACGTCTCTGTCAATCGGCAGTCTGCCTTACGCACCTGGGCAAGGACATTTATAGTCAAAATTTCAGATTTATTTGATGCACATGTTTCAGCAATATATGAAACATTATACAGACTTGAGCAGGAACATCAAAGTGTTTCTATCACTTTTTTTGAAAAGATTGCCTGGAAGTCCTCGCAAATGGCTACAGAATTGCTTTGTATACTAAGAGATGCACAAATGGATCCACACTTTGTTTAAGAACTCTGGAGGCTTTAATCTCTAGACCCTTGCACTTGATGTCATCAGACTTCTGATTTCCAAAGCCACTTTGCAGCCTGATTCTCTCACTCACATTTGACATAATGAAGGTGTTGATACCTTTGAAGCCATGGATAAGCTGATGGGCCCTATGGCAAGACCTGACAGCAAGAAGCACTCTCAGCAATTTGAAGAATTGGACTGACACCATCAATTTTTCTCAGCTAGGGGTCTGGACTGTTGTCAGAGAAGCATTTGACCCATGAGTTCAGGGCTGTGGGGGGATGTCTGCTCATTGTGTACCTAATTTTATTGTCTCTGTAGTTGTGATAATCTTATTGTTGTTTTTTGCATAAAAGCTGCAGCAGAACAAGCAATAATAGAATATTTTTTTATCACAGGACCAGGAGTCTGTGTTTGGGCTCTTGTTTTTCTAAATGCCCCAGTATATAAAAACTGCGTTTCTATGAGCAGCCTGTATATATTTTCTGCAACTTGTGGTCAGTCAGACTTGTTAGCAGGGAGATAATAATAAAATGATTAGGTCTGGGTTGTGGCTGGCAGAATGCTAAGTGATGGCATACCAATAAATTTCTCAAATTCACCCCATGTTTAGAAAACCCTGTGGAACTGTAAGCAGATTGCAGAGTAGAGGGGAGAGTGAGACCTGTAAGCGGCCCTCTGTTGTGTTTTGTTGTGTTATTCCTGATGCTGGGGATCGAATCCAAGGCCTTGAGCAGCCAGAGGAAGTTCTCTGTCACTGAGCTACACTCCCAACCTCCTGCAAGCATTTTTTAAAGGCATTTTTATAGAAGCTGGAAAGGTCTCCTGGATTCCATGTTATAATAATTACAGAAACACAGATGTGGCAACTTCCTGCTCCCAACTGTGGCTGTCACTAACCAGTTAGCGGTGATAGATTCCAGACCATTCATCCATTCTCAAGAGTGGGTGGCACTTAGAGAAAGGATAAACCAAGATGAGACTTGATAGTCTATGACCATATAGTGGGGGAGGAGGTCTCCCTAGGTCATAGACCTAGGGGAGGGGAATAGGGTGAAAGCGGGAGGGAGGGAGGAACAGGTGGATACAAGTGAGAGGAAAACAATTGAGATATAATCTGAATAAATTAATTAAACTATAAAATAATTTAAAAAAGAGTAGTGAGGACGATCTTGTTCCTGTTGTTAAGGGACTAAACCTTTTTGTTCAACCATGGGGGGGGGGGAAGCAAAACAAACAAAAACAGAACAAAGCAAAATTAAAAGAACATCAGGATCCAACACAGTACCTACTTCCTAAGCAATGATCAGGTGATAGAAAGCTAGAACACTTGAGTGATGTCCTCTTTTTCCGCTTTGGCTGTTGTAGCTACCTCTTTTTGTTGCTGATGCTGCATTTTAATCTAAATTATCTTAAGAAGAAAATACTTTTCTTTTGGAAAATTCTTGGACATTTTAAAATAAAAATGTACAAAACATGTTATTAATATTCCCTTGTTATCTAGATAGCACAATTCTATGATATCATACTCCTCTGTTCAAACACACAGAAACACACACTCACAAACGCATGCACATACCACACACGCTATATTATATTTATTTTCAGCAGAATGTAAGAAGAAGACATTTAAAACGAGGACAGACTTTTAAGGATTGATTATATCTACATGAAAATAGTGTAAAACTTGCCCTGAGGGGCTTTCCCTTCAGTCCTCTCTTTGTCTTTATGTGGGTAAGCAATGCTGTTCTCCAGATTCTATCATAATGACTGAACCTCTTTATGATTCAGTCTCCTTAAATACGGAGTGGAAATAATACTACCCTATGGAGTAGTCATGAAGATAAAATTACATGGTTAATGTGAGAGAGCTTAGGAATGGAGAAATTACTATGCAGATAATGCTTATAGCAATAGCTACCCCGTGAGTGCCTTTGTATGTCAGACAGTGTTACATTATCTCATTTAGATATTATTTGCCTTATTTTATACAAGGTTAAAAGTGGTGAATCAGCCCACCAAAGTCACAAGGCAGAAGATAGGACAAAAATATGTACCTGGGTCTGAATGGACTCAAAGCTCAGAATCAACCCTCTCCCTCCCTCCCTCTCTCCATCCTTCCTTTCCTTCCTTCTTTCTTTCCTTCCTTCCTTTCTTTTTATATCATACCCTTTATAAAATATCCTTGTTAGTGCTGACAACTGATTTTGCTCTTGAAGTTATTCTTCTTAATATGACCTAGTTACTGTTAACATTTTCTCCAATCAACAATATCATCTTCATTGTACCTGATGGGGACGGAGGCAGCAGAAGAACAAAGGCTTCACACTTCAGTCTCTCAGGTTAGGACGTTAAGGAGCGTGCTAATGGATGACAGACAGCGAGCTGGGAGAGTCATGCTTCCATACTAAGTGTCATTAGCATGGACACTTATTTCATCCCTCTACACGGAAAAGGCTGTTTCTTTTCTATCTGGCTATACGACCAGGACCTAGAACAATGA
The DNA here is from genome assembly GCA_907169655.1 of Acomys percivali. NCBI lineage: Eukaryota > Metazoa > Chordata > Mammalia > Rodentia > Muridae > Acomys > Acomys percivali. The sequence continues at coordinate 18,520,553 of OU015751.1, read as the reverse complement.
CTGCGTGCATTTTCTAGCAATGGCTGTAATTTAATTGGGATGCAATAATAGTTAATCCAGTGATTAAATAAGTACAGGTCGATTGGACACATTCACTCTAGTTTGCTTTTCGATTGTTGTGTTAAAGCACCCAGACTAAAAACAACTTGGAGAAAAGGTTTCACTTGGCTAACACTTACAAGTCGCATCCCACTACCGATGGAAATCATAGTGGGAACTCCGGCGGGGGGGGGGGGGGGGGGAGAGGCAGGAAACCATGGGAGATGCTGCATGCTGGCTTGCTCACCCTTCAGGGCTATGCTCAGCTAGCTTTCTTAGGCAGCCAAGCCCACCTGCCTTGAGATGGCACCATCCTCAGTGGGTTGGACCCTCCCACACCAATCAACAATCAGGACAGTTTTTCATAGACATGGCCACAAGCCAATCTGATCTGGGCAATCCCCCAATTGAGACTTCCACAGATGGCTTTGGGCTTTGTCAGGTGGACAGCTAAAGCTAAGTAGGACACATACCTTTTATAAATGGACATGGTTCTTAAGTACATGACTCTTCTTCTGTTGCAGTGTTGAGTTGTTCATTCTGAGACTTTTGTTTCTTTACCTAAACTTTAAAACCATCTCATTGACTTCTACTGAAATATTTACAAAGATTTTGAGTAGGATTACACCGAATGTAGATCAAGTAGAGAAATTAACATCTCCATGCTGTTGCATTTTAAATTAAGTTTCAGTGCTTTGGGTTTCCTGGGATATCCAGACATCCTATGGAGTTTAGGAATGTGTTTCTGAATTGCAGAGCTAAGACCAGCACAAGACCTTGCTCAGTGGTGGTGTCTGGGCATAGTTTACTGGTCCACCTTGAGGAATTTCAGAATGCCTATATAGATTTTTCATGTCAAGTTTTAAAACAGTTATAATATGTGTAGATGTAAATATGTTATACTTCAAAGGCATGGTACTTGAGAATACAGAGTATGTGGCAGTGTGTGGAAAACCATGGTCCTTATTGATACTGATACGTAAGTCTGTGAGATGGCAGCAAAGTGAATGAAAGCTGCAGCGTTTTGAAGTCAGAGCCCACTGTGAACAGGCGGCTGAGTTTGTGCCCATCCATACTGAAGAATGAATTCAGGTTTCAAATGGTGAATCCTGGCTGATAGGAAAATATTTTGTGTGGCTAAACGGATTTAATACGTAGAGTTGAAGGAAGTCATTTTCAAAATCATTAAACAACCCCTTGCGGGTTTTGACTTTTGAAATATTGTACTACAATTTATTTCTCAATATAAAGAAACCCTTAGAAATCCTACAGATATAGAATGATTATACCTCAGGTTTGCAAATAAATGAGGAATTTAATTTATTGAAACACAAGAGAGGCATAATTACAGTCATTATTTCCTTCCATGTCAGTTGCTAAGAATTTTATTTTGGAGCTTGGATTAGGTAATAATCCTGTTTTATTAAGGTGTTTTTGAATTTTTAAACTAAACCAAATTAACCAATTACAAAGTAACACAATAATGAAATGAAACTAAATTCTTAAAATATAAAAGGAAGGTAAACTATTTCTTTACTGATCTCTAAGAAACTAATGACCTTAAGATAAAATCTAGAAAGTTGTCACACAGAACAACAGAAAGATGAGCACCAACTCACAAAGTGAATGAGCTGTTTTTGATTCAGTTGCCTCTCTAGCTGTTGAGCCTGACAACGGCTAACTATTCTTTTTTTTCTTTTTTTGCACTTTTAAAAACTAAATATTTATTTTACTTTTTTACATATGAATTTATATTATTACACATATATACAGTAAACTATATACAGCAAGAAGAACCTTGAAACAATCAGGAATTATACAAATGCTACATTCTTAGTGTTTTGGCTATTTGTATTTGGCAGACTCAAAAAAAAAAAACAAAAAACAAAAAAACAAAAAAACAAAACATCTTTCCTACCTTGGTGCATCTAAAATTCTGAATGTGAATCAATATCTATCATATCTTGTCATTATCAACTTAAAACATCTATCTAGACCTAAAAACATCTTAATCCATAAATAACTAAGTTTAGTTGTAAAACTAAACTATCTGGTCTTCAATCCCATCAGAGACTGAGAAGGAGTAAAGTTAATTACCTGATTATACAGGGAGTGTAGGTTAGCAGCTTCCCAAATGAGAAGATAATATAGATACACAATATGAGGAAAAGGGACCACTTCTGGCATGGACTCTGGCCCGCCAACCTTGACTACCTCCCCCTGGAAGGGAGGCCCTGCCAGGACACAGAGGAAGAGGACACAGGCTCCCCTGTCTAATATAGACTTCTGAATAAAGGATAAAGATTTTTTAACAATACCATAATATGGCTTGTATTTAGCTCTCTGCAAGTGCAGAATTAACATTTGAATATACAGAGACACATCTTCACACAGTATGCACCAACAAAGCTTCATATAGCTTATAGCAGGATGCCCCCAGACCCTTCAGAGGTAAAAATAATGACACAGAGTCTTTAAAGTGGTAAAAGTTAGTGAGATTACAAGGTACTTCCAGCCATAAAACGAAAACAAAATTGGGATTTAAGGGAGAGTGTCAATCAAACCTGATTCTGGGTCTTCTATTGTAAACACCTTTTTATACATGTGTGGTGCTGGGAACTGAGCCCAAGGCCCACATGTGTCATCATCACAGTAACACGGAGCTGCCTCCCTCAACCCAAACTCCTAATTACTTCAAGAAATGGTATTTTTGGCTAATCTAAAGAAATCAGAATATGCAAAGAAAAGTTGAATAGACCAGGTTTAACAAATTTATTAAATAGTCTTTGATACATGCAGATTTTTAATAAAACCTTGTCAATATGACAAAGCTGTCTTTCCCAGTATGCAATTGATTATTTTAGAAACCTGTAGGCCTTAGAGTAGTGGTTCTCAACCTTCCAAATGCTGAAACCTTTTCTTCACACCGTGGTGACCCCCAACCATAAAAGTATTTTCATTACTACTTCATAACAGTAATTTCACCACTGTTAGGAATTGTAATGTAAATATCTGTGTTTCCCAATGGTCTTAGATGACCTCTGTGGCAGGATCATTCCCCACCAAAGAGGTTGTGCCGCAAAGGTTGAGAAACACTGCTTTAGTGCATAGGCTTTTCCAGGTGAAGTCACCTCTAGAGTAACTGCAGCCTCTCCCTACAGGTTGCCCTGTCCTGCTCCTCCCCCAACATCTCCTCTTCCTTCTCTCAAGGGAGCTCATTTTCTCCCTTTCTGAAGACAGTCCTCCTGTGCAGCTCTCTTCTTACAATAACGGAAAGCACTTGAAGCCAGACCCATTACATTCCAAAAGAATAATGACTGTCCTCAGGACAGAGATGTGGAAATCCTGTCTGTTGGGAAATACACAACGGTATCTCTTTATAATGTCTTTAGAGCATCAATATGATCTCTTATTTCGTTCAGAAAGTATTTGCAAGATCTTCCAGTGGGGATTAATTTGCTCATAAGCAAACTTCTGCATTTAAATAGAAAGTCAAATCCTGATGACTTTATGACTTTTATTTGACCAGGTTAATTTTTATGATACTGTTACTAGTTGCATGAATGTACCTTATTTAGCGATTAAACATTAGTTTGTATTTAAATATATAAAGTGGCACTTCATTATATCTTACACATCTGATAAAATTTTAAGATGGAGACTTACCCATAGGAAACGCAAATGTTTTTGAAGCAAACTTAATGCATCAGCAGGGAAGGTTATAAAGTATTTTATAAGCACAAGGACTTATAAAGTCCATGGGTTAGCTGGGACTTGTGTAGTTTCTCACATTATGTAGATGAGTGCATTTTTAGCTTATAAGCTAGATAGTTCTGGCTCCTATAATTTTATACCCATCACTCCACATCCATAAGAATGGATTAGATCTTTGGTTATTCACATTTTTAGTTTAAATATATGAGTATCTGGCAGAGAGCCTGGGGTAATGAGGAATACCATAAAATACAAATCTGTAAACTAAACAATCTGAGAGAGGATTAACATTTATTAAAATATATTTTAACCAGAAAAGTATAATAAAGGAATAAAAATAGCTGATGTGCAGGTGAATATGCAGAAATTGTGCGTAGACATGGGTCCCTTGGTCTTGGTAAGCAGCTGTGTACATTATGTGTACAAGCTGGCAAACATGACGGCCTCTTGGTTTTGAAAATCTGAACTTCTGTTTTGTCAGTCCTTGTTTTATTGGTTTATTTTATATTTTATTTTATTAATTTATTCATATTACATCTCAATGGTTATCCCATCCCTTGTATCCTCCCATTCCTCCCTCCTTCCCTCCCTCCCATTTCCCCCTTACTCCCCTCCCCTATGACTGTGACTGAGGGGGACTTCCTCCCCCTGTATATGCTCATAGGGTATCAAGTCTCTTCTTGGTAGCCTGCTATCCTTCCTCTGAGTACCACCAGGCATCCCCATTCAGGGGACGTGGTCAAGTATGAGGCACCAGAGTACGTGTGAAAGTCAGACCCCACTCTCCACTCAACTGTGGAGAATGTCCTGTCCATTGGCTAGATCTGGGTAGGGGTTTGAAGTTTATGGCCTGTATTGTCCTTGGCTGGTGCCATAGTTTGAGTGGGACCCCGGGCCCAAATCTGCCCATCATAATGTTCTTCTTGTAGGTTTCTAGGATCCTCTGGATCCTTCAAACTTTGCCATTCTCCCATGATTCTCTCATCTAGAGTCCCAATAGGATGTCCTCCCCTCTGTCCCAGTTTCCTGGTTAGTAAAGACTTTCATGGGACATGCCCCTTGGGCTAGTATGCAGATATAAGTGAGTATATACCATTTAACTCTTTCTGCTTCTGGGTTAACTCACTCATTATGATAATTTCTAGTTCAATTCATTTGTCCAAAAATTTTGGGAATTCCTTGTTTTTAATAGCTGGGTATTATTTCATAGTGTAAATGTACCATCAGAATGGCTAAGATCAAAAATTCAAGTGACACCACATGCTGGTGAGGATGTGGAGAGAGAAGAACACTCCTTCATTGCTGGTGGGAATGCAAACTAGTACAGCCACTTTGGAAATCTATCTGGTGCTATCTCAGAAAACTGGGAATAGGGCTTCCTCAAGACCCAGCTATTCCACTCCTTGGAATATATCCAGAAGATGCACCAGCACACAACAAGAAAATTTGCTCAACCATGTTCATAGCAGCCTTATTCATAATAGCCAGAACCTGGAAACAGCCTAAGTGTCCCTCAGTAGAAGAATGGATAAAGAAACTGTGTTTTATTGATTTTAATGGTAAATTGAAATTAAAGTATCCATCTTGGCCTAGCCCTATAGAAACAACTTTAAGAAATCTCTCTTCTCTCATTTTGGTAGCTGACTTTTCACTCCATGTGCTCATAAAGTACTTTGCAAATAGCTCCAATATCTGACCTTTGACTTAACTGTCCTTGAAAGAAGGATGGACCTGTGAGTTCCTGTTCTATGTATTTAGGTGCTTTCTTCTCTGACATAGCCTTTCCTTAATGAATACCTTAAAGAGTACTCCTGGGCCAGCAGTTAGTTTGGACCATAGGCCTCACATCCCAAGTTTGATAGATAAAAAATCACTGTGGGAGGATAAAGCTGGCTTACGGAAATTGTCTTCAGACTTCCACATGTGTACCTGCTACTTTCACAAGAGTGTGAAAAAGAAAGGAAGGGAGAAAAAAAGGATTATTTTCTTTCAGTTCAGGTGCCAGAATAATTTCCTCTTCAGAAGGCCTTGTTTGTACATGTGAAACCTATTTTAAGCTGTGGTTTGAGTGTTTGTGTGCATGCACAGATGCACATGCCACCACATGTATGTGTGGGTCAGAGAAAACTTTCTGAAGTCCTTTCCTTTTGCCCTGTGAGTCCAAGGGGACTGAACTCAGGACATCAGAATTGATTGAAGTTCGTTTTACCTACCAACTCATCTTATCTTCCTCCATAAAACATCTTCAAAATACTTTAAAAGAATTATTTGCATTTTTTTACCCCAATGACTTCCAAATATAACACATACAATCTTGAAAGGCTCTGGAATGTGACCCCTAGAAGGTCTGCTAAAAGAGACTCCTGCAAGTGACCACGTTGGGTCATTGATACAGCTTCTCTCAGATGTCAGAGGTCAATACTGTAGTACCTGTAAAGCATATGTGAGGACATCTCACAAGCTAAGCTGGCTTTGTCCACAGTGCCTACAGTTTCTCTCCTAGGAACTGTTTAGCGAATAAAAGCTCACGCAAAGGCAAGAGCAAGAGCAATTGAGTCATTCTTCTCTTCCAAGTCATGAAACCCCATGGTGATAATTTTCTAGCAACAATAAGAGGCAGTTCAACTGCAAGGGGAGCTGCTGCGTGTGTTCATGGGAACAGCACGTCAGAGGACAAAATGCACTTTTCACACAGAGAAGAACAAACTGTAGATGCAAGAGAAAAGAGCAGTGTCTCTTTCATTCCAGGAAATGGTGCTTCCAAGGGCTGGAAAATGGAGTTTTAATTCCTAAGGATGCTGGCGTAAAACAGAACAAAAACTATAGTTCAGTGTCAGAAAGGTAATTAATTTGACCAACTTGAATATTATAAGCAAAAAAAAAAAAATCTGAAATGTTCAGATTTGAAACACAAAATCCAAGTACTGGCTACTCACTCTGGCCTCACCAATACTGTGTCAGTAGATAATATGCATAACTTCTGTAAATCACTCAGAGAAGACCCTCACAACAGGCTGAGTATGAAAATACTGAGGCAGAGGACAGTGTTCTTATTGACTGTCTTCCCATCATGCCTAGTGACTCTTATGGCAATAGAAATTTTAAGACATGGATGGGCCTGAAATAATAAGTCCATTGTTTTTCCAGCATCATCCTTGGCTCTTTGTAAATAACGCAACACAACAAATAGAACCACGGTCCTGTTGTATGTCTGACAGTCCCACAATTATTCTCTTAATATATGACTCCCAAAGAGTCTGGTTAGCTAGGACCAAGCTACCATTCCATTTAATTCCCTTGTTTGGGGCATGTTTACTATAATCTCAAAAGGGTTCTTCTTAATGCTTTAATTCATACAGCCAGAAATTAGAAAGTTTCCTTGTGTTTTCTAAACTACTTCCATATTCTTCCCTTTTCTGTCTGTTTCTCTCTCTCTTTGTCTTTCTCTCACATATACATGTATACACAAATAAATGTACATTACGGTATCAGATTTAATACGATTTTGATATTAGAAATTTCATTATTTAGTCCCCATTAAAGGCAACTATTATGCAGATAATTATATACCAGAAATACATTTATAAATTAAATTGTCTGAACTATGCAATTTTGATTATTGTATTAGAAAATAAAACATTTTATTTCCACTGAAACATATTTAGAATACTCTAACTGTATTTATGATAATTTAAAAACACCCTTAAATGCAATTATTAAATAATAACGTAAACATGCCCTGACTAAACTCGATCAGTAACTATAGGTGCTTCTTTTGTTTTCTCTTGCTTGCTCACATAGGCCGTGTGACAGTACAAACTGATGTATTTTTTCCCCAAGCCCTCAGGGTTGGAGAATGCACAGCCAGCTATGGCAGCTTCTACTATAAACAGCAGTGAAGTGGGGGGCGGGAAGTGGCTTATGGGCTAGAAGTCGTCATCCACAGTCACCTTAAACCCTTTGGTTGAAGCTTTACCACTTCTGCCCATTGTCAAGAGAAGTAGATGATTCCAGGTCTTAGCCTGGGACTGGCTGCAGTGCCTGAAATGGAAGCCTATGCCTGCATTGTGTCCCACAATCAGTGTTCTCTGTATTTGGTCCAGAGATTACAACATCTGAGAAGCAACGTGGTGATAGGGTAGCAAAGGGCAGCACACATTTTAAGCAAAAGTAGGCAGAACACCTTAATAGTTATTGTTGTGGTGCTGGTGCTGGTGCTGGTGCTGGTGCTGGTGCTGGTGCTGGTGGTTCCAGAACCAGTTCCTCGTTTTACATTAGACGTAGTGGAGCAGGCACTGCAGCTTCGATTAAGGTTGACTAGGGTACAGGATAAGAAAGGGGAACTCTGATTGTTCCCAGGTAAATAAATTACAAGGTCTTATCTCATTCATTTGCACAAGACATCCTAGACCTGGGTGGAGACCCTCTTCTTTAAATAGATGAAAACCAAGTCAATCCCTGCATAGCTGTTCATATCAGAGTGATCTGATATCTTAAAATAGTAAACAGAAATAAGTAGCCTGGGAATACTTTATTTTTCTAGAAGATACCTCCTTTTGTTTCTTCAGTTAAGATTCAGAAACACAAAATCACTGAGAAGTAAAGATGACGTTAAATATTGATTTTTCCAAGGGCACATTTTGAGCATGAGAAACCTGGGGTAAAGGAGAAAGTGATGTGGTGACAGAAAAAAAACACAGTATTCACTACCTGCCCTTTATTACCATACAAAGAACCGCACCAGCTTAGAGGTCATGCTTGGTACATCTTGCCTCCCTTCCCTTCCTGAAGGATGTGGATGTTTTAGAGTCTAGCAGTAAGTACTAGGCATAGGACTGTTTCCTTAACTTTCCATGACTTACAAAGTCAAGAGTTTACTAGGCCAGAGAACAGATCTTATGAAGGCTTGGACAATTCTTTCCGGGCAGTTTGGTTTGGTGCCTGGGGACAGCTGCTCTCTGTAACTTGTACTATTATGTATGGCATTTCTTACTACAGACAACAAAATTTAATGCAAGAATCAATTAGTCAGGTGGAAAACTTCTCTTATTGTCTAGTCACATGTAGAGTACTGACATATAATTAAAAATGACATGATAAGCACGGCATAATTAGTCATGTGAAATACCATTTTCTTTTGTACCCCAAACATGTAATAAATAAATATATCTTTCCTGTATCATTAGAAAAATATATGTACAACAGAGAAACTATAATCTTGACATACACACACACACACACACACACACACACACACACACACACACAACTGGGTATGTAAGTTCCCCCCCCCCTTTATTGTTAGATGGAGCCATTGAAGAATGTATATTGACAGTGTGACAGGTGCAGTTAAACATAGTATCCTTCATAGAGATGATCATTTCTTAATTAGACTCCAGTGAGGAAAGCAACTAGAAAAGTTGTGATTGTGTGTGATTAAATATGCTGCAACTAAATTTTCTAGGAGAAGTTTGTGATTACAGTGAGGCAAAATTTTAAGAAGCCTATTTAGAAAATTTTATCTAATGTAGGAGAGAAAATGAAAAATGATTATGAAAGGAAATACAACAGATTTCTCAACGGTATTTGTTCTGGGAAAGAGAGAAGGCGTTTGCCTTTGTTGTTGTGGTCCACCTTTGCTTTAAGGAACGTATGTCACATCACCACACCCGGAAAGAATCTTTACAGAATTTTGTTCAGAGTGGATGGCTCATCCCTGGAGTATTTTGCAGTGATAAATTAGAAGAGAAAGGTTCCTTCTTTTTCTAAAGCTGCCTTGGGGGCAATTGGCAGAAGAGGAAGGTCTAGCTTTGTCTCTGGTTCCTGGTCAGCTGTAAGCTAACAGTAGGCTTTTTTATGTTTATGTGTTTGCTGTTTCTTCTCTCTCTCTCTCTCTCTCTCTCTCTCTCTCTCTCTCTCTCTCTCTCCTCTTCTCTTTCTTTCTCTCTCTCCTCATCTATTGTGTGAAGTGTGTGTGTGTTATCCACTCTTGTGTATACCTGGGTACAGGTTTTCATGTAATACTAAGAATGAATGTGGATGTTCTGCCCTATCACTCTCTGTTTTATTCCCTGGAATCAGCATCTCCTGTTACACCGGGCGTTAGGATGGGAACCAGCTATCCTCTATCCCATCTCCATCCCTTTCTTCCATGGCATTAGGCTGCAGGCATCTCACATGGCCATGCCCTACTTTTGATGCAAATGTTGGGATCTGAATTCAGACTCTCACACTTGCACAACAAGCACTTTTGTTCTTACAGATATCTCTACTGCTCTACTCACAATTCAGTGTTTAATCAATTTTTAGTATGTGTGGGATAAATATTCTATTCGTGCATTAGAAAAGTCTTTCTGTTTGTGATTACTTTTCTTGTTTTGAAATTAGTTCAATTTATCATTAGATAACCTAACATATTATAATTTCAATTAAAATTTGTTGAATTTTATAAAGTATATCTTTTAATGTATTTATGGTTTTTAATTTTTCATACAATATATTTTAAACATATTATTTCTTCCTTTTCAACTCTTCCCAGGTCAACACTCCATCCCTACCCATCCAATTTATGTTCTTTCTCTCTCTTAAAAAGTGAAACATTATAAAATTAAAAATGAACAAACGAGCATGGTGTCTATTTTCTATTGGCCAGCTACTTATGAGGCCAGCCCTGGAATGCAGGTGATACATCTTAGAACTCTGGATTATGTTTATTAGGTGAATTAAGAAATGCAAAGTCTAGCTGAGTCTAGCCAGAATAATTTGAGATATCTCTTTAGGCTCCCTGTAAGTATAACAAAGGAAAAAACTTGGGAAAATTGCTATTAACAATTACCCTTGAAGCTAAGTTTGAGATGTGATTAAACAGTTGTTATGAAGTTCACCGAAATTTAATTTAGCAGCAAATTTTTGTTGTTATTGATTTGTTCATAAAAGCTAATTTTCTGAGTTTTACAAATTACTTTGGAAAGATCATTTACCTGAAACCAGTTAGATTTTGGGTCATGTGATCCCTAGCCAACTAGAACGTCATCACTGAATGCCTCCATTTTTGTTCTGCTGAACTGTGACAAGTCACTATTGGTCCTGAGAAGAGGACCATGTTCACCTCCCCCACAACATGGTGTGCACAACATATCATAACCAAACTATAACTATTGTTTTAGTGAAGGAAAATGTGGCCTGTGATCCATTCTGCTTCAAACACCTAACTAAAAATTCCCATCAGACTTTGGCTGCTTTTCGCTAGAATTCGAAGAATTGTGAAGCATATCAGCCCTGTTTACAGAGAGAGGAAATGGGAGACTGACATATTTCGACTCTGGGAAGATGGGCCCCGAGAAAATGGTTTAGTGAGTAAAGTGCTTAAGGCACTGATAGAAGAGCCTGAGAGTTCACTGCCAGCACCCTGGTGAAAAGCTTGGTCTGGTGGAGGGTGCAGGAGGGTTGTAGCCAGGTAGATCCCAGGGTTCACAGGTTGGCCATCTTTGTGTTCAGTGAGAGACCCTGCTTCAAAAAATTAAAGAAGTAGATACTGATCTCTGGTTTCCACATGCCTCCAATCGTGCAGCCACATCTGTATACTCACACAGCATAAACATTCACTCATTCATTCATTCATTCATTCATTCATTTATTCTCTCTCCCCCCTTTTCCCCTCCCCCCTCCCTCCCTCCCTCCCTTCCACCCTCCCTCCCTCCCTCCCAATCTCCTTCTTTGTCACACACACACTAAATGAGTTTGGAGAAATGAAAGAAAGGAGGGAGGGCAGTAGGTAAGGGGGACGTTGAGAAGGAAAGGCAGGAGAATTGGGAAGATAGAGTTAGCATCTGAACTCCCACATGTGCTGGGCTTTGACTTCTCTGTGCTAATTGAACTGAGCCAAACTGTCTTTTTCTCCCAATTCATTAGCAACATTGTAATTAAGAGAGCACCTTCAGTTCCAGAGGGTAATGACCTTTTTAATTGAACTTGGGAATTCAGATTGCTACTGAATTGTAGTGAATTTAAATACTGAATTCAAACACAGAATTTTCTTCTGTTAAACGTGCAATTAGGAATCGAATGTGAATTACCCTAGCAATTTGCTCTCCTTTTATACACAAGACCTTTCCTGGATTACAGAAGAAAGCATATCTGTTGAGAAATTATTGTGATGTTATTTGGAACTTCACTCATTTGTAGCAGTCACATGCCCCAAATGAATTTTGTTATCTTTTTGGAACCACTTAAACATCATAAAGTTTATCCAAACAATCATCTTTTATATTTCCATAGAGCCTCTTGTCTTCAGCGTCATATAAACAGGCATTTTGGCATAGTCTAAATGAGTATTTTTATTAACATTTTCTTAGACAGTTTTGCAAATGTACAGCATTCATGCTAAGTACTTTCCCATTATTACTACCTATGTCCCATTTGTGGATGCCAATCAATCAATCAATCAATCAATAAATCTTTTCTACTCCCCCTCTTCCCTTTCTCTTGTTTATAGATATCCAGTTTATTTTGTGGTCTACTGGTAGCCAGGGCTCTCTATGTGACTTTCAGTCTGCCATCCTTTGGAGGCCTGTGGGTTTGGCCATGGTCATTATTCTAGTGTCAAACAATAATGAGCTAGTGACGCTGACAAACAAAACATATCCCAAGATTTCTTAGCTCAAGATAGGTAGAAGTTGATGTTTGTCTTGTAACAGTCAAGGCTGCGAAGCAGGCAGGTTAGTGGTACCTCTGATGGTTCTTCTGCCTTTTGCACAATGTGGTGTATTAGATTATTTTGGTTCTTATCATTCATTTTGGAGGAGGGTGTTTCAAGACAGGTTTTCTCTGTGTAGCCCTGGCTGTCCTAGACTCACTTTGGAGACCAGGCTGGCCTCGAACTCATAGTGATCCACCTGCCTCTGCCTCACAAGTGTGAAAATGCTTTGTTTTTAAAAAGCATTTTTTTGCTAGCTATAAACCATACTGATGTTATATTTTAGAAGATAATAATAATAATGTACAATAGCATCATTGTCTCAATCCTTGATACTTACACCAAAAATCTTTTTGGGAAATAATATTTTTAAAATGTCAATTGTCAAAGTAAGCCAATGAAATAATACACAGCTAAAAATCTGAAGTTATTTTTTAAATTAATGAGTATAATTATGTTGACTTTGGCCATAGATTTAACTAATGCCACAAGCTCATTTATTTTGTGTTGTATGGAAAAAGCAGAAAGCAGGATGTATGAAAATCGTAGTTCAGGCTTCTAGGAATAAATATACACTAAGGGACAGTTTAATGTGTTTATGAAAAAAAAGGTGGGTGTTACGCTTTGTGGATTTGTTTTTAAGTGTAAAGTTTTTAATTAAAATAAGATATGACAAATGCTTATAGATTATTTTGAGTGTGAAAAGGATTTGAAATTTCTAGTTAAATTGTCACTGCAAATGTGATGAAATGTAAAAATGAAAGAGCAGTGCATTTGTGTGCATACACATTCTCTATTGTCTCCCTGTCTCTGTCTGTCTGTCTGTCTGTCTGTCTGTCTGTCTGTCTCTCCCTGTCTGTTGTCTGTCTGTCTGTCTCTCTCTCTTTCTCTCTCTCTCCCTCCCTCCCTGTTCACTGCTTATAGTATAATGTTACATTGTCTCAAAACAAACAAACAAACAAACAAACAAACAAACAAACAAACAAAAAGAAAGCACTTTCTTCATATTTTATATACTTCTTCCCTTGTCCGGTATAAAATGGACTCCTATGAGTTTTGATGTAACAGAAATAGTACGAGTTTTCAAATGTTGGTTAACTTGTGTTTTATTTTGTGAGCGTATTTGTTATCGTCTTGATCTTTTCTCGAAGAAAAACTGATATTTTAATATTTTGAATTACAATATATTAAAAACTTAGAACAAATTGAGTGCTCTAATTCTCATTCAGAAACTTTCTGTTTTATATTTTTCTAACAAGTTACTTAGCGTTTGCATAAACAAAGCCTTGGACAGATGAACCAACGCCTGCCCCAGCACTTGTCTTTGTATCTGAGGATCTGGATTCAGCTGCTAGAGAGAGACTCGATGGAGTGCTGGTCCATGTGGAACCCTTTGCATGCGTTTTTGTAAAGCTTCCCACTTATCTTTCATAACAGCATAGTTGCTAATGTGATTTACAGTTTAGAAAAATAAGGTCAAAGAAATCTCAGGTCCACAGTCATGGTGCTGTTTCATGGGAAATGAAACATGCTTGTAGATTTATTATATCCCATATCCAGGCTTTTTCCAACAAGATGAATATTGCATGATTATACGTAACTGAAAACCTCTAGGGCTAATGAGGTGGCTCAGTGATAAAGGCCACCAGGCCTAGGAGCTATGCTCTGTCCCCAGGACAAACATGAAGAAGGAGATAGCCAATGCTTTAAGCTGTCCTCTGGCCTCACTGTCACTGTCACTGTCTGTCTCTTACACAGTCAACAAGCAAGCAAACAAACAAAGAAGTGAATAAGTAAATAAATAAGTAAATAAAGTTACTTATCAAACTCTGTGGCATGGGGATTACTCTCTCATAGTGTTCTTCATGGCAGCCCCTGGGACATTTGGTGTTAGCATTCATGTGCTCCGCGTGCTGCTGCATCTCCACAGTGTAATTTTACAGCTTCCTCAACGAGCGCTCGGCTCTTTCGGTATCAAAGCTTCTCATCTCTCATTGTTTTCTAGTTTATTTATTTATTTATTTTTAGCAAATTGCTCCAAGTGATACTTTAAATGGGATGTAGTGTTCTGTTGGCTAGTTGAGCTAATTAGCATAACATAACACAGGGGGCCCTCACTTCAAGCGCATTAGTACTGTGTTAATTTTGTCCAATTAAATTAGCTTTTCAAAGCCACATTTAAGTATCCATTTATAATCAGCTTACTGTTGGCATAGAATTTTTCTGCACTAATACTTTGCAGAGATATGGGCTCTTGATACTGGGATATATTTACTTTTTCTCATTTTCTGTTTTACCCTGTGAAATCCTTTGGTTACTCTAATTCTTATGTACTGAAGTTCCCATATCATCGTAATTTTTTTTAAAAAAACCAACATGGCTGTCTGTGCAGAAGGGGAGCTTTTCTATGACAACCAAGCCCTAAAGCACTTAGCGATTGTTCTGTTAGTCGTGTAGATATGACGCAGTATGGATGTTAATGCAGACATGTCACTCATCAAGGTGAATGATGTGCCTCAGTCCCCAGAGAACGTTCAGAAGAGGTTACTCCAGCCATGTCTGCTGTGACTTTTTCTTACACTGTCATAATAATATTCATGAAAATATCTTGGTCTAATACATTAACTACATATGAGTTACAGGTAATGTTTGGTGACACATGTAGTATTAGCTGAACTTGCAAGGAGCTTGTGTAAGGCTGTACTTGAGAGGTAGGAACAACCAACCAACCCACTGAATTACAGTTTCCCAAGCAAACAGACCCATTGATGGGAAACAAGTGAGTTTTGCTGTCAATGTCAAATTTCAAATGTTTGTTCCCATGGATCCAAAACCAGATAAATTAACAATACATTAATGTCATTTACTTCACCTTAAAGATATTAGCATCTACCAAGGTGACCACCTGTCTGGATTTGTCTGTGAATGTGTCAAAGTAAGTAAATGGGCAATGAGATTAAGCTGGAATGGAATTTCTAATGGATTTTACTTTAGGTTTATCTTGGTAAAGATCCATGTGTCTTTTGTGATCGCGTAGTTGATGTCCCAGAAAATGATGTACCCGCCCCAAATTTCTTTGAGTGTGTTCAAAGGTAAACCAATTAATTGTGTTGGGCCTATATCAGCATCCCATCTGATGATTCCTAAGTGTGATGGTCCCAAGACATAAGGCAAATATTATAAGTGAAAGCACGTGAAGACTTCTATTTCTCCCTCCAGATCTTGAGGCCTTTATGGGTATGTGTATGCACATGTATATTCATGTGTGCGAATGAAGGAGTATGCGCCACAGCATGCGTGTGCATGTCCAAGGGATGCACACGTCTGGTGGTGGTCATCACCTTCTGCTTGTTAAAGCAAGGTTTCCTTTACCTTTTTCTGTTGCGTTTATGAGGCTAGCTGGATCATGAGCATCGGGGAGTTCTCCTGTCTCCACCTCCCGTTTCCCTATGTTACTGCTAGGAGTATAGATTCTGTTACCGTATCTCCAGCTTTTACAGGAGAGGTAGCGATTCAAGGTCAGATCTTGATACTACATTGCAAAGACTTTTACCTACTGGCCATTTCCTGCATTTTCAGATCTGAAGTCACAAAGTAGCCATTGATTCCTCAAACCCATACTTGTATGAGCAAATAATAGGCATCTTATGCACACATTTGATTGTGACTAGATATCCTAATTTACTTCAAAAGGAATGAGAAAAACTTTAGAGAAAAACACTCATAGCAAAAATAAGCCAATAAGTCACTGACTGATTATCCAACTTCACAGATAATTTAAACTCCTTATTTTTGTCTAGTATGCTAAAGATTTTTCTCCTGTAGTTTCACATACAGATACACACACACACACACACACACACACACAGTCAAAGGCACTAAATTAAAATTTATTGCTAGGTAGCTGGCTAGATATTAGAAAGCTTGAAGGTCACCGAGAATGGACCTGCGTCTTCACAATCAGCATCCTGTAAAAACACAAATGGAAACCATAGAACTGGTACCCGGTCCTGCCACCCACAGCCACTAAAGAAACAAACTAGAAAACAGAATTCAGAGGTGATAATAACATTATTCAAGTCCAGGGCTTAGAAAATGGATCGAAGGCTGCCCATGTTCTAGAAGAGTATTCCGTATTTCCCAGTAGGGAACGTTCTCACAGGGGTGAGAGAGGTCTTGGAGGTGGTGAATGGAAGACTCTGATGCTTGGTTGACTCTGTCAACATACTCTGAGACTCTTGACAGGGTGATCTGTAGGGCGGAAGCTGCCTTTTGTTTGTTTGTTTATAAAATCAGCATCATCTTTGGGGTTTTGCCTCTCGAGGCCTTGTTAACACACTACTTTTTGCAAGTGAAAAATGGTGATAGGTAATGGAGAGAGAGAGAGCACCCACTGTGGTTGCTTAAGTATTAAGATGGGTACATGTTAAGAAAGGGGAGTCAGTGGGTTCCATTCTGGGAAAGCATGGCTAGTTTTATAAATTCATTTTTATTTTCTCTTCATTTTTAATCTGGTGTCATATGATGACTGGTCAAAATAATGGCCCTGAGGGCTAGAAAGGTAGCTCATAGAGTAAGGGCCTATATTGCTCATGGAGAGGACCTGGGCTTTAACCTTGGCACCCACAGGCTCACCACCACCTGTAACTCCAGCTCCTGGGAATCTGACATCTATGGCTTTTGCAGGCATCTGTACTTCTATACCCATACCCATCCAAGATGCACACACATGCATATTATTAAAAAGAAGATACATTTAAAAATAATCCAGAAGGCTGAAGACAGTGCTCCAAAGTTATAGAGAGTTTTGGGTGACTGTCTAGGCAGCAAACTATCTCTGTCATTTTCTCATTTTGGAAGTTGCTAACTTGTACTTCCTGTTTATTCGGATAATTAATTTTATTCCTTCTCAAGTCTCTGATGGGGTTGAAGACGAAATAGTTTAGTTCTGCAATTAAGCTTATTTGTTTAAGGTTAAGATGGTTTTAGGGCTAGATAGAGGTTTTTAGGTTGATAGAGATGAGATATGATAGCTATTGATTTACATTCAGAGTTGTAGACTCACCAAGACAGGAAAGATGTTTTCTCCAAGGTTGCCAAATACAAATAGGTAAAACACTATGAATGTAACATTTATATAATTCCTGATTGTTTTGTGGTTCTTCTTGCTGTATGTAGTTTATTGTATATATGTGTAATAAAATAAATGGATATGTAAAAAAATAAGAACCAGTCTGTCAAAAACTTGGATATGAAAATTTCTGCAGAAAGTCCCTCTGCTCACAGCACTTGCAGAAGTAATATTATAAGCGTCTAATCATGTAGGTGGACAGGGTGGTGTCTTGGCCACCATCCTCTCTCCCTGTGAGAGTGCTTTATCCTTATGTTCCCTCTGGCCATTGTCCATTCTCCTGCTGGGAATGCTACACTTCACCTTGTAATAAACTCGCTCGTCTTTTCTGCTGAGCTCTGAGTGTCTCACCTAAAATTTGTCCTTGGAGATCAGGGAGGGGCTTCAGAAGAGGCTGCTCGGAGGACCCGCAGCATCGTCACTTAGCACATTTCTCTTCACTGTAATGGGCTTGTGCTAAGAGACTGCAAATTAACTGTATTATTAATTTAAGGAAGACATAATTAGCAAGGTAAATCTTCTGCCAAAACCCACATAGCATATTCCAAAGCCAAACACAAATGAGCTATGATTAGCCCGCCGTTCCCCATTATTAGTGCAGATGAATGGGGTATTCCCTGTGGGTGTGAGATGCACAGCCATGCAGATTTTCTGAGAATCTTAGGACTGCGTGTGACTGTAGAAGAAACTTCCTATGTCTCCAACCTGTGGCCATATTCCAGCATGTAAGCACTGTGAGAAGCCAGGTTTGCTTGGTCCAGCGTCAACGGGTTAAAAAAACCACAAGTAGGATTTGCAAGCGGATAACCCAATGAGTTAACTGGAGTTCCCTCTCAGTCCACAGCAAACGCGTGTTCTGTTCTCACACGCGCTTCATCATCTGTCCGCTCACAATAGACCAGAATCGTGATAGTGTATAGCATGATTGCTAAAAAGCACTTTCAGAAACATTCTTGACTAGAAGGAATTTGGGAAGAAGGAATATTTCTAACAAATCAGATTCCTGTTGATTAATTTCATTCTACTTCTTTTAATCAGACCCTGGTACAGCACAAAGAGTGGGACATGAGAAACAAGGAGAAAAGCCTTCAAGGTTTTCTAGCCTGCTTTGTGAAACCACTCCTCCTGAAAATCCAGATTTGTTTGTTTGTTGTTTTTTGATGGTTATTCTCTTTTTTATTTTTTAAATATATTTTATTAATTCATTCATATTACATTTCAATTGTTATCCCCTCCCTTGTATCCTCCCATTCCTCCCTCCCTCTCATTTTCCCCTTACTCCCCTCCCCTATGACTGTGATTGAGGGGGACCTCCTCCCCCTGTATATGCTCATATGGTATCTAGTTTGTTTTTTTCTGATTTTGTTTATCTGTGCTGCTATGTGCCTGACTAGGTTTTATAACACAAGCTGAGCTTTGGCTTGGTGCCTGAATCAGTCCCTCCTTGGCGTATTCTCTTTACAGCCTTTCTCCTAAGGATGACGACCCTTGGAATGAGGACTCCAGACTATGTAGGGCAAAACCCATTGTTGATGATGAGTACTAGGAGACAGCACAGGCTGTTAACTTACGCTGCTGTTTGCTGGTAGCCGTCCAAGCGCACTACACGCGTGCCATGACTCATGACCAAGGCCACCATCACTGTCCCTCTGGGATTCATTTTTATCAGGAAGAAGTAAGCAAGATGGCTATAGACTGTCATGTGCAGTGAACTGTTGTTCAAGATGTTTTGGATGCCCTTACTCCTTCCTGATCACTCCCCATGTCTGTGAAGAGAAGTGCTGAAGGCTAGTATATGCACACAAGGGTAAAATCTTGGGCATCAGCTGTAGTGGCATCGCTTCCATTTCCAGAGGACTGCAGCATCTGGAGAGATGGGCCGTTGTGAAGGTTTTGGGAGGGGAGCATGCCAGCTGTGAAAGGGGAGAAGAGAGAAAGTCCAAGCAGAGTAGTGAGAGAAAATGGAAGTCTAAAATGGCAATTATAGAATGAATGCTTTAAAGAAGAGAGTAAATGTAATTTTTTGAATGAAAGCATCTAGGATATTAGAAGAGCATATTACAAATATTAGTCTACTGTTGTCTTTAACTATAATCTCTCATGGTTATCTCCCTATGCACGTATTTTGTTAAAAGTCACTAAATCTTTGAGACTTTTTAAAAAGGAGAGTGGATACATTTACTATTTTGTGCACTAAGTAGTTTGGAAGGTCTTTTTTTTTTTGAGGGAGAAAATGACAGAATTAAATGTGTGTTCTGGGGGGGACCAATGCATGTTGAGGGGTTCTATGTCAGAATGACCTGCTAAGGACTTAAAGAATTGTCTAACCGAAGGTGACTGCAGTGGGGGAATAGACATCAAAGACATGAACTGGAACCAACAAGTATTATGGAAAGGAAGAGGGGGGACATTGAATTCACTATGGCATTTAAAATCTTGGTAAAGATCAGCCATATGTAATGACTTCCTTATTAGAAAGTTATATATATATATATATATATATATATATATATATATATATATATAATGAAAAGCGTTACAGAAGAATGTGACAAGTTTGATTTTAGATGTGGTTTACAACTTTAATAGAACACATGCACAATATCTTTCAGGTAACTCTACATGGGACCTTATAATTAAAGGCAAAGATGGGGCTAACAACCTATATTTATGTTTTACCTATGAGACTAGATGATATCCAGGAGAAAATACAGATGAGAAACAACTGAGGACAAAGCCATGAAGAATACTTGCTAGAGGCAGAGGGCCCAGAATACAGTTAGGTTCAATTAGAGATGGAAGAGCCCTGCAGCTCAGGCGCTCTAGGAAGCCAGTTTAGACTAGCGGTGGCTTGAAGCTCAAGGATGGCGTGGGCCGGCAAGGCTGTCAGATGATTCTGACATCAGTGAGGTAGAGTTATAAGTGTTGCTGATTGAGTATCATGTCTGACGGACAACAAGATTAGGGGAAGGAGGAGGTTCAGGAAATGACGTCTACCTCTTAACCCGTGCAGCAGGAATCTCTCACCCTCCTTTATCACGCTTTCACAAGGCCCTGGCTAAGAAACGTGGGAAGTCAGCAGCGACCAAGTCAGAGGCAGCCCTTCCCCTAGGCACATTGCACTTGAGAAGGAGAAAAGCTACAGCTGGAGTAAAGCCTGACAGCTTGTGATTTTAGGAGATTTTGGTTCAGACGTTCCATGTTAGAAATATGTTCTAGGTTCAATTCATGGATCATTGTTCACGACCCCTTCTCTGAGGCAGGACATGCAAATTAGCAATTCTGTTGGAGCAGGGCATCAGGAAATTCTTTGAAATGTCTTGTCTGATAACATCATGAGGCCTCCTGCTCAGCTCAGAAGTTCTACCATGTGTCCAAGAATAAAGGAATCTACATAGTGAGCCCAAGAAAAATCTGGAAGGAGGATTTCCTGAGTTTTCTACTTAGTTGTTAGCCTTATATTTCAGACCTTTTGTCCAATCTCATTTATTTTCATGTTTCATTTCCTTGTTTGCATATCTCTCCTTCCCTCTCTCTCTCTCTGTTTACATGTGAGGGCATATATGTGTAGGTACATGTACATGGGAAGGCCTGCGTTTCATGTTGGGAACTAGCCTCCATTGCTCTTCTACTGTACCCATTGACATAACGTCTCTCAATCAAACCTAGAACTCGCTAATGAGGCTAGCACCATTGTTTGGTCTGTTTGCTGATTGATTATCCATCTGCACCTCCCAAGGCTGGACTATAGATGGAGTGATAATGCCCACCTGACACTTCGTGTGTGCTCTGGGAATCCAGAGTCTGCTTCTCATGCTTGTGAGAAACCACATGAACTCTGCAGCCATCTCCTGAGCCTGCAATCCCACTGCTGTCCATGTTTCACTCATGCTGATGCAGTGAGTCCCCACACAAGACCAAGTGACAGGCTCTGGGGAACATTCTGGGCAGCTAAAGACATCGAGAGCCATAAAGGAAGGAAAATGGCAACCCAGCATGAAGCAGGAGAATAAGTCACCCTGACTCCATTGGGACAGACTTTCAAGACCTTTCAGCATTTACCCTGCTTATCGCTCTATTCACTTGACTACTAAATTTTATCCTGTGAAATATATTCTTTTCACAGCCCATAAACATGTGTGTTTCCCTGGGTTTTGTGAGTAGAGCTGGTGTAGTAGTAATTGAGCCTCCATAGGGAGGTATAGTGGCCCACTTCCATAGCTGGCCAATCAGAAGCACTGTAGGCTTAGATCTGTGGTTAATGTAAAGTACAGTCTCCTGGGAATGCGCTATCAGCCTATTGCTTTCTCTAGGAAATGGAGTGTGAGTAGGCAGAGCTCAGCTTTACATATGGTTCTATCCAGTCACTCAGAGGTTGGGTGTGCTTGCTCGCGCTTGCTGTAATCACCATTAACCAAGAATGACATTGGCTAAAGCATGCACACACACACACACACTAACACACACACACACACACACACACACACACACACACACTAACACACATGTATTATTTTTAAAAAGCAAAGGCAGGAAGGCAAGCAAAACTAATTTAATTTTTACTTGGATGTTTTTATATCTGGGCATCTACCTGAAGGTCTTATCCACTCTGGAGATGTTCGCACCCTATCAGAGGGCTTGTCTCTCAGTTGGTTTCAGTTTCTAATGAGTGACCAGGAGTAGCTATCACAGAGTACAATGGAACCTGGGGCTCTTTTCAGGCACTGCATCTCCCATCTCTGCTGAAACACAGCCCAGCTTTAAGTTCTGCTGATACTCTCTCGCTGAGTCTTCCCAGACATGGGCTGAACCAGAGGATTAAATAGACCTCGAAGTAGATGTGGGTTTACAGAGAGCACACTGGCAAAAGCACCCCAGGCTGATTGGGAAAGAGACAGACTCAGTAGGGAAGGACTGAGATGAGACCCGCGTGAACTGAAGAAATAGAAGAATGAAGAAAATGATAGACATAAAGAGAGGGGATTTGATAAGCCCCTGGAAAACAATCTGTTCACAAAACGTTTATTCTGTTATTTTTTTTTTCAGTTATGAGAGGAAAATATCAGATGCTCACTATAATGTTAACTTGACAAACCAGCTTGTCCACATGAAGTCTGTTTCCCATCTGATTTCTTTTTGTGTCATGGGAAGACAGATATTGCAAAGATAAATTGAAGTCTTCACATGCGGCTCTGAGATGTGTAACTCTGAAGAGACATACACAAATATTCCATTTGAGTATAGAAAGAACTGTGAATCTTTTCCCTGTGGATATGAGCTGAGGAGCTAAGATGGAAGCTTTCAGACTACTGAGTCCTCCTTACACAGGTGACTTCTTGGGGTTGGGGACTTCTGTCCTCTCTCTCAATGGCCACTGTCATAAGGTTCTATTACTGTGAAAAGACACCAAGACCATGGTAACTCTTATAAAGGACAACTTTTAATTGGGGCTGGCTTAAAATTTAGATGTCCATAATCATCATGTCAAGTGGCATAGTGGCATGCAGGCAGACATGGTGCTGGAGAGGTAGCTGAGAGGTCTACA
This sequence comes from Acomys percivali, assembly GCA_907169655.1. Taxonomy (NCBI): domain Eukaryota; kingdom Metazoa; phylum Chordata; class Mammalia; order Rodentia; family Muridae; genus Acomys; species Acomys percivali. The sequence goes on along the minus strand of OU015751.1, from coordinate 18,497,429 downwards.
CACCCAGACCCTCAGGCATCAGGAAGAGATATGAGCCACTGGCCATGCTTGAGCAACTGAGACCTCAAAGCCCACTCCATATGGGCCCATGAGGGCATTTTTCTTCAAACTATCACAGTCATCTTTTGTGAATCCAAGAAGCAGGAGCTCAGCATTTTGGGATCTGAGGCATATTTGAAAGCAACAGCAAGAAGAGGATTACAAGTGTCTTCTACGTGAAGGTGTAGAAGTCAAGGGTCTCCAAGAAGCACCTCAAAGGAGAAGACAAGCACTATCAGTAAGATGTGCCCTGTATCTCACCACTCTGTATACAGAAGGAATGCTTTAGCAGCTTCTATTGTTTTGTTTCGCTTTTCTTTTTTTTAAATGCTACATTGTCTCGTTTCTCTCAGGCTGACCTTGAACTCACTTATGTAGCTGAAGGTGACATTGAATTCTGCTCCTCTGCCTCAGAAGTGGTTGGATTATAAGCGTGCCCCACCATACATGAAATATTCAGTGTTGGGGATCAGACTCACGGCCTCCCACAGGGCAGGCTAATACTACATCCTCAGCTCAGGCAGTTGATATTGTAGCTGTTGTATCTCATTAACTAAAATGTTATGTTCTGTTTGATCAGCTCGTTTTTCTCCTCTTACTTCCCTCTTCCTTCTTTTTCATTCAAAAAATCAACAGTCAAAGAGGGATTCAGGAAAATCAAAGGGGAAGAAGAAGAATTTAGAGTTTCAGGGAGGAGAAAAAAAAGACTTAAAAAAAGTTGTACTATGAGTGGGGTTTTCATATTGACATTTCTGAGGTTTCCCAGGTTCAAACCTGAACTTGGTACAGGTGAAGTTCACCTGTTCTTCAAGCAGCCACACTTTCTTCCCACTAAACATTACTACAGTGATATCTGCAAAAGTCTCTTCAAGTTCTTTTTAGCAAAGGATCATGCCAGAGAAGTGTCCTCAGGAACACACGGTAGGCATCACGGGGCTGGAGGCGCCAAGTGGATGTCATGTTCTCTTAAGCTGGCTTGGTACAACTGAGGGAAATCTAGCTTCTCTCCTTTACTAAGAAGCCAGCACACATTCCTTGTTGGAGAAGGACGTTAACCACATGGTAGCATTTTAATTAAGAGAATAAATAGTTGACAAAGATACCCAGGGTGCATTATAATGGGTCTGTTCTTGTTCAACATTTCCAAAGTTAAAATCGATATTCTCCCTGTATTTTTTTTTATTGGAAATGGAAGAAAGTCTTGTTTTTCCTTCTAGCAAATCAATAATGAGGAAGAACATAAGCTAGTTCTTTTATTTTATTTTACTACTTTATTATTTAGTTAATTTATTCAGATTACAACTCAATTGTTATCCCATCATTTGTATCCTCCCATTCTTCCCTCCATCCTGCTTTCACCCTATTCCCCTCCCCTAGGTCTAAGACCGAGGAGAACCTCCTCCCCCACTATATGGCCACAGCCTATCAAGTCTCATCTTGGTAGCCTGCTTATTCTTTCTTTGAGTGCCACCAGGCCTCCCCACCAAGGGGAAGTGGTCAAATATGAGGCACCAGAGTTCATGTCAGAGTCAGTCCCCGCCCTCCACATGACTGTGGAGAATGTCCTGTCCACAGGCTAGATCAGAGTAGGGGTTCGATGTTTACTACTTGTATTGTCCTTGGTTAGTGCAGTAGTTTGAGCAGACCCCCCTGGGCCCGTCATGCTAGTTCTTATCTTTGTATTCTCTTCTCTTCCTCCCTCTCCTCCTCTTCCTCCTCTTCCTTCTTCTCCCCTCTTCTTGTTTTTGTTTTTGTTTTTTTTTGAGAAAGAGTTTCTTTGTGTATCCTTGTTATTCTGGAACTAGACTTGTAGATTGGGCTGGCCTCAAATTCACAGAGCTCCACTGGCCTCTGCCTCCTGAGTGCTGGAATTAGAGGCGTGTTCCACCAAATCCCGGTCTGCTGTTTTTCTTCTCCATTACATGAAATGCTTCTTGACTTGTTACCTCATCCCTGCATGGAGACCCTGCCGATCTTCCCCCTAGCGTTCTACATTTTAGTGTATGTGGCTCCAAAGTGATATAGCTTGGTAGAGCCTCAAGAATATTGGCTTTGGATTAATAATAATCTTTTATGTCACTTACCGTTTTAAAGATTAATTTTGGTCTTATAAATTGGAAATGTCATCACAGGAGTTAATGGTGATGTTTAAAAGGCGTCTAGCACAGAGTTCAACCATACTGGCCCTTCAGTAAGTCCCAGTAGTTATTAAGAATGGTGCTCCTGTCACCAACAGTAGGGATGAGCTGAGGCTCCTTGTCTTCTATTCTCATGATTTCTTCATAGGCCTCCACCTCTTTTTCTGGTTTATTCTTTTTTCCTTAGTATTTTAGGGCCCCCCTCTCTCTTTCAAAAATCCAAGTTCAGGAATCCCATAATTTGTTTCTGCTGATGAGTCAGTTTTCTCAGCTTTTTAGTGAGCAGTCACTGTCCTCTAGAACAGCACTTTCCATGATTTTAATATCATTTATACATATCAGAATACTTTTGATGCTATGCCATTAACTATTTATATATAAACTACATATATGTTTCTATATTAATAATATATCTATAGTTTAAAACAAACACACAGCTAATCTTTTTTGAAAACTGTTTCAGGCATATATAAGCTTGATTGTTTTCTCCCATATCTTGTGTGTCACCTTACATTCTTCACAGTATTTGCTTTGCGGATTGATCATTATTTGCACATTCAACTCTCTCATTTGCCATTTGATACCAAGCCATCATCCTGAAAATGCATCCCACATGCTCAGATTGACTGTCTAATTTCTAGTTTTCTTGTTGGCCCTTTAACCAACTGGTAATTTAGCCTTTGTGTGTACCTGTCTGACTCATCAAGATAACTTTTTAAAATGCTCTCAGCTCCATCACAGAATACTTAGATCAAATTGTTTGTGGGTCTGGCCTTGGTAGAGAAGAGTTGCCTCACTTCCTTAGTTAGCACTCTGAGGTCTGGGCCTGGAACAAAGGACTTTTTACCTAGACATCAGTTTACACCTCCATGTTGGGAAGATGAAGCCTGAGAAGCCCTTGCTTCATTCCTTCTGCCATCCCTCATTTCTTCTGAGAGAGGAGGGCCATCTCCCCAGCCTTGCTCTGAAAGGCAAAGCCTGGCAAAGAGCTGCCCAGAGCAGCTCAAGCTGCAAATGACAGTGCTGTCATCTGTGGAAGAAAGATGACTCCTCCTTGTTCTCCTAAAGCTGAAGTTTTGTATTGTTCTCCAACTGTTAATAAAGCAGGTGTGGGAGCCAACCAGCTATGCCAATGATTGGCAGGAGGAAGGAAGGGGAGGAGGAGGAGGAGGCACAGTGGCTTCTGTCTTTACCTTCCCACTTCAGCATAGCTCCTTATTTATCGTCAGAGCGTCAAAACCTTCCTGGTGAAAGGCTGGATGCTCCTTTATTTTTTAAAACGAAGGTATTGTAAAAAGAGTAAACTTCCCAGCATTAGTTTTTCCAGCATGATGAAACATTCTCAATCAGAGAGACATAAATATTTAATTAACCAGGCTGCTTGGTAGGGAGAGTTCTTCCTGTGCTTTCACTTCTGCCCCTGTGCATGCTTGCATAGGTGCAACGAAATGCTTTTTTCCACTTCCATCTGCGTCTCTGGCTTTCATTATCAAAGAGCTTACTAAAGTCTGTTTGAGTCTACATTCTTGACTGGGAGATGAGTTGTTGTGTAGGTACCTTAGGTGAATATAAAATAAATAAAAATAGTAAGTTATTGCTCAAGTGTTACTGTTGATATCAAAGACTCTCCATTACCCACAGATCAGCCTCTCCTCTGTCCTATACAGAGAACTCTTGGGCATATTTGCATAGGAACAACACATTTCAAATATAGTCATCTGGCCCAGTGCTAATGGTCTCTTCTTTGGCTCTCAGGCGAGAATACTGTAGCTGCTGTACAGGTTTTCTCCAGACTGTTCTGTTCCTGATTACACTGTGGTTTCTTCACAGTGCTTCTGACCCTCAGAGCAATGTCTCTGGATGCCCCATGGCTGAAGATGCCAAGCAGTAAGCCAGATAGTGGTCCAGATATTAGTTCGAGCCATCTGAATTCTATTAGAGAGATTTATCAACTTGTTCAAATAATTTGAGAGTATCTTTTGTTTGTGCAGAATACAACAAGTATTACACTTGGCATCAGAAGGTTTAAATAGCATGCTTAATGTAGCCCTGGACATAATGTTGCTAGAAGGAGAATCATGAGACACACAGGTTCATCCTGGTCATAGTAACCATATGGATTGTTGGACAGACATACTATTACAAATGGGATGACTGCACATGTCTACCGTTATGCCTGGATCTTGCTGCACAGACACAACTCAAGACACATGCATGCTATCCTCAAATATCTTAGAACCCAAGGAAGGCAAATCACCAAGAAAGTAGTGAGTGCAACACAAAAACATTAAAAGTGTCAGTGGGCTCCCGAAGAGGTTTGCTGGACCCACAGTCACCCTTTCTTCTTCTTGGCTTGTCAGGAAGCCCCTTCTAGTGTAAGCCACTGTCTAGTGGATCTGAAATAAATGACGCCTCTCAGCCTTTGAATAGCACTTTTACCATGGTGAGGTAAATTAACCTGTTTCCTTAGAAGTTGATTATCTCAGTTGTTTCATTATAGACACATGAATCTGAGTAACTAACATTGGAAAAACATGTCCAGATTTTACATGTAAATTAAAAAAGCACTCACATTTCAGACAGAGGATCCCAAATGGTGGTGCTATTGGGAAGATGATGCCGGAGGGTTGACTCTAGGGAGGCTCTAGGGAGCCATGACCCATGGCTTCCTGTTATAGAGAGCTCTCCTCTTTCCAAGCAAAACAGCCTCCATCTTCATTAGATCAGCTGTGTCTTCTTGCAAGCCTGAGCTTGTTTGCTGCTGACATTCCCTCTTAGAAGGAGGGAGTTGGGGATGGTCAGTAGAGCCTTACCTTGAGAGTCCAGCTTTCTACCCACCCATTTCTTGGCAGCCATGCCCTAATTCCACATAGCTTTCCAGTCTTGGAGAGATGCTCTAGAGAAGAAGTTCTCAACCTTTGGGTCGTGTCCCCTTTGCGGGTGTTGAATTTCCCTTTCACAGGGCCACGGAAGACCATCAGGAAACACAGGTATTTACATTATGATTCATAATGGTAGCGAAGTTGCAGTTATAAAGCAGGAATGAAAATAACTTTCTGGTTGGGGTCACTATAACATGAGAAACTATATCAAAGGGTCTCAGCATTAGGAAGGCCGAGAACTACTCATCTAGAGTGCATAGGCTCACGAACCTGAGGGAAGGGCTTCCATATATTCAGCCGGAAGGAAGCCATCATCCATGCTGAGTGAAGACTTTCCACAGTGGCTGCTTTATGAACATACAGGCCGTGCCCCATAAGTAAACCCAGAAACCAATTTGATCCCCTAGAAGGAGCAATGGTAGAAATCTACTTTGGTTTGTCATTGGAGCCTTATGTGAGGGGTAGAGATGTTTTTATCTCCCCAGGGAAGGATTTCTCACAACATTTCCGTTGGGTGAAAAATATATGTGAAAGGAAGGTAATTATAAAAGTGAAAACACTTCCTTGTTCCTTACTCAACAAACCTCTATGCAACCAGAAATCATTGTGAAAATGGGAGTGGACATTACTTGTTGGCTTTTGCCTTTCATTATGACTTGAAAAGACTTTGGGGGTTCTGTTTTTAACTATATGATTGGGGCAAGCAGCTGATTGCAAGCTTTTCTGTTTCAAAAGAACCAGAGTCGGCTGCCTTCTTATTCATTACTCAAAGCACAGACTGGGTTCATAAGGGCAGGCGTGGAAGCCATGGCTGAGTAACTGGAGAATCCAGAGCCGCCGTCAGCACTCTTTTAAAGAAATCACCTGCTGGCTTATTAAAGTTAATTGCTTGTAGGTACCAAGTTCCTTAGCCAGAACTATCAACCTCCTCTCCACGAGAGTGGTGATTAAGACCGCACTGGGGCTCTGGAAGCTGCATGAATACCATCTCACGGGGTGCATTACCTTGGGGAGACTGTTGCTTGACTTGCTTGTTCATTTCTTTCTCATTGTTCTTCCATTGTGCTTTTCTCCCATCGACTCCCCTATGCCAGCCTTTCTAGGTAATGTGTTAGCTCTCCCACTCTAGCCTTCAGCAGGTATTTATTAATCATTTATTAAGTGATTGGCAATTTCTAGCCTCAGGAAATATGATAATGAATAGCACAGTTCTGCACAGAAGCAACTCACGGTCTAGAGTAGGAGGCAGGCTTTTACGACTATTATTTTAATTTATGCCCCAAATTATCGAAACAGTAATTTGTACAGCGTACTGTAGGGAGGTAAAGAGAGAAGGTATATGTCACATAGGTATGTTTCCATTTTCTTGGTAATGACCCAGCTTTGAGGATTGGGGTAGCATGATAAAAATATCTGTCTGTATTAGTCAGAGAAGGAATTGGCTTCTGCTACTGTGAGTCTGCCAAGCTCAAAATCTATAAGGCAAGTTGGACAGGAATTTAGGCAAGAGCTGACGTTATAGGCTTGAATCTGAAATTTGCAGGGAAGGCTGGGAGCTCAAATAAGATTTTTTATATTAGTTTTGAGACAGAGATCCTTCTTCTTCAGTGATTTCAGTTTTGTGCTTCAGGGCCACAACTTACTAACCCAGCCACATTCTCAAAGGTGCCCCCTTTCATCAAAGCCAACGAATTCTGTGTTGTGTTTAAGATAGTTTTTTGTTTGTTTCTTTGTGTTTTGTTTGTTTATTTTTGTTTTGTTTTGTTTTGGTTTTTAGAGACAGGATTTCTTTGTGTAGTCTTGGCTGTCCTGGACTCGCTTTGTAGACCAGGCTGGCCTCGAACTCATAGAGATTCTCCTGCCTCTGCCACCTAGAGTGCTGAGACTAAAGGCATTCACCACCATGCCCAGTTTAAGACAGGATCTTTAAAACAGCTGACCTCAAACTTGCTGTGTTGCTGAGGCTGACTTTGAACCCCTGATTCTTCTGTGCCTCATACTCAAACTCTGAGATTATAAGTTTATACTACCAAGCTCAGCTAGCCAATGGATAAATTGCAATACCATCGCCTAAGAATGTGATGAGACAACTGAGCACCATGGCATGGCCAAACTGACACATGAGGCTAACAATCAAACTGCCTGTCTGTAGCTTTCCCCTCCACATCTCCTTTGTACTTAAGTCCACAAAGAGGCGAAGAACACAGTGAAGGCGTCTGTGACAGGGCTTTGTGTCAAACATAAGCAAGTGAGTGATAACTATATAAAGAAGCAGAACCAAAAAAAGTTAGACTTTTATATTTAAACATAAGTGTTTTATTAAGCATGATTTAACATACAACATTAAGGAAAAAAAATCCCTTCAAGTATATCTAGGTTCTGTGTTCCTTTCTATCTCAGTGAGAAGTGGACTTTGATTTAACAGCCTCGCAGCAGCAGTGTGGGTGAGGGAGTGGAGGGTGCTTTTGTGAGCAGTAGGCCAAACATGTTTTCTGGTTTTGTAGACCAATTTTAGACAAGACACTAAAAATGTATCAGAGTTACAACTGGTAGATACATTTGGGCCCCCCCCCCCCCCCCCCCCCCCCCCGCCCCTCTTAGGACGGCAACTTAGAGCTGAACTCCACTCTTCTGTTTCTGGCTAGGATGCAATAATAAACATCTAAATAACACCAGGTCTGACCCCAGGAATGGGGCTCTTGTCACGAGTCCATGAGTTAGAGGACCCTGTGGGATAACACATCGTGCTCAAAGCCACTCTACGTGGGATCAAAACTGGCTCACAACAATATGTGTGCTTAAATATCCAGTCAAAAGACTAACATTATACAAGCTCTAGGAAAATGCTTCTTCACTGCTCTCCTGGAACGTCTGGAGTACCAGGCAGCAGATTGAAAGCTCACACTGGCTCTACCACCCATGGCAGACCAGGGCTTTGTGGTACCAAGGGAGGAGTGGGCTGTGATATGGGAATTTAAGAGAATGAAATAAATTCTTTGCAAATCCTTCTTTCTGGAATGAGGAAAATTTTAACATGCTCTAAAACACTTACGTCCTTCGCCTCTTTGTGGACCTAGGTGCAAAGGTGTGTGTGTGTGTGTGTGTGTGTGTGTGTGTGTGTGTAAGCTACAGACAGGTAGTTTGATGTTATCCCCATGTGTCAGCTTGGCTATTTGCCCATGATGACAAAGGTATACCCTGAGTTAATAAACAGTGTACATTCCTTTTGTATATTTATAGTACTAGAGAAAAGGTGAATTAAATGTCTTATTGAACCATTTATGGTCACCCAGTGCTTTATTGTTTTTCAAGGTCAAAGTGTTTGGATTTTTTACAATTGTATTATGAGATAAAATTAAATGGAAAAATACCAAGTTTAATAAAATATCCTAAGATTGAAGTTTGATATTGTTTCTAACAAGCAGATGAAGTGAATAGTTAAGAAAGAAAACTTTATGAGCAGATTTATTTTTGAGTTTTCATATTTAGCTGATTTTTAATAAGATAGACTTGTGTTTTCTACCATTTTAATAAATTTTCATTTAATTTTTACATTCTGGATTATTACTGTATGCAAATAGCTAGAAATACTGGCTATATCAATAATTTTATAAACAAAGGCAAGAAACATACATTTTTGTGGTAAACATATATAACAGCTTATGAATTATAGCTTTAATTGTTGCCTTAAAACAAAATACATAGGTATGCTGGTGAATGTTAAGAATTGTATTTGATATTTTTCCAGTAAATACCATTACTTAATATATTCTTTCTCATTAAGGCATCATTTTTTTTATACTATGTGTATTCATGCATCTGTATGTGCCTATAAGCACATAAGCACAGTGCCTATATAGGCCAGAGAGGGAGTTAGATTTCCAGGAAATGAAGTTCCAGGTGGCTGTGAACTGCTGAACACTGCTGCTGGATGGCGCTCGGTCCTCTGCAAGAGCCATGCTCATGAGCACTTAGCCCTCTATCCAGCTTCAAGCAATCGTATTTGTTAGCAAAGCATAATGATAGGAGATATTTATTGAAATTTTTGGTTGTATTTATGACACTTGAACATTTAAATAGGATATGTGGGCCTCCGTGTATACTTGTGCTGCAGGACTGCTAAGCAACTGAGCCAACATCGGGGAGAAAGCATCAGCATCCTCGAGGTGCCACAGTTAGCCTGAGAGACTTGCACCAATGTTTAGCTCCCTAACTGGGGTGAGCTCATGGGAGGCAGAGAAAATGTCATTTCTTTCTTTTTTTTTTCCCTTTTACATCCTTTCACAAGTAAGCAGTCTTCATTTCTTTTTAAATGTATGAAGATTTAAATTCAGGAAAGTTATGTAGGTTGATCTGGAAGACTAGACATAAGGGATAAGTAAATTATTGAAATTAGCCCCCAAAAATCATCCCATGAGAGGGGACGTTTGAGCTGGATCTGGGGAGATGAATAGAAGTCCTCCAGGTGGATGGGTTGTGTGGGAAGAGGTGTACTAGGAAAAGACATGAAGGCATAAGAAGCAGGTTGTGCTCAAATATTTCTAAATGTCCTTATGACTAAAACACTAAGTGGGAGGGAGGAAATGGGAAGAAAAGAGTTGAACTAATCAGGACAGAGTGGGTCGCTCATGCCTTCTTCCCAAGGGCTTGGACTCTATCCTTGACCCTAAGAGACACCCATGGGAGAATGTCATTGAAGAAGTGTGAAGCAGGTGAGTAAACATGACTTTTGTTGCATTAAAAAAAAAAAAAAAAGGATTTAAGAACTTTGGCTTTCAAAATTTAGCATGATAACTACTTGGAAGGCTTAATGAAGCACAGATGGCTGGGTCCCACCTCCAGTTTCTGATTCAGGAGTTCCAGTGTAGAACCCAAGAATCTTTGTAACAATTCCTGAGTGATGAGCTGCTGCTGATATGGGAAATACCCTATGAGCCGCTACCCAGCAGGGGAAGGGAGTAGTGGAGAGTGCATGAAGGTGATGCAGGAGACTCCCCTGCAAAGCAAACTCAATAGTGGCCTGAAACTAGAAAGGAATGAAAAGAATCAGCAGGGGATGAGATAATCAGACTGGCGATTCCTGCAGGGTAACAGGTGTGATCCTGCCTATGCTACAGAAGCATCAGTAAGGACTCTACCTGTGTCTTTTAAGAAATAGAGATTGACTGCTTTCAGAGAATCTAGGAAAGGGAGAGATCTTAAACATGGCTCTGTTTCTGCATTATTTACCCAAGTGTTTGCAAGATAGATAAATAGATGATAGATAGATAGATGATAGATAGGTAGATAGCTGGATAGATAGATGATAGATAAATAGAAAGATAGATAGATAGATAGATAGCTGGATGGATAAATAGAAAGATAGATAGTTAGGTCGGTAGGTAGATAGATACAGAGAGAATGTGAATGAGAAAACGTATGAATGAACTTCTACTTTGTGTACTAAACCCAAGAGAGAGAGACTTTACTCATTTACAAAATAGCATTAGTTTTATTAATAAAGAATATATCAATGCTATCAGCAAAGGCTCACGGTAAATACTATTAATGTGTCAATAAGTTATGCACCTGTTACAGTCAGCACATCTTTATGATGTATTTTGTATATATTTAGATTAAAGATTGAGCTCTTTTCTTGGAGAATATCTCAAATCTATGACTTAATTCTTACTTAAATGGTAAAACTATCAAAATTGACTTTTTTATTTTATTATTTTCTATTATGTGATTTTTGTTTACAATGTATTTAAATACACATATATACTTAAAATTCCTTTTATTGTATGTGTTTTGTGGGTAAACATATACCACAGTTAGAACATGTGTGGTCTGAGAAAAGCTTGTAAGAATCAGGTTTTCCCTCCACTGTGTGTGTTCTGAGTAGCTAACTCAGGACACCAAGCTTGAAAACCTACTGAAGCATCTTGCTGGCCTGCGAATTTATACATTTGATGTAAGTTTAGGGTTAGTAAAAGGGATGTTTCTCTTTTCTGAGGAGAATGAAACATGTGATGTTTGAAACAGTTATAGAAATTCATGTGGATGTAGACACACACACACGCACACACACACACACACACACACACACACACACACACACACAGGTTGGGGAGTTGTTAGGAGGCTGCTCTTTTCATTTGTGAAAATAGGCAAAAATATAATCCAATATAAAGAGCTCCAGAATATAATATTTTTTGTTTCTCAGTCTTTACAAATGGAGCCACATAACAAATTCAAATATGTGTAGGCTATGCTGTTTCAACATGGCAACACATAAAAAATGAGTGCAATGGTTTGTTGTTTGGCCTCTGGGATCTTGAATTCTAAAGTGCAGACAGGTGTGATTCACACATTTTATGAATTAATTCTGAAGCTTTTGGTAGGCAATTTAAGTTACTAATTAGGTTACTATGGCAATTTTTAAATAGCTGGCATTCTATTGGCATAGTGATTTAAAAGGTCGGCATACGAAATACAATTGTAATACATTGTTCAAAGTTTAAACATTATGTTAAAATATTTATTTTGTTCTTTTAAGGGTTTTGAATTTAAAATGTAAAACTATACCATAAGTTATGACTAATATGTAACAACATTAAAGTAAAACTTGCATAATATAACAGAAATGTAAAGTTCTTAATTGTGTTATATAGTATATTAATTATTTACACTAGGTTTTACATCATATTTCATGGATGCATTTAGACATATATTTGTACACACTAAAGAATTGTGCCTGTTGTTAACACTGAGAAAGTGTGTTGTGTCCTAGTCACCTTGTGCAGTATCGTGACAGCTGAAGGCAGGATTAGAACAAGAAGAGAAAATGGCTTTTCTGCACCTGGGAAAGAATACTAAGCACAAGACAGCAATGCATTCTTCTGGGAGGGAGGTTTGACAAGTTCATTAATTAGTCTTTTCTTTTCCCCAAGCATTTCCATCTCTCATACTGCACACAGGAATGCCATGTCCTCTTCAGCTCAGACAATGACAGCACAGCAAACCTTCCTGTCATTTGGACATGCTCATTTTTTTTTTCTTTTTTCTTTTTTAAGACTTTAAGGAAACAAACAACAAGCATGGAGAAATGCTCTGGCGGTCCTGAATGTCATCATCTAGGGTAGCAAATAACTGAAATACACAGCAAAGCCATTCCATAAAGCAAGGGAGGGCAGAAAGAGGAGGCTCAGATACCAAATACTGACAGTACGAGCATTCTAGGTAGTTTACAAGAGAAAAATAGTAAATTATGACGTTCTTTTTCTCCTCACCCTACATTTGATTCTTTCCTGTTTTCAGGATGTTTTAGCTGGTGGAAATTTCTGTTATTTGGCAGAACAGGTATTTTTAAGAGCTATTCAAATTATAAAATGGAATTAAGGTTATAATTAAGGTATAGACATCCCTATAAAGGTAGGGGCTTACAGCAGTGAAGGAGACTAGCGACTGTGGTCTGTGAGGATTCTTTATCATGAAGAGTCTAGCCTAGAGAGTGTTGTGAGAGAGGAGAGAGGATGTCTCCGTCCTTTTGGTATTCTGATTGGATAGTGCATTAACCATGGAAGTTGATGTTTCCCAGATTCAGAGATGGAAAAAGTGAGAGACTGAGTCAGCAGCAGGTTTAATGCATGGAGCAAGATGACTTCCTTACAGATAGATTTCCCTGTAACTCACGTGCTGGCAGTCCAGACTCTGTAGCCGCTCCTAGCACTTATCCCACACGCGGGAACTCTCCCTGCCAGAGACACATTAGTTCCCTAAGGACTCACATGCTAATATCTTCACTCTCAGGGTTTCAAACAAGGAGTCTTCATTAACACAGGCATTCAGAGTATAATAGAGGGCAAGAGAGAGCGAGAGATAGGTCCTCAGAGACAGACAAGGAAGAAGAGAGTGAATAACGCGGAGGGTTCTTGGGAAGGGTGGTGATTAGGAATTTTTGGTGGTGTTTAACATAGAGCAAGAAACCCACTGTCACAGGGAAGTGGCTAAAGAAGTGACTAAAGAAGAGGCACAGCATGTGAGGACAGAGTGATGTGGGGTAGGTGGGGCAGGTACTTTCATGGTAGGCACTGGGAATGACTCAAAGTTCTACTGGAATGTTCTATTCAGTGCAGCGGCTTGATGATTAGATGCCACTTAGAAATGAAAGGATGGGTAACAGGCAACGACATAAAGAAGATTTTGGCTTGCCTTGTGTTATGCCCAGACGTAGCAATAAGAAGAAGAATCTGCGCAGGAGCTGGACGCTCCTAACCCAGTCAGTGATGGCAAAAGATGACAGTGTTGCCCAGATACCCCTCAGCAGAGGACCAAAACCCTAGTGCTGTGAAGATTAAGCTGCTAGCCCAGGGAATTTTTCATTAATTTCTTTAATTAAAAGGTTTATTGCTCACAGTAGGACCCAAACAGAACAAAGAAAAGCCGTGCTAGGTACTGTGCCTCGAAACACTTAAATCACTCGTGTGCTTAATATTGTAAAAGGAGACCCACTCTCTGATCTGGAGTGCTTCTGCAACCACAGCCAAAGAGGACAGAAGCCAGTCATGATTAAGAAGAGGGGTGGGGTAGGAGGTAATTACAGTATTCTGGGTGAAGTCCATGCTGCTCAATATTAATGGAGTTAGAGCTTGGTTTAAAAGGACTTTGAAGTATGTTTCTGTGTGATGGAGAAGAGAAATAAGATACAAACTGGCATACGGCATCAAGAGTGGACCACAGCACCCAGCACCATGCTAGGACCTATGGCTCAGAGCTGAAACTGCTATAGTGAGGGCGTTAGAAGAAGGTTCAGAAGCTAAGAGCATATGGAGATCCTTAATTATGGTGTTAGTGTGACTGTAAAAGATTACGTCAAGTTTTCTAACATGAACTCACGACTTTTCCCAGTGCTCTTGGGGAGATACCCAAGAAAGGAGCCCCTAGATATTTAAAGAAAGTGATGGGATACATATGGAAAGATGCATATGAATGATTTTATTCTCTCTATTGTTGTTATTACCATACAGACACATTCTCAAGTTATATGCTGGTGTGTGGTGCAGCCTAGCATAGGGAGATGAGTGGGAAATGACTTTTCTATTTGTGTCAGAGAATATATAAAATAAAGTCACTCAGCATGAAAAGATATGGTTTAATTTTAAATGAAATTTGCATTGTGCTGCTATAGAAATATAAAGGCAAAAAGAAAAAAATATCTCATCTGGTATGTCATAGCACTGTAGGCCAAGGATAACTGATCTTATCTTCAAATATTTTCAGTCACTGGGACTGTGAGAAGAGGTTAAGATTGTGTGTGTGTGTGTGTGTGTGTGTGTGTGTGTGTGTGTGTGTGTGTAGGGGAGGAAGAGGAAGAGAGATTTTGATTATTAGACTTGGCATTTATTAATAAGTTCTCTATATTTTAAGAAAAACATGTTGGCTCCTTTCAACTAAAGCTAGACAGTCACCAAATTAAGACTAAGTGCCTTCTGAAAGAATATTGAAATTTCAGAGCCAAAGGCAGCTCTTTGGGACAGTAAAGTCTTACTCAATATTCAGGGCGTATATTTGCCTCTTATTTAATTCCTTCCCATTTTTCTCATCACAAATCAGAAACTCTGGAGCTGCAAATATCCTAAGGGAAATCATGGTGTAATTTTGAAATTCATCAGTTTTTCGACATCTCTTGCCTGGGCTGTGGATCGCAGTTTGTGTCCCGTGCTTACTGTTTAGAATCTGTGCAGCTGTACCCTACTCATCATCAGCCTTGCCTTTCTCCTTCAGAACTTTTCAGTGAAGTAGCACCTATCCTGGTTAGGTTCAATTGACAACCATCTGGGAAGAGAGCTTCAAAGTGAGGAATTGCCTAAATCAGGTAAGTCTGTGGAACTGTCTTGATTGTTGGTTGGTTTAGAAAGGTTCGTCACCCTGTGGTGGTACTAGTTCCTGGCAAGATGTCCTGAATTTAGAAGATGAGAGAAAGCTAGATGAAATCATGCAAGTGTGTGTGTGTGTGTGTGTGTGTGTGTGTGTGTGTGTGTTACTGCTTAGCTGCTGAAGTTCCTACCTAGACTTCTCCAAAACATATAACATATAAAATTGGACGATAAAAACATCACTATTGATTTTATTACATTTCTACCAGATTAGGCCTTGTTGTGCTCAGAATATGAAACGTCCCTGATAGACTCATAGGCTGGGGGCCTTGCGCCATAGGGTGGGATTAAAAGAAGTGATGCCTCTGATCTAGTCAAAGGAGTAATCAATTGATGTATTGTAACATTGTGTCACTAGGAGGAGGTGGCTAAAGAGTAGAAGATGGAGCCTGTCTTGTTCAGTGTTATACTATTGTGAAGAGACACCAAGGACCACAGCAACTCTTACAAGGAAAACATTTAATTTGGGCTGGCTGACAGTTTCAGAGGTGTAGTCCATTATCATCATGGTAGGAAGCATGGTGGTCAGCTTGCAGACATGGCGCAGAAGAAGTAGCTGAGGCTTCTGCATTGGATCTGCAGACAGAGGGAAGAGACAGCCCCTGGGACTGGTTTGGGCTTTTAAAACTGGTCCCAGCCCTAGTGACATACTTCCTCCAGCAAGGCCACACACCCTAATCCCTCTGAGGTAGTGCCACTCCCTAATGACCACACATTCAAACATATGAGCTACAGGCTGCCGTTCTTATTCAAATCACCACAGAGCCAAGTGGAAAGAAATAGCTCTCTAGTGCACCTTGGTTGTTGTATATTGCCCTACCTCCTTCATGTGTTCTGTCTCCTGTAGGTAGCCTCTGCCATAAACTCTGTCTCACCACAGTAACCAGAGCTGAGGAGTAACACTTCTGAAGCTACATCCTACCCTTAAGTGTTTGTTGTTGTTTTAAGGGATTTTGTTATGTATACAATAATACTAACATATGGTTATTGGTTTTTGTTTGTTTGTTTGTTTTTTATATATACAGGGTTTTTCTGCATTATCTTGGCTGTCCTGAGCTCCCTTTGTAGACCAGGCTGGCCTCGAACTCGCAGTGATCTGCCTGCCTCTGATACTAACATATCTTAAGAGAAGGATGTCAGGGAAGCTTATTATTTACATGAAGAGACTGCAGTCTAACAAATTAAGCAAGGCCAAATAGATGAGTGGAGATGGTTTGAGGGAAACTATTCTGGAAACACAGAAAACCTCAGCCAACTATTAGAAATAGCAAAACCATGCAAGAGTATTTCCTTATAGGAAATAAGGATGATCAAATTCCTGCACCCTATTCCTAAGAGGGTGGGTGACATGGGTGCACAGGAAAACAAATGCAGATGCATGCCTGGGTACAAGGAGGGGCACTTAGAAGGATACGGCAGTACGTAAGGACACACATTTCTTGAACTCCTTGACAAGCTGCCAGCTTGTGTTGACTGCTACTTCTTCTGAAGCATCTTGAGGCTGGAGGTTACAACACATGAGTGATCTCTTGCTAAGATGTCTCGAAGAGACAAGTTACGTATCCAAGGTTCCACATTGTTTAGCTGTGTGAAGATGTGTAGTTATAACAACAGCAACAGCAACAAAATCACGCTGAGGGTTGGCTGTGTCGTCTGATAGAAAACACCACTGTTTTCACACAGGATAAATGGCTGTGAGCATCAGGTTCCGCCTCACCCACTGGTACACCATTCGCTTTTACCCTAACGTGGACTGCTAACATTCATTTTAAAAGAATCTTAAAACAAAGCACGATGACAACAGTTAGATAAAAAATAAACACATTATTTTAAGCTATTTTACAGCTTAGCCATTCACATTTTAGTCATTTCAGCCACAATATCCCCTCCCATCCTCTGCCTTCTCCCGCTGAAACCCTTCTTAAGATATTTGTGTGTATGTGTAAAGCACTCAGTTTGTAGTGTTGCTTTCACGAGCACAGGATGTGGGGGTTATTTTCTGGATCACAAGCAATGTACTATTGGTTATGCTGAAATTTGTCACATACTCAAAACTATTCTGTGGGCAAGGAGTAGTGGCATATAAATTGGTATTGTTTGGTATGGTATGGTAACAAAACCTGATGCAGACAGAGTTGCAAAAAAAAAAAAAAAAGTCTGGTTGTAACAAAAGTGTAAGATTTCAATCTTTAAAATTATTTATTTTTATTTTAAGCGTATGGATATATCTGCCTGTATGTATGTCTGTGGATCACATCTGTGTTTGATGCCTTCAGAGGCCAGAAAACGGCATTGCACTGAATTCCTGGAACTGGAGTTGTAGATGATTGTGAGCCACCAAGTAGGGCCTTGGAATTGAACTCAGGTCCACTAAAAGAACAGCCAGTGCTCTTAATTGCTGAGCCATCTCTCCAGCTTCAGTGTTCAATACTTTTAAAACTTTGAATTATAACCTGATTGATTAGTTATTATCTAAAATATATTTAATTGTGGTTTGGCATTTATTTTATGATATAGTTTAACCATGTGGCTAGATTATATACTAAATTATCTCAGAGGAAGTTTTAGAAAAACGGTTACTAAATGTTTTGCATTTTCTTGTGTGTGCTCTGGGGTGTACCTGTAGTATTTTATGAATTCATTTCATCATACTGAACATATCCTTGTGAGATTTTGTTACCCCATAAGCAGTTTGGCTTGCTTGATTGTTATGTCAACAGAGCATGCAAGGAGTGATGGGTAAGAATGGAACCTTCTATCAAGTTAGAAAAATATTTCCTCAAGACAAGAAAAGGCCCAATATTGAGGGCATGCCAGCCTCTTGACTCATTATTTTCTTGTTTAAGGTTGTAAATAGATTTGAATATTGCAACTGGCAATTCTGTAGTTGCTCTTGGACAAGGGTGAAAAATACCCAGACCTTGGTTCTGGTCTGACCTCGAGGAAGCCCAGAAGTAGAGTGTTGAGACACCATTTCCCATACTATATCCAACAGAGATGACTCTAGCCTTAAACAAATCTTTCCATGTTTCCAGATCTCAGTTCTCACATCTGTGAAAGAGGGCGTTCGCCAGATGGAACCTAAGATGCTTCTTATTCCAACATTCTGTGCTGTTGCAACTGGCCTCCGTCTCCCGGATGGATGAGCTCTGGGGCATGCAGGCCTGGTATTTACAGTTGCTCTTTTGGGGATGAGAGCAGTCTGTCCTGTCATTAGTATCCATCTTGATGTTCAATACATTGACATTTCAAGTATCGTAATTGTGTTTTCCTTTCTACTGGAGCAGGGAACTTTTATACTAGGATTTTCTTTCATGAGATTTATAAATCAGGCATACTTGCTGGTCATAGTCAAGCATCTCAGTATATGGAAAGTCATATTTTACAAGCCAGGGAAACATTAAAAACCAATGTTAACATGCACATTTGTATGTATACATATAGAAACTATCTGATTTTAATTCTTGTTTGTCATAATTGCTGACACTCTGGTGGACACCGCACTTCTCAAGCAACAGAAATAAATGGGGCAATAATGAGAAGAAAGCTGTTTTGTTTAAATGAAGCTAATGGTAGACTTCAGCATTCAAAAATAAGAGTCTTGGGCCAGCAAGATGGTTCATCAGCTACAGGCACTTATCGCCAAGGCTGAGGACCTCAGTTCAAACTATGGAACCCACATGGGGGAAAACGAGGGTCAACGTTTGCTAATTGTCCTCGGAACTGCACAGGCACACATACTCATGCATATACACACAAATGAATAATTTTAAAATATATAAATAAATTAAGTAAAAATGACTCTATTCATTTTTGGTTTCTGTAGTCTATACAGCTTTCAGATCACCAAGGTTTGGGAACCACTAATCTTTTGTCTCATCCCACGTTTCCTGAGATTCAGTCTCTTTTCTAGTCAAATGTGTCAGCATTTGTTCCCTCTAGAGGAGATATCCCTTTGCTATATGTCAGACCTCCTCTGGCAGATGAGGGTCTGTACCTGTGCCACACTGAGGTGTAGGGAGTCCTGTTGGTCCCTTTGATGAGACTCACAGCCCAGCGGCTCTGCCCTAAACTTTTCTTATTTTGTTATGTTCTAGGTTTGCACAAGCCCATATAGTCTTTGCTGTTGTTTTTCTGTCTTCTTCAGTTTTGTATGAAGGAAAATGAGCCTCTACAAATGTACATGCAAGGCCCTATGACAATCCTTCCTGATCAAAGGACCTAGATTACCTGATACTTACAAGCTACAGGTTTACCACATTTTCTTTATTTTATTTTTGAAGTGCTAAGTATAGAATCAAGGATTATTGCATTCAGGAAAGAACAAAACACTAGAGATAGACAATGTGGACAAAGAAAACCCAAAGCACATGGGCTGTTTTACAATAGTTTTTCTACATAAAAGGAATATGTCTCTAAGTACAATGTGTTTCCATGGAAGACATGGATTCCTTTATTTTGTTTGGTTTTTTATTTTTATTTATTATTATTTATTCATGTTACATCCTGATTGTTATCCCCTCGCTTGTATCTTCCCAGTCCCACCCCTCCTCCCTTTTCTATCCTATTCTCCTCCCCTAGACCTCTAACAGGGGGGGTCCGTGCTCCCCACTGTCTATCCACAGCCTATCAGGTCTCATCAGGATAGCCTGCATCTCCTTCCTCTATGTGCCTGTAAGACCATCCTGCCAAGGGGCAGTGATCAAATCGGGGGCACCAGAGTGCATGTCCGAGGTTCAGCAGCAGTCCTCTCCCACATCCATGAGGAGAATGAGCTGTCCATTAGCTACATCTAGAACAGGGGAGGTGTCTAGGTTCTCTGCACACATGGTCCTTGGCTAGTGTATGTTTGCACAGGCCCCCTGTTTCCAGATCCATTGGTCTTGGTGGTCTCCCTGTGGAGCTCCTAACCTCTGGGTCCTTCCATCCCCCAACTCTTCCATACAACTCTCAATGCTCCACCAAGAGTCTGGCTTCAGGCCCAGTATTTGTCCCGATCTCCCTCTGGGTGGAGTCTCTCAGAGGACTTGTTGGAGTAATATCCACTTATGAATATATACCATATGTGTCTTTCTGGGTCTGGGTTACCTTACTCAGGGTGATATTTTCTAGTTCCATCCATTTACCTACAAATTTCCATATTTCCTTGTTTTTAGTAGCAGAATAGGGTAAATGTACCACAGTTTCTTTATTCATTCTTTGGTTGAGGGACATCTTGGTTGCTTTCAGATTCTGCCTATTACAAATAAAGTGGCTCTGAACATAGTTGAGCAAATGTCCTTGTTATATGGTGGAGTATCTTTTGTGTATATACCCAGGAGTTAGTATAACTGGATCCTGAGGTAGTTCTATTTCCAATTTTCTGAGAAAATAGCAGATTAATTTCCAAAGTGGTGTATATAAACTTGCACTCCCATCAACAACGGAGGAGTGTTCCCCTTTCCCCACATCCTTGCCAGCATGTGCTGTCACTGGGTTTTTGATCTTAGTCATTCTGGTGGGTGTAAGATGGAATCTCAGAGACATTTTGATTTGCATTTCCCCAAGGACTAAGGAAATCAAGCATGTCTTTAAGTGTTTCTTGGCCATTAAATATTCCTCTGTTGAGAATTCTTTATTTAGCTCTGTACTCCATTTTTTAATTGGATAATTTGGTTTAGTGGTGTTCAATTTCTTGAATTCCTTATATATTTGGGATATCAGTCCTTTTTTTGGATGTAGGGTTGGTAAAGATCTTCTTAAGTAAACAAAGGCTGATGTCCCCTGGTGGACCATTAATAGGCATGTTATATTGCCTTGGTTATCACATATGTTAAGGCTTCAGGCCTCTACTGGCATAAAACTCATCATTTCTTCAAAACTCCTCAAAATATTTTACAGCTCTTTTGTGGAGATTGAGAGATTGATCAGTGGTTAAACATAGTGCCTTTGAAGAGGACTTTAAGTTCAGTTCCTAGCACCCCTATGAGGTAGCTCAGAACTGCCTGTTATTCTAGCTTCCAGAGGATCTGATATTTCTGACCTCTGCAGGTACCTGCACATATATGCATGTACTCACCCAATACGCATAATTAAAAATAATAAAAGTAAATTTTTCAGCTGGGTGTGGTGGTTCATGCCTTTAATCCCAGCACTCAGGAGGCAAAAGCCAGAATATCACTGTAAATTCCAGGCCAGCCTGGTCTACAAAGTGGTCTAGGACAGCAAGGCTATACAGAGAAAGCCTGTCTTGAAAAACAAAAAATAAAGAATAAATCTTTCAAAACATACTTACCTTACAACAGCCTGTAACTTCAGCCCCAAAGGGGTCCAAGGCTTGCTTCTGGACTCCCTAGATATTCCATATACAATCAAAAGGAAAACAAATCTAAAAAAAAAAAAAAAGAAAAGAAAAAGAAAACTAGGCCAAGTACATGAATAAAATAAAAATAATTTATATTTATTATTTTTATTATTACAATTAAAATAAAAGTAATTAAACATTTCTGAAATTAAAAAATCTTTACCTTTATTAGGCTTTCTGAACATTTATCTGGACCCTTGTATATTTCTTTCCTGCCTGATAAATCTGCATATTTCTTCAGAATGTGGCTATATTTGGAGATGAAACCATTAAGGGAGTAGTAAATGAAGCTGAGTGAGACCTTTGTGTGGTGTGAGGATATCCCATCAGAGGAGGGAATTTGGATACACAGAGATACGAACATTGTGTGCAAGCTCTTAGGCAGGGTTTGTAGGGAGCAAGTGGTAATACGGGAGAGTGGCCTCGCTGGAAACCATATGCTCCGTTACCACTCCAGACATTTAACCTCTAGACATGAGAGCATAAGTTTATAAGATTTAAAGTGAGCCTAGCTAATGGTGTTTTGCAGGTACAGTTCCAGAACCGTGAGGTGCGGCTGACCAAATGATGGCTTCCTCCAGTGTTAGTTCTTTTGTACACACCTGCTCCGTCAATTCTTGCCACGAAAAATGCCCAGACTTACTGTTGCGTTTGTTTTTCAAGTAATAGCAATAGTAATTTCTAATGAAGACTTGTGATTTTAGTCTTTTATAAATTTTATTTCAACCCTCTGGGGTTGTTCAGAAAACTGCTAAGACCAGAGGCTGAGTGATTTGACAATGTAACAGATAAGAAAAAATTAACAGGTTGACACTTTCTGCCTATTGCGACAGCGCACTGGAATACCTTTTCTTTAGTAAATCTATAATGATGATCCTTTGAAAAGATTTAACTTCACTTCAAAATGGCTTGATACAGGTTTTTCCCCTGGGGAGTGTAATATGAATGCCTAGAAAGTGCTATATGTAATTATCCTTTATTTCAAGTCACGTATTACCAACTGATGCATGGAATACATTTTTAAAATAGGCACCCAGCTCTTCTAACATTTATTGCTTCTTCATCATCCATTTACATTTCTTTCTAGAGAACACTACTCTGGGGTTGTTATCCTATTTTTATAGAACTTGTTTTTAATAAAATCCTCAGTCTAGGGTTACAATAATAAGAGCATTTAGTTCTCTGAATTGATGTATTAGAATCAGTGAAAAAAATACATGCAGCCTTTCTGCCTCAAAGATTAATAATCAAGAAATAAACCTATATATTTTAAACTCTACCATTCTACTAGAAATAATACACAGACTAATAATCTCTGACCTCATGGAATTTAACATCAATTTGAGAAGATAGACTTTAAAACACCAAAATGTGATTCCATAGACTTTAAGGGCCTAGAAATATGGCACAGTGATTAAGACCATTTCTTTCTTTTTTAAAAAATTTTGTTTTTTAATTAATTAATTTATATTACATCTCAATTGTTAGCCCATCCCTTGTATCCTCCCATTCCTCCCTCCCTCCCCTTACTCCCCTCCCCTATGACTGTTCCTGAGGGGGACCTCCTCCCCCTGTATATGTTCATAGGGTATCAAGTCTCTTCTTGGTAACCTGCTATCCTTCCTCTGAGTGCCACCAGGCCTCCCCATCCAGAGGACGTGGTCAAAAATGGGGCATCAGAGTTCGCATGAAAGTCAGACTCCACTTTCCACTCAACGGTGGAGAATGTCCTGTTCATCGTGTAGATCTGGGTAGGGGTTCAAAGTTTACTGCCTATATTGTCCTTGGCTGGTGCCATAGTTTTAGCAGGACCCCGAGACCCAGATCCATCCGCGCATGATAATGTACTTCTTATAGGTTTCTAGGACCCTCTGGATCCTTCTATTTCCCCATTTTCCCATGCTTCTCTCACCTAAAGTCCTAATAGGATGTCCTCCCCTCTGACCCACTTTCCTGGTAAGTGAAGACTTTCATGGGACATGCCCCTTGGGCTAGTGTCTCGATATAAGTGAGTGTATACCATTTGACTCTTTTTGCTTCTGGGTAAACTTACTGATTCTGATAATTTCTAGTTCAATCCATTTGTCCACAAATTTAGGGAATTCTTTGTTCTTAGTAGCTAAATTCTCAACTTCATATGGAGAAACAAAAAGCCAAGAATAGCAATAACAATCTTATACAATAAAAGAACCTCCGGAGGAATCTCCATACCCGATCTCAAGCTATACTATAGAGCAACAGTAATTAAAACAGCATGGTACTGGCACAGAAATAGGCTGGTGGATCAATGGAATCCAATTAAAAACCCAGAGATGAAACCACACACATTTGGTCACTTGATTTTTTACAAAGAAGCCAAATCTATTCAATGGGAAAATGATAGCATCTTCAACAAATGGTGCTGGTCTAACTGGATGTCTACATGTAGAAAAATGCAATTAGACCCCTATTTGTCACCATGTACAAAACTCAAGTCCAAGTGGATTAAAGACCTCAACATAAAACCAGAGACATTAAATCAGTTAGAGGAAAAAGTGGGGAAGAGCCTGGAACACATTGGCCCTGGAGACAACTTCCTTAAGGTCAACAATTAATAAATGGGACCTCATGAGGTGAGAAGCTTCTGTAAGGCAGGAAACACTGTCAAAAGAACAAAGTGACAGCCCACAATTGAGAAATGGGGCTCAGAACTAAACAGAGAATTCTCAACAGAGGAATATCAAATGGCTGAGAAGCACCTAAAGAAATGCTCAACCCCCTTAGTCATCAGAAAAATGCAAATCAAAATGACACTGAGATTCCATCTTACACCCATCAGAATGACTAAGATGAAAAATTCAAGTGATGCCACATGCTGGCGAGGATGTGGAGAGAGAGGAACACTCCTTCATTGCTGGTGGGAATGCAAACTAGTACAACTACTTTGGAAATCTATCTGGCGCTTTCTCAGAAAAATGGGAATAGGGCTTCCGCAAGACCCAGCTATTCCACTCCTTGGAGTATACCCAGAAAATGCTCCACCACACAACAGGGATATATGCTCAGCCATGTTCATAGCTGCTTTATTGATAATAGCCAGAACATGGAAACAGCCTAAGTGTCCCTCAGTAGAAGAATGGATAAAGAAACTGTGACCATTTATTTCTTGAAGAGGAGTCAGATTTGTTTTCCAGAACCCACAACAAAAGGCTTATGACTGCCTGTTATTCCAGTTGTAGGGTATCTGACACTCTCTTCTGTCATTTCTGGGCACTGCACACACATGGCCTGTGCACATGTGCACACACACACACACATACATACATACACACATACATACACACACACACACACCAAACAAATCTTGAACAGTAAGCATATAAAAATGCAGTGTGTCAATTCTTGTCTAGATATTAATTCTCTATACTTCTATGCATTTTATGTAGAATAGATATAGAATAAAACTATGAATGCAGCCTCTGTTGACATTAGCTACTCTAACTGTGCCTTTCTTTACTGATATTAAAAAGTCACAATGTTGTTATGTTGCAACTTTAAAAGAAAGAAAAGATTTTAAAGTATTGCTTATTCCTTATTTAAACAAACACAATTAAATGCTAACTTGGACACATAGAAACATCTGTTCTCATTTATTTTAAACACTCTCCTTTTCTTTTTTAGTATTGATGTCTTCTTTTATCATGTCCCAAAGCTATGTATTCCCACTAATTTTTCTCACTGTATAAATAGCAGTCTTTCCATAGCTCTCTCTGTATGTATTTGGTCTCTAGTCTTGTTTTTCATCCACTGTTAATTACACAATTGGTTCTTCCAAGCTTTTCTTGTAAACAGGGTTTCACATATTTTCTTTCCCTTCCTATGTGGATATCTACTGAGAAGCTGAGCTTTCTCTGTGCATGAAGTTTCTTTCTTATAGATATAGAAGAAATATTTATGTCTATTTCTCATAATCTGTTATTTCTTTTCGCCGGAAAGATTTATTTTTCTACCTGTGCTATTAGGGAAGACCAGGTCCCGAGCAAAGTCTGATATTCCTTTTCAGTTTCCATTATTTTAAGAGTTAGATAATACTTATTATCCATACATAATTGGTTGAGACAATAATAACTTCTTTGGCTTTCCATTTTTTAACCTATTGCTACTCATGTGCTTCTGTGCACAGAAGAGATAAATATCTGTCGTTGAAAATGGGAAATTGTCATTCAAGAGCTGAGCTATAAAGGGACCTTGAGTAGCTTGCATTAGAGAGATGAGATCCCATGGTCTAAATAATGAAACCTAAGGAAGGCATTGTAATTTATGCCTGTAATCCCTGTACTCTAGAGGCTGGAGTAGGAGGATCTGGGAAAGCCTGGGCTATCTAGGAGAACCCCTCTCAACAAAACATATTCAGAAGCAAGCGAACAAATTTGCTTTACTTGTATGCCTTTTATACTAAGTAATCATAGAGATGAGGCAGGAGGAATAGAGAGAAATGTCAGCTGGTCTATGTGGTGAATCCCTGAATGAATGAAAAGTAGCAAATATATGACAGTGTAGCTTCTGAAGATAGCAAGCGATTAATGCCACAATGCAGAGATACTTTAACTAGATTGTGAATATGTGTAACTACAAAGAGAGCAGGAAAAAAGGGAGAAAATGATGGAAGAAATGTAAAAAGGAAGAATATAGAATGGGCCACAATTTACTTAGGTGTCTCTGAAGGCAGCATGAAACCTAGGTGTGTTATTTAAGTCATATCATGCTGTACAAAATGCTACTCTCAGAATCAAATGACCACTGTAGTTTTAGATGGCACAGTCTGGGTTCCAGCACTGGGTACATCTCAGAGTGCAGCCTGCTAACTGAATAAAGATTTCACTCTTAACGATTTCCTTTGCTTAAAGGAAAGGCAGTGATGTGTCCAGGAGAGTAGTGTTGCTCATGATTAGAAGAGATACACATTTTGTAGGGGGAAAAAAGTGTTTTAAACAGCAGCTGGATCAATCTAGTGGCTCTAGTTGGGCTAGAAATAATGGGATGAATGTTAGGACAAACTTCGTATACCCACAGATGCCGGCTAAGGCAGTCAGTCTCCCGTCAAAAGCAGACATGTTCCAAAAGTAAAACCGCATCTACACAGTAAAGGAATATGCTTTCAAAGAAAAGAGCTATGCTTCTAAACATGCTGGAGTAATAAATAGATTCATTACCATAAAAAATTGTGATACCTCAATCCCTGTAAATTAAAAGAATGTGGACCAAAGGCCGAAGATGTGGATGACTTGAGCCACAGTTATTATAGAGTGAAATACAAATAACACACTTTCACAAAGGCTGTTTGAGAAAAAGGACAGCTTTCCTGGGAAAATCCACCAGACCTTTAAGTAAAGAATAGGAACAGGTCTATTTAATTTCTGTTCGCAAACTGAGACAAAAGCAATACACCCACCAACATGTTCTGAGGCCAGCACTAACTGATAACAAACCCATTATGAAAACATGGGCCAGAATTGCTTAGGAACATGCATGAAAATATTTTAAAATGTGTCATCACATGCCCATAGCTCTGGCACTCAGTAGACTTAGGGAGAAGTATTACGAGTTCCTCATCAACAGAAGCAACCTGAGCATCTTTCAAACACAGAAGCATCGTATTGTATACTGTAGGCTTAGGTTTTTCAAAACCTATGTATTTAGGGGTTTTTAAACACTTCAACATCATGTCTAACCCACCAACTAGAGGAGCAGGAGAAAGAATGTTAATAGGAGAAAGAGTTTGTGGACTGTAGTGTGCTTTTTAATCCTTCTTTGCCGGTGTGGTTTCTGCTTGTGTTTTGCATTCAGTGTGTAGACAGTTTTTTTTTCTTTTTTTCCCCAGTTTTTTAAAAATTAATTTATTCTTGTTATATCTCAATGGTTATCACATTCCTTGTAACCTCCCATTCTTCCCTCCCTCCCATTTTCCCCTTACTCCCCTCCCCTATGACTGTACCTGAGGGGGACTTCCTCCCCCTTTATATCCTATTGGGACTCTAGATGAGAGAAGCATGGAAGAATAGCAATGTAGAAGGATCCAGAGGGTCCTAGAAACCTACAAGTAGAACATTATGATAGGCAGATTTGGGCCCAGGGGTCCCGTTCAAACTATGGCACCAGCCAAGGACAAAACAGGCTGTAAACTTCAAACCCCTACCCAGATCTAGCCAACGGACAGGACATTCTCCACAGTTGAGTGGAGAGTGGGGTATGACTTTCACACGTACTCTGGTGCCTCATATTTCACCATGTCCCCTGGAGGGGGAGACCTGGTGGCACTCAGAGGAAAGATGGCAGGCTACCAAGAAGAGACTTGATACCCTATGGACAGGTTTAAACTAAGGCTGCTGGCTCTACAAGATGTGATCTATGGCTCCTAAGCCTGGAGATATCTAGACTCATGTGCCCCTAAGATGTTTTCATCCTTTTGAGGTGATTTAGTTCACGCTCCCTCAGTGACTGTTGTCAGTGTTGTTTCTTACACATTGGTAAGAGAAATACTTTCTAACACAGACGAGTAAGGCATGGATCTTCTTTTAGCACAATGCTTGGAGTAGAGGTAGACTGGGATATTCTTCCATGCTTGCATGCAATTCAAGTGCATAAACTTATTTTGCATAATCTCAACATGTTGTCCAATGTGGTAGTTTTCAATTGAGTTTTTGATCATTTGTTTTGTTTTTGCTTTTTGGTTGTTCGAGACAGAGTTTGCTTTGTACACCAGGCTAACCTCAAACTCACAGTGATCCACCTGCCTCTGCCTCTAAAGGCGTGTGCCACCATGCCTGGCTCAGTTGAATTTTTTGCTATTTTTTATTTTATCATGGCCTGTTAGAATTCCTTTTAGACCACATCAGAGGAATGTGTATTTGTTTGGCACCTGAAATCTTTTCCTATGAGTAAAAGAAATAGCCATCATCTAAAATTTTAGTGTTCTGGTGTACTCTGTATATAGCTCTGGCTTCATACATTGACTGCTAATTTTAAAAACCTTTTTGTGCTTTTATACCTTGAGATAAATATTTTGAATCAGTGCAGTTTTATCTCTCTTTAAGTTCTTTCTAGCTTGAGACATTTCTGATTTTCTTTAAATCTTCCACTTTCAATGACAGGTTATGCAAAGGGCTGAAGAGAAGACTTTATGTTTAAAAGAACATTTCTTCTCTCTCAGAAGAACCAAATTCAGTGGGTGACTCACAAGCACCTAGAACTCCAGGTCCAGACGATCTGTGCTGATGTGCATAAACACATAGATAAACAGATAGACAGACAGACAGATAGACAGACACACACACACACACACACACACACACATACGCATACACACTGAAAAGTAAAATAAGATAAAAAAAATGGGTTGTTTAGATGTATATAGTGTTGTATGCATTTAATACCAGCACTTGGGAATCAGAGGCAGGTACATCTCTGTGAGTTCCAGGCTAGCCTCCTTTATATGGTGAATTTCAGGACAACAAAAGCTACCTAGAATGACCCTATCTCAAGAAGCCATAACATATGGGGATGTGGAGTGGGTGGGCACTATTCAATATCATGCTGAGGATGGAGACCCAAGGATAAGACTATGTGCATTGTATCCAAGTAGTTGCTTTGTTGTGTATAAACTGTACACCTCTCTCTATGTTACTGCCAGTCTCAAACTGTTGTTGAGGTTTGAATTAATATACTTAAAACCCTTTTCTCAGATATATTTCCTAGCAAACTTGAATAAATATTAGTGAAGAACAAATCTCAAATTTATTTATTGGAGGATAATAGTGCTAAAATGAGGTATAGATTTGTCTATATATTTTATGTGTTTTATATATGTGTTCTGGGTATGAACTTATATACTCATGTATGCACATACACATATAAACAAACATGC
The DNA here is from genome assembly GCA_907169655.1 of Acomys percivali. Lineage (NCBI taxonomy): Eukaryota > Metazoa > Chordata > Mammalia > Rodentia > Muridae > Acomys > Acomys percivali. The sequence continues at coordinate 18,468,207 of OU015751.1, read as the reverse complement.
ACTTATATTTGACATGTGGAATATATGGTCTGCTTTTTAGCCCTATCTAATATTTTTTATTTCAAAACAAATGTAATTATTAAAGTGACCTAACAGAATAATACTTTTATCTGGGCCCTTATTAAAGTGTGGTGCTCTGAAATACCAATATGTTACTTGAGGCACCAATGTTTATGAAATTTTGTATGCTTTTCTTTATCTCCCATGCTTTTACATTCTAGCTAATGTTCCCAACTTAATGCATCAGGCTTATCTCTCAGTTCCCATCTCCCATATTTTATCTCAGTAATATAGGCTCCAGGCTTGATGTCAGCTGGATGCTTTGTTAGTTCAGGATTTCACTTTATCATACGATTTTGCATCTGAGAACTGTCTTTTGCCATTTCTGGACAATCTTTTCTGAAGCCCCAGCACAATGACATCTTCTGAGTGTGACACACTTTGTGGCACTGGGGAAAATGACGACTCTTAAGCAGGAATTGACCTTTCTGTCATCATGGAAAATACTGCCTAAGGTGTCTTGTGTAACTGGTGCCACAGGCATCTCAGATCTCACTTCTGATACCACCCACAGGGATTTTAGTTCTATGATTGGCCGGGGAGGTGTCAATATACATACATTTGTAAGGCTGAATCATGTGTCTCCATAAACTTTTCTAAGAATCCAGGAACAGGAGCATGGGTTACGTTTCTCAACAACTGGAATGGTGTTCATTGGCCCAACAGAAAGAGAAACCTCAGATTTGAAAGGCCATTTTTATTTTTAATGGAACTTATGTCTGAAAGATTTTACATCAAGAATGTATGCACGTTGACTTAAGGGAATTTTTACCTAAAGTGAGGGCCAGTTCTCAAGGCAATCATTAAGACATCACTGAGAGACCACAACAGGTAAGGCTGGCCACTGTTATTAGTGTTTTTATTAGTGATGGGCTGTGTTTCATCCCTGGAACCCACAGGGGGAAGGAGAGAATCGAGTCTGAAACTATTCTTTGACCTTAGCACACATACTGAGGCAAATGTGCCTGTACACACAGACAAGATAATAAATCAAAAATGTAAAATGACAACATTCTGGCATAGATACATGGAGATAAACCACTACAGTTGGTAGGATTTTTCAAATAAGAAAGCATGAATTTCCTTGGAATGGCAGTTAAATCAAATCACTTGACTATTTTGTTTTCAAAACAACAGCAGCAGCAACAACAACCCAAAAAAATCAACCAACCAACCATCCAAACAGACAGAAAATTCCCACTGCTCGTTAGATGGCAAAATATTGTTTTCGAACCATTGGCATGAGCCAGTCTGGCAGCAGTACGTGCCATGTTAGTGGAGTTTACACACTATGGCTCTCTTGTATGGCTTTATTTGCTCATAATATTCACTCATAAGTCCTTGGAATCTGCTTCACAGAGGTAGTCCCAGAGCAGTGCTTTTAATGTACAAGGAATGCAACTTTAAAGATTTTTAATGTGTTAATCTGTAGCCCTGTTGAATTCATAGAGGTGTCACTGGGCGTTGTCAATGTTTGCAATGGGATGGGAGTATTGCAAGTTGAAGCACCAGGTACAGATGCTGCTGCTGCTTGCCTTTGCCTTGAAACAGCTTCTAGAATGTACTTTTCTAGTGTTTGGTATGCAAGCCTATATTTTATGTATTTTATATATACAGATATCCACAGCATATTTGATATGACTGCTCACGTATGTAAGTATCCTCCCAAAATACTAATCTAATATTGTTTTTTCCACTTAATTTGACTACTGAGAATCTCACTCTCAACACAGTCTTACTAGATAGCTCAGTCTATACTCAAACTGAAAATACTCTTACCCTTGAATTTCTCTTGCTGAGTTATTTTCTGATATGACAAAATCCTCTGGGTTGGGAATGTGTCTTTGAGTGGCAGGATGCTTGCCTGACATGTGCAGGGCCCTGGATAGGATTTCACCACCATGGCCTTCTCAGAACAAGAGCAAGTCAGGAGTACTGGAGCAGGTCTGTAATCCTGGGCCTTGGGGTACTGAGGTGGGAGGTTCTTGAGTTCAAGATCAACTTGGCTCAAAAGCCAAATCCTTCCTTAAAATGAGAAGGCGTCTTTCCTCTTTGGAACGGCATGGATGAAGTATCAGGATCTATAGGCATACCGTGTGGGTGGGTACTGTTCTCCTAAAGATTCCATGTAGACATCTCAGAAGGCTTAGTATCTTAAAAATATAATTGAGTTGACCCATGTGCAGAGAAGTATAGCTCATAAAGATAATTTTATATAATATTTTTTCATTCCAGCTGGAGTTAATAATTCCCCCTTCACCACAATTTTATTTTGCTCAGAAAAAAAATGTGCCTAAAATAATCACTCAGCGAAGGGAGCATGGCAGGAAGTAACCTAGAAACTGAGAAAAGCACTCAGCCTTAGAGGCATTCTCATATTTATTACGTTATTATGTACCAAGAGGTTTTTATGACATATTATTTAAAAACATATTGCCAGCCTGAAGGTTTAAACAGTGAACAGTCTGTAATGAGATAACTCTCCACTTTTCTGCTTCCTCTTATGACTTCATGCCTATCAGGAAGGCAGGAAAATGAAATATACGACATTGCTTCATTATAAGATGAGAAAAATTATACTATGGATAACATCTACAAGGGGTTAGAAAGCTCACAAAACTTCACTCTTTGCATTTAAAAGTTGAGGAAAGGTCCCTGTAACTATTGGTGTTTTTGCTAAAAGGGTGGTTTTTGTTATTAAAAACTGCTCTGCCTTGTAGCTGACTTTTCAGATGTGGTACAGATCTGTTCATTATATTTAAGTAATAATTTGGAAGCGGCCAATGTTTTTGTGAAAGAGGGCACAATTCCAAATTCTTAATTCTGGCAAAGATGACACTCAATTTCAGAGCATGGATGCTTGACACTAGTTGGGAAAGTATCTTTTTATTGCTCTCCCATGCTCTCTTTCATACTGTTTTTGGACAGGTCAACGTTTCCCTAATAACTTAGAGTGACAGAGAAAGACTGGTGCATTTGCAGTGCTTGCGTGTCCTTTAAATTGGAAGCTTCCCTTTCACTGTATATATCAGTACTGAATTTTTAGCTTCAGTCTAATTTTATAATTCAGATTGGCTCATATCAGTATTAGAAGAAATTTCCAGTTCCGTTTTCTTATGTCTTTATATCTCAAGCCGCTGACAAGATTGCCTATTGCCTCTTCCCTGGCAATAGAATCTAAGAGTGCCTTAGTTCATGAGCCACATAGGTCAAGCTATGATTATTCCTGGGTGTGTGTATGGAGGATAATAAAGAGTGATATGGAATTTACACATTTACGCATTGTGCTAATGATGTGTGTGTGTGTGTATGTGTGTGTGTGTGTGTGTGTGTGTGCACGCATGCATGTGCATGCTTTTTCATTTTGTATAGCTCCATTTAATCCTCTCATACCCCATGGGAAATGGAAATTTCTATTTCCAACTTAGAGGCCAAAGCTAAGGTCTAATTTTCAGTAAGGAAAAATCCAAGATTTCATTTCACCAAAGAAAACCCCATCATCTCTAAGCAGCAGGACCCACATTTAGCTGACTCTAAGAATCTCAGATTCAGATGTTTTGTTTTTCAGGTGCAAGACCAGAAAGATAGAAGCCAAATGCATATGTGCATTTGTTCCTCTTTTGTAGACGAATGTTTGATAGGGGCAGCTTTGCATAGCAATTGACTTAATGTGCTTTTCTGGAAAGGAAAAGAAATCCCTTGAAATATCTCTGGCATTTTCTCCTATGACATTGAAGTGTCAGAACATTTTGGGCTCATAAAGTAGTCAATTCCTTTAGGTGCCATAGACCTTTCAGCAGTTGTATATTTCTTAGTTAGTAAATAGCCACATGTATTTCTTCTATATTTCAGTTCAAAATGAGATCACCTTAATGAAGAGATCTCACATGGAAATGATTTGAGCACATCAATAATGAATGAATTCTAAAAGGGCTTTAAAACAACTTCTGAGAGGCACAAGAGGAAATAACAAAATTTGAAGTGGCACTTCCCACTTGTTGGCAATACCCATAAGAGCTTGCTCTCTCCCTGTAGCTCTCTGCTCTCACAGCAGTCTGTCCACTTGGAATTCGTGGATGTAAGTTGTGACGCACTGTTAATTTTTGGCAGGGAGAATTTATGACTTCTGAGACCCAGTTCACTATTTTCTATACATCTTATACAGTAGGAATTCTTCTAAACTGGTGGGGAAAAATTCAATAAATATGGTATAAAAATCATAGGAATGACTACAAATAATGTTTTCTTTTTTACAATTCACCCTGCATGCAAGTCTTTCCCATGATCTATATTTATCATCTTCCTGAAAGCACATATTGACACAGATAACACATACACTCTCTCCTCTTTCCCTTTATTTTAGGAGAATGGTTTAAAAACTTTTTTTAATTCTCAAGTCTCTCTCTGTTTTCTTTTTTTTTACAAATATCTCTGGGCCTAGAATTTGCTACCTTTGTCTTTTCATTTTCTGCTGATTCATTCCATCCTATAGGTATAACTTGGTTGGTTCTTTTTTTTTTTTTCCTGTGCTAAGTACCTAACCCAGGGGCCTTAGAACACTAGAAACATTCCCACTGGACTATAACACCCAGCCCAAGCCTATTTTCTTTTAATTTCTCAATAATTTACAGTAGTGCTAGAGAAAGAACAGTGGGTAGGGTTCTGTGTCCCATGTTTTTGTGTTTGTGCGGCTATGTTGGGAGGTTCTAGAATCCGGTGGAGGGATTGCTGAACTGAGATGTTTTTTATCGCATTGTTTTCCTTTTTCCTATAGTTTTTCTGTGTTCTTATCTACTGTGTTTTTTTCATTTCATGTCAACACATACACACACACACACACACACACACACACACACACACACACACACACACAAATGCAAGCACCATCCTGTGTATATGCTGATACATTGGATACTTCTGTATAATGGGCATGCTACAATTTGTTAAATAACGAAATTGTTATGTACTGTCTTCTCTTTGAGGCCTTCATCTTAGAAGATGACAGTGCAATAGTTAATGTGATCATCAACTAATGAGACATAGAATCACATCTGAGATGGTTCCTCTGTGCATGTCTTCGAGGGAATTAATTAATTGGGTTGTTTGAAATAGATGACCAGTTCTAAATGAGAGAGTCACAATTGCCTGGTCTCAATTGCTGGATTACATGCAAAAAAACCCATCACATTGAGCATAGGCATTCATTTCTCTCTGTTTCCTGAATGCAGATACAATGTCACTGGCAGTCTCACTCCTGGGACCATGACTTCTCTTCCAGGATAGTTTATAGCCCTTCTTAAATTGTGATCCACAATGAGCCCCTCCTTCCTTGAGTTGCCCTTTTCAGGTGTTTTGTCATAGCGACAAGTAAAGTAACAAACACCGACAATAAATGATAAGATAAATGAGCTAGAAATCTGTGCTAGAATGAGGCAACTCATTCTTGCAGGTAAGAAAGTTACCAGTAAAATAAGAGCTATGCGTTAAGGCAGATTTCATCTATGACCTGATGAAGGAGATGGTTTCAGGACTCCTTGTGAGGACAATGAGTCAGATCGGTCAGAAGAAAAATCTTTTGTCAAAACCTTGTAGAATGAAAGCAGGCGTGATTTGAGGTCAGAATAAAGAAGGGCAGCATGACATGTACTGGGAGGGAATAGTAACAATGGAGGATTAAATGGAGAGAATACTATGTTCCAGTCTCTCTGGGAAGACCTGGAGGGGTGGAATAATTTAGGCAATATGAGTTCGCATGCTTAGGAATGGTTTCTAAGCTATTTTCTCCATTTTAAAAGATGAGGTCATTACAGGATATTTGACCACACTATGAACCCCAAGACTGTGAACTGGAAAAACCTGTTCCTTGTGGTGGTGTGGCTCAGCCCTAGCACACACCTTTAACCCAAGAGCTTTCTGTTTATTATAAACAAGTATGTTGTATGGCTCATCAATACATACACATTTAACCCAAGAGTGTTTATAAACAAGATAAATAAATAAAGTCAACCATAGGTCAAGAGGTGAGTAAGCAACCAGTTAACAGGGAACAAGTGTAAGAAAACATAGGGAGAAGGGGCATTGAAGAAGGGTATTTAACAGGAGAAGGAGAAAGGGATTTTTCCTTCTGGGACACTGGGTAGGAAGGTCAGCTGGGTGGTTTCTCTGCCACTCTGAGCTGTTAGGATTTCACTCTAGCATCTGGATCCTGAGCTATTATTGGTAAAATCAAAATTTGGGATTTTGTTTAAAAACAACATGAGATTCTTTGTTTGCTTGTGCCATAACACTTACTCCCTTCCAACCTATCCACTTGGAAGGAGAGTTTTTAAAAAGTTATAGAAAATATGTTTTCAGTCCCACATGATTTTACTTTGGTGCTAACACTATTTATTCCTTTCCTGGTGTCTTTTACTCCGAAGAACATTTTCTTACTACTTCCTTGATGAAGTAATTCTTTGTTTCTTGTCCTAGTTCAGAAAACCTAAACACCTAAATACAGGAAGGAGAGCCCCCTCAAAAGATCATTGTATTTGCCTGTGGTTAGTTTTTTTCTAACATCCACTGAATAATAAAATATATTAAATCCCCAGAAAAGAAAATACACAGTTCTATGGAGCCAAGAGAAGAACCTGTGGTTAAGAACACTTGTTCCCCTTCAAGGAACAGAGGACCCAGTGTCCCATCACTCACATACCTGTTCACAATCACCTGGGACTCCAGTTCCAGGGAAAGCATTGTTCTCTTCCTGCCTTTGTGGCCACTACACATGGAGTGCGTTTATGTTCACAGAGGCCAAACCCTCATACATATACAATAAGATAATATAGAAACACGTAGTTCTATAAGATACTCACTGTTTCTTACATTCTAGATTCTGGAATATGACATATATGTAATGCTAGGTAAGAGTCAGAGGTATCAGGCTGAGAAAGGCAAAAGTAAGTGATGAGAACAACTCCTATTCTTCCTTAGCCTGCTCATTATTTCATTTCCTCATTAAAAATTCACTCAGTAAATTTTTCTTATTCTCCCCTCCCCCTCCTCTCTCTGTCTCTCTCAAACACATTGTAGAAATATAGAGTATGTAGCGATAGGGCCTTGGGTGTGCATCCTGATTCTCCATGGGAGAAAATAGCTTGAAGAATATAAAGGAACAGCCATCAACAAATCTGTAGCGTCTTGGTAAAGACCAGAACACTTGGAGATTTCATCTCTAAAATACATTAAATCTCTTTCTTCTTCCTATACCAATTATGATTTCAATTACTTCTACCTACAGCGTTTTATATATGCAAAGGTACAATTTACACCCTTCTTTTTTATGTGTTCTTAACAGAAATACATTTATTTTAATTACCTTGTCATTCCATTGTATCAAGTAATGCATATATGCTCAGAGCACATTTAAATGCAGGCTATGTCATAAATCCCAAAGAACCTATGATCAAGTATGTTACGGTGAAGATTGTTTAGTTGTTGCTAATACTGGAAATAGCGCTCTATAAATTTTATAAATTTTCTCTGTGTAGCCTTGGCTGTCATGGACTCTCTTTGTAGATCAGGCTGGCCCCAAACTCACAAAGATCCACCTGCTTCTGCCTTCCTGAGTGCCGGGATTACAGGGTTGTGCCACCTCACCCGGCTGACTTTTATGTCTTTAATTTAGTTGACACCAATTATTCCATAGAAAAATATCTCAGAGTAGATCTAATAAGAATAAAAGAACTTCGGTGGTTTGTTGTGTGTGAACTCTTCATGTCCGTGAAGGTTGTTCTGGAGCTGAAATGGTGATGTCCTCTCTCTTTATGCCCACCCCTCAGTCCCACTTTGGTTGCTTTAATTCACAGTGAAAAAAAATGCAATTTCTTATTGCAACAACAACCTTGTTGGTTAACTTACATCTAGACATCTAGTATTAAGAAAGGGCATATCATCCACAACAGTGTGTTTGTTCTGACTGCAGCCACAGGTTTGCTAATGAATTATTTTAATGAGAATAAACTATAAATAAGCTCAGTCTTGTTAGGATACTAGTAGAAGAATGGGAGTTAGGTTACCTTCCTCTCTCCAAAATCTAAAACGTAGGGAAGAGGCTTTATTAGGCAAAGAAGATTTAACTATGAGGTGCGGGGCAGCCTATCCCTTGCTTCATAGATCATGCTGGGCTGGAATTGGAGATCTTCCTGCCAGAGGAGTCCTGGGACCGCAGGAGTGCACCACCATACCCTTGGGGTGAAGAATATTCTTAGGACAGTGGTTCCTCAACCTGTGGGTCGTGACTTTTTTGGGGGATCAAAGACCCATTCACAAGGGTCACCTAAGACAGTCAGGAAACACAGATATTTACATTATGATTCATAACAGTAGCAACATTACAGTTATGAGGCAGGAACCAAAGTAGTTGGGGGTCATCACACCACAAGGAACTGCATTAAAAGGCTACAGAGTTAGGAAGGTTGACAACTACGGTCTTACAGAAAGATAATTATCTGTCCTCCAAGCATTAATGAAACACAATATAAAGTAGAGGAAACCAAAGACTATGGCTGAGATTTAAGTTCCTGGAGCAGGAACTGCCTTATCACTGAGACTTCGAGACAAACCAGCAAGTTTGAGTCTGATTTTTATAGCTACTTTGAGTTGATTTTTCGTATTATTAATTTTCTTTAATGAAATAGAGTAATGAAAAGGATAGTGGTCTATATGTCATCAGGTCAAAAGGTTAAAAAACTCAGTGATTCTCATAAAGTCATGCAAGTTCAGAGATAGAGGAGTTTTGCACATCTCACCATTTAATCCCACAATTTAGTGTAAGAAAATGACTCTATGAGGTCAGTTAACTCAGTCAACATCTCACAGTGTAGTGTTGTAGTAGGAGATAAAACAATGGGCTATGAAACAAACAAACAAACAAACAAAAACAAAAATAACCCAAAACAATGGACTGTGGAAAATTATGCTTCAGTTCTGGTGGAAGGAAATGTATAGGCACATTGAATACAAATTGTTCTTGGCCAGTGTTTCTGTCCTGTTGACAGTGACAAAAATGAGCAGAAAAATTACCATCATTGTACATAAGAATACCTAACAAAGCTCATGACTTTCCATCTAAATGTCGCTTTAATCCCACTCTTTTTAAAGCACTTTTCTGTTTTTTTTTTTAATTAATTTATTCTTGTTACATCTCTATGGTTATCCCATCCCTTGTATCCTCCCATTATCCCCTCCCTCCCATTTTCCCCTTATTCCCCTCCCCTATGACTGTTCCTCAGAGGGATTAAGAGCAACAGGTAACAAAACTTAAACCTAACTTAAACCTTTAGCCATGATGGGAAAATCTATCAATTATACTTAACTTTTAAATTTTCCTTATAAAAATACATTTATTTATTTACTTATTTGCTTATTTATTTTACATCCTTCTGGTACCCCCATCCCTCCTCACCTCCCAGTGCCACCCTCCCTCCCCATCCTCCCTCCCTCCTCTCCCACTCCTTAGAAAAAGGGAGCCTCCCTACCCACCCATGCCAGCTCATCAAGTTGCATCAGGACTGAGTATGTCCTGGCAAGACAGTCCTGCCAGGGGGAGGCGATAGAAAAGCTGGCAAAACAGAACATGCCAGGGAGAGAGCTCCCATTCCTTTCAATAGAGGACCCACATGAAGCTTGAGCTACCTATCAGCTACATCTTTGTAGGGGCCTATGTCCAGTCCATGCAAGGTGCTTGGTTGGTGCTTCAGTCTCAGCAGGCCCCTCTAGGCCTTGGTCAGTTGGCTTTACTGGTCTTCTTGTGAAGCTCCTGTCACATCCAGGTTCTTTTTCCTTTCCTCCTAGTTTTCCACTAGCCTCCCTGTGCTTGGCCCAGTGTTTTCTGTGAGTCTCAGCATCTGTTTCAAGGCACTGCTGGGTGGAGCCTCTCAGGGAACAACTCTGCTAGGCTCCTGTCTGCCAGCATAACAGAGTATCCTTAATAGTGTTAGGGGTTGGTTCTCCCCCATGGGGCGTGTCTTGGGTTGGGCCAGGTATTAGTTGGACAGTTCCTCAGTCTCTGCTCTATTGTTATCTCTGCACATCTTGTAGGCAGGGTGAATTTTGAGTCAAAGTTTTGTGGGTGAATTGGTGTTCCCCTCCCTCTACTAGGACTTCTTAGCTAGTTTGAGGGTCTCCTCTTCAGTCTCTATAGCCCCTGCTACTAGCTATTCTAGAGTCACTCTCATATCCCCAAAGGAGTCTACCCTGGCTTAGAAGTGAGTAGATGAACCTTTTAGATCTGTTACAATATGAATACTCTTTTGTAATTATCAGTACAAGACAGTTAATTTCTTTGAGTTCTTTATTGCAAATCACAGACTTCACCATCCTGCAAAGTTTTAGAGGAGAAAAACTCAGTTGTTATTTTAGAATTATTTATTGCTCATGTTGGATATTTTATGCTTATAATATACAGGGTCAACTTGGCAACTTCACATGAGGAAAAGAGATATTTAGGGTTAGAAATTTCACAGGCGTAAAATACAGTTATGAATTCTGTGACTCCACCATTCTCCTCAACACCAAAAACTACATGGAGATTCTGGAATTGCCCATTTGTTTTGAGTTTATTTTATATTTCTTAGAAATGTGTATAAGTAATATCCCTGAGAGAGATAGGAAAAAAATTCATCTGAATTTCTGCCCTGCACAATTCCTTATCAGGAAAGCATATTCAGTGTTGTATTTAGGTTTTGTAAGTTCTGAGACGTTTAGGGAAATAGTCACTAGTGAATTAGTGTTTGTCATAAGAAATCAGCTAAACATTAATTAATTGGAGGCAATGTCTGCCGAAGAAAAGTGCTACTAAGCCTATTACAGAAATGAATCTTATTTTTTCTGCCAAGTACTTTATAATTAAAAGAAAACAGGTGGGCAAGAAGCTTAATTAGTAACAATAATATTAATACAATATTGATTTTTAGGCATTAATTTTAAAATAAGTGTGACTAGGCCCTTATTGAACCAATGATACACTTAAAAGAAAGCTCAACTTAGAGCATGGTTTTCATCCTGGGTGCTGGGTCCTGAGTCCCTGTACTTGGGAGGGGGACCTATACTAACATCTTTGTTTCTTAATCTCCAGATGATAGTGAGACCAACCTCCTGTTTCATGAAAAGCCAAATAACCCACCTGTCCTTGGCAAAATTATTTCTCCCTGCAAGCAAAAATTTCTGGTTTAGAAATAGACTTAGTAGACAAAATCGCTGATAAATAAATTTAGTATAGATCAGGTGACCAGTCATTGGCAAGACCTTACATCTTAGAATGGTCATCAAAGCCCTAGTGCTTTTCTCAACCGCCTTTGCTGTGTGGTAAAGAACTTTATGGCATGTCAAGTCCCCACACCTACCTGACATTTCCTGTATCCCTTTCTAACCATCTCCAAACACATGGCAAACTGGTTTTGTTCAACCTTGACTCATCTCTCAGGATGTTACCAGGTGTGAAAATTTAACAGGTCCAGTAAACTTGGATGAATCATACTTGAAAGAAGAAGCGAGCACTTATAGTATGATGCTTATTAAGCACTATCAAATGTTTGATTGAGAGTTCCCCCTGGTGCTGACTTCCACAGCTCAGAGCTGCGTTAATGCAGGTGCCATGTGCCTGTCAAACACTCAATACAGAAAGATCTGCCGTGTCACTGCCACCGAGGTGCTTCTTTTGTGCACAATGCACTCCTGCCTACTGCTCCCAGTCCAATTTGAGCAGTAAGTAATGGCGGTATGTTTTTACTTCCTTTGGGAAAGCCTTGTAAAGTTTAATTTACTATTTCCTAACTACTTATAGTAGTACCAGTAGTTAATGCTTGAAAATTTCAATAGTGGCAATTTCTGCTGATCTACATTTTGCCCTCAGTGATGAACATTTTAATACTTCCACTGGGCTTTTCATACATAACAACTTTATTTCCTATGACTATAGAACAACCTAAAGTTTGCCATTTCCTTCAGCCGTAATCATTTTCTTTGTGTTTGTGGGTTTGAAAGCCTGAAGCTATCTAACATCTTGCATAACAGAGCATGTGGCCGGCACAAACTTATGTGAGTTTTCCAGGTTCCCTTTGCAGGGAGGCAGACTACTATGAGAACTTTGGTAAATAGATAGAGATTTAGACACTCAGAGAGTTAAGTAATATCTTAAGTAACATTATCTTAAGTAATATTACAAGCTCTAGAGCTCTTTGAAAATTAATTATAATGGACTCACATTTATTATCTTTATTTATGTAGTACCTTAATTTTTTTCTTTGAGACTTTCATATGTGTGTGCTGGATCTTGATCATACCCATCTCATAATCACCTCCCACACACAGCTCGCCACGAATGCTTCAAGATGTCCCCTCCCAAACTTCATGTTCCCTTCTAAAACACAACAAACAAATGAACAAGCCCTGATTGTTGCTGATTGGCATATGTTGAACCATCCATGGTGCCCCCATAAAGTGGAGCCACCCACCACTGACCACACAACCAAAGAAAAATGTTTCTCCTTTTCTGTAATGTACATTATATTGGTAAATTGTCATGTGTTAGAACTCACTGAGACATTGGGTTTTAAGACTCAAACATATTTATATAAAAGTGTCTCCTTAGGTCCCGTGTCTGACGATCAGCTGTCCCCATGCCCTTAATGGAGAAAAGAGATCAGGAAAGAGGCCAAGAGAGTAAATACAGTGTGTCTTCAAGAACAGCTTAAAGATAAACCATTTCCATCAGAGGTTGCTAGTTTTTAGCCTCCACTTCAGCCATGGGAAGCTCACCCACTAAGAGAAGGAGCAATCAGCAACTCCAGCTGACGGCTTCAACTTCCCCTGTTAGTTGTATGTTGTTTATATCTGACTTGACAATACCAACTCTGTCGGTTGGTATTTGTTTTTAATTTTGGTTAGAAGCCTCACCACATCCCATCTACCTACAACTGTCAGGACCTATAGCTGACTCTGTGTGTGTGTGTGTGTGTGTGTGTGTGTGTGTGTGTGTGTGTGTGTGTGTAGAGGCATTCCCCCAGTTTATTTCTAGTGAGTGTTTTAGATACTTGATTTGATGTTGTTTTCTATCTATCATCTATCTATCTATTTATCTATCTATCTATCTATCTATCTATCTATCTATCTATCTATTATCTTTTGTTATCCTCCCTCTCTGCTCTTCTCTCTCTCTCTCATCTATCGTTACCTCTATCTTTCTATCTATAATCCATCTTCTTATTCTACTATTTATTCTGTCACCTTGTTGCATGCTTATTAATCTCATTCATTCCAAAACAATATATGGGTATGGTAAATTGTCCATATAAAACACTCCCCAGCAGCCATCATCTCCAGTAGCTCCTCAGCTCCATGTGGGACCTTGTGAGTCACTCCCATGTCTGTGTCATATTCCCCTTCTTTACTCACATGAGGTACAATAATGACTTCCACTTGAGAAAACTGAGGCAAAGAAAGCAACCAAATTCAGAAACAATGGTTTGGACTTCATGACTCAAATGTTTTAAATTGTTCTCCCATCTTGCTTTTCCCTTTACTATTTACATAATTACTCCCCACCTTTATTATCGAAGGCTCCCCACTTCCAGATCCTACTTGTACCCCCCTGAGGCTCAGTTTTAGTAATAAAAAAGCCTACACATTTATTGTCCACTGAGTCATAAAAAGTAACATGTCTTTACTTTAATGATGGTGTTTAGTTCTTGTACATATATGTTATATAACTCCCACATAAAATGACTCAAGGGATTGTCTTGGAGGCCACTGGGTGAGTTCCAAATTTGTTTCTACATAGAAAAGGAAGCAAGACCCCTTAGATTTTATGCATAATTACTACTATCCCCTGCCACAATGATCAAATGAGTCATCCTGTAGCAATCTGGACCAACTGCCTAAAAGGCAGATCCACTCGTTGAAAATTAACTGGAACAAACTTCAGTGAGAAACCTCTGGCATGCACAAGGCTGTGACACTTAGCTGTGAAGGACCCAGCACCCCTGCTGGATGTGGGTTGCTGGGCCCTTGTGCTAGTATGCTGCTGTGCCACCGTGGAGAAAATTGCCATTTTCCCTGTGATCAAAGCATACGCCTTTTGGCTATCAAACACCCAACAATAAATTCCATTAAAATCTAAGAGCTCTGAAAAGCCTTTTTCAGGAGAAATCAAAACAAACCAGAAAAAGACCTTGTAGACAAGAAAAGGAAAAAAATCAATTTTAGGTTAAAATCAGTCTGAGGGGAGTAGGAGAAGAGGAAATCTTTTAAGAAACCCCTGAGGTGCCTCCTCTGACTATTGGCAAACATTCAGTATTATTTAAAATGTAGGGTTGCCTGGCAGGGTGAAAGGTACGATATGTTGCACCCTTATTAAGTCTTTTAGCAGTGCAAATGCTAAAACATCTGATTCTGCCAGAGCCTGAGCTGACTGGTGTTGGCTGGAGAAATCACCATTTTATTTAAGTCAAGGCACCAACAATATTTGTCTTGTCTTATTGATGTTGATTTCCCCCCTTTAGTATGATTTGCCATGTAAATTCATTTTCAGACCAAGCATTTTCATAATCTTCTTTGGTAAGAATCAGTAAAAGCATGTTGGAGACCATCTCTAAACTACACTGTCCTTTTTATATAGCAATAATTAGTTTTCAGTTTGGACCCCCAGGAATAGCCTATGACATTACTGGAATTCAGAGTTTCGGGACTTAGATCCACATGAGCTAAAGCAGTTACCTCAAGCACCTATAGCAGGCGCACCTATAGAAGAAGACAGTGCACGTTGATCCTCAAACCCTCATTATTGAGTAACAGCAACATTTTTTTTTCTTTCTGAAATAATAAAGAAATGAGAAATTCTTCCAAAAAATGCTGTAAGACATGCTGAAGACAAAACATTTGGCGCATCCCTTTGTAATGTGCATTCAAGTCCTCTTCCCCAGGCATGTGCCAACTGTCACACCACTGAAGTTACACAATGCCCACATAGAGACTAGATATCTGCTCCATGTCATGTACGTAGCATATAAGGCTCCACAAGGCTCCAACCCCAAGACAACTATTTATAAAGACTAGGGGTGAGAATAGATGTATTCTTATGCTGTTCTGCCTACTTCTTCAGCTCCCTTCATCAGTCTTCTAGCCCTCTGATTTGCCTCACTGCTATGCCAAATTTCTCGCCTTTGTTACCAAGAATTTTTTTTTGTCTTGGTTCAGTCCATATGCCCAGTTCTCTAGGAATATTCCTGTTATACTGTTTCTTAACAGGTCAGGTTAAGTCCTATGTATCCTTCAAGACTCGGTTTTCAATAACATATAATACTTTCTATATAGGTGTCACAATCAGTGCTCTAAAACCAGGGCACAGTAGGTCACTCAAGGCTTCCAGTGTACTTCCATACTACTGAGAGGCACTGGCCTATAATTTGCTGCTTAATCTCTGCCACTTCTGACTTCATCTAAAACCATTTCTTTTTCTGTCTCAGGAACTTTGCAGTTGGTTCTCCTTTTATCTAAGCTCCTCTTTCTCCAAATATGCACCCAGCTTCATCTGGAATTTCTTTAAGTTGTTTGCTCAACTGATCTTAGTGATGTCGTCTTTGACATTTTTGCTTAATACTCTTCTCCCACCCATCTGGCACCTTACAACCATCCAGTAAAACACATACAGATGTAGAGATGGTGTTCTTCAGTGTCCACAGTCTCCACAAATTCACTTCTTTAGGCCTCTTCCTGTGTGTTGGCATTGGCACATGGTCAACACTTACTGAATGATTAGCTGTCATATCTAGAACTGTTAGCAGAGAGGGCCCCTTGTTTATTTAACATCACTAGCTATTATCAGCTAGTTAGGATATTTAATAGCTTTTTAATGTACTCAAATTGTTTGAATAGCCAACTTCTGGATTTAGGAACATTTTCAAAAGATTTGTCTTTTAAATTTTGTTGAAAAAGTTGTTGGAGAAAGTCATGCTTCTTGAGCAGTGAAAAGATAGGGAAAGACATGGCAGTCCACATTGGGACATAAGCTTTGGTCCATATACAGTTATGAGTTACAAGTGGGTGTGAGCTGCCACCCACTTGGCAACTGAACCCAAGTCCTTTGCAAGAACAGTAAATGGTCTTAACTTCTGGACCACCTCCAGCCACAAGAACACTCTTGGTAAGAGAGAAATCTGATCATTAGAAGGAGCAGCTTTTAAAATAAACATACACCAGTAAAAGGAGTCCCAAATTCTGTGTGTTGAAAGTCCATCAATTTAAGAAAGCATCTATAATATTTAGAGCCATCAGCCAAGACATGATGACCAAAGATTTCTGAGAAAACTTAGGTGACCTTCCAGATTATTTTTTATGCCTTCTCTTTTTTTATATCTGTGCTCTTTCTCTCTTCATTAACAGTTCTGATTCTTCACATAACACATATATACATGAGAATTAGTTTTACTCTAAACAACTCAAGTGTAGAGGCCGTATGCATATTTTTGATTGGCCACTTTCTGCTAGCTATTGTTAATAGCTATGCTTTGGGTGCTGTGTGGAATCAGTGATGGGCCTTTAAGGGCAACACTGGGAAGGCTGCTAAGGCTCTTTTGAGTGTGCTCAATGTGGTAATCTGAGATCAAAGAAGAGAGGTCTGGGAGACTGCACTAGCAGATGATCTACATTCTTGTTTCAATCCACCCCAAAAGTTGTCTCCCACTATTTAAACTAACTGGTCTGAGAACACCAGAGACAGGGGTAAACATGCACTGTAGTCATTGCCATCAGTTCTGGAAACCTTGTATTGCTTTCCAAGAGCGTAGATCTCTGAATTCCTATTCACCATTCTGGCTGTAGTTATGAGTTGGAGCGTATGGTTTGGATGAGAGGCGCTGAGGCAGAATATGGCCATAGGGATATCCTTGTTCCATGTCGACATGTTTGTGTTTCTGTTCTGAGTTCTATGGATTGGATTCAGGACCTTGCATATAGCTAAACTAATATTTTGCCACTGAAATATATTATGTAATATATATATATATAGTGTATGTATGTATGTGTGTGTGTATGTATGTATATGCATTCTTATCATTATTACTTGTCTTATTCTTTTCATAACTGCTGTGGACTCAGTCTAAAGCCTCATATTTCTCATGCGAATCCCGCTTTGGCACTACCTGCTCTATCTGGTTACTTCCTTGCTTTCTTTCAGCTGCTATGACTGCAGTTGTGAGGAGCCTTACATCAGTTCTTCCCTGATGTGTTATTTGTAGTCAAGTGCTGGCTAGTTGATAAGAATACTGGGAAATTTTTTATAACAATTTGTCAAGGTAATTTTATACCTGTACAATTTAAAAGACAAACCCAAGTGTATTTTGTGTATACATCTTGTTTCTTAAAGTGTTCCATAGCGCTAGAAATTAAGAGCTCTCGCTCTTTCCTAGAGGCAGAGAAGGTCCTTCCTTAGCAACCCACAGACTCCAATGACCAGTTCATTCCTTATTTAGGTCTCCTTCCAGATCCTCTGAGACTCATATGTGAGCACTAGGTTAAGGATTTCTGATATGGCTTAAACCAGTCATTTAGAGACAAGAAACCTGTACACCAGAGAAGCCACATAATCAACCTACAAGCCCATAACAAACTAGGATCCGATACTTATTTTCCCTCCAGTCCATAATTAATTTCTTCCTTGTTTTCCAATTTGGCCTTTATGTCACTCTTTGCTACCAGAGAGTGGACTGTGTTTCTTCTTAAAGGTATAGCCTTAGTACCCTGGGGGAAGCCTATCCAATATTTGCAGTCCATTTAAGACATTATACTAGAATTAGAACGTATGCCAACTATTGCTGCCAGTATGGCTATTAACTGCGGACTTACCGACAACAGTGCTTGATGGAACTTATGTCAACAGTCCCTGAGTAAGTCAAGGTTCTACTTTTATTATGGAAACTGTCTCCAATTTAAACAAAAGCTTGATGCTACAACCTGACACCTCCCACCCCCAATTAAACACTTCTGAGAAATGTATCTTTATTTCATATGATTTCTTTGATCATATCTGGTTGTTTCTCACAGGAAGAGAGAGATGGAAATGGAGAGGTGGATGGGGAGGGGGAACTAATAGGAGAACTCTCCATTGCTCTGAGTCCGATGTTAAGGAGACTCTGTGGAGTCACAGTGAAAGCATCCCAGGCAGAGAGAGGTTACCTTTGGCTTTCCTGTCATGCATGATTGATGCTTCTCCTTTATCATCCAAGCTCATGTGTCCTAGTAGCTTTTGTCTTTCCTCCTGTCACAATTATAATTAATGATTAAGGTACAGCCACTGGCATAAGGCCTGCTATTAATTTCAAGAGGTAGCTCAGGGCTCACAACATCCAACCTCACAGATACCCAGGAAGAAGCTGCAGAACTTGCTTCATTGCCTACACATGAGTCTTCCGCCTTCTCACAGCCCATGTGCAGTGTTCGCTTGGAGCCTAAGCTGGAATAGACTCAGTAGCCTAACTTCCCCCATAACTGTGTGTTTTCAGCCTCACAAGCTGCAGGTGTGTGTGTGTGTGTGTGTGTGTGTGTGTGTGTGTGTGTGTGTGTTAAAAGTACCAAAAATCACATATATAAATTTCAGAAGATAAGTGCTTTCTGTTGATGATAGATGTGGCAGGCTTTGTAGACAGTAAGTGACACATCGGACCTTCTTTGGTCCCTGTAATTTGATACACAGATTAGCATTATTATATCTGTGTTTGTAGCTGTGCATTCTTGGCTTGCTTGGCTTTTCTTTTTTCTAGGTATTCTCTGGTACCCAGGAGTTTAGATAGTCAATTCAGGTCTTATTTGTCATACTAACTTGAATATAAGCTGTTACCCAAACATTTACAGAGTGGGGAACTGTGCTGGTGAAAATGACTCAGGCAGATTTTATTTTTTTACCATTGAGGCAAGTATGACTACTCTTGACCACCAAGCACAGGCATTTTAGAGATGAACTAATAGCCTCACTTAATTCACTGGCCAAAAGTTTGAGAAAACTGTAAAATAACATGACACTCAAATTAATTACATTGAGCTAGTCACTAATTTGGTAGCCAGTTCTCTGTAGCACTGCAGCTATGACGGTAACTTCTCATCCACACTATTCTGTTCCTGAACTGACTCAACGCCCAGAAAAAGAGAACATCCTAGCATTTTCAAGTTCCCAAAAAGGACTTCCAGATTTATGATGGGAACCTAACCAGGTGATTTTCCTTTGTTCTCTAGCCCCAATGAAATAACCAATGAAGCATAAAATAAAGAAATTTTCACAATACTAGAAAATGGAGGAAAATGCTATCCGTGGAGCAGAATCTTTCTTGTGTGTTCTTTTGAGAAAGAAGCAGCAGCTGTATCAGTTTCCCTATGGACAGCAAGTTTTGTTCCATATCATCAGAAGAGGGAAAACACCAGAGGCAAAAGACATCTGGAAAACAGGGAATCCCATGGTTAGGGAACTAGAACCTTATTTAATATTTGACCCTTGTCTGGAGGAGGGGAATGTTACGGATCATCAGCAGGAAAGCTTTCAGAAATTGACAAGAAAACAGAGTCTTGAACACCATATTTGGCTTAGCACTCCCTAGCGTTGTTGTCACCAACTTCCTAAATGCAGTTGGATTTCCCAAGTCTACTTTCTTTATCTTTTCAGAACAAAAGTCAAGTTCATTCCTGGAATGCAGGTGCTCTGCGAGCAGATGTGCTTTTCTCCACCCCAGCATGCTCTAAACACTACAGTCAGACCTAAAAGTTTAGAAATAAAGAGTGCCCAAATCAACTAGTAAGTAGTTCATCTAAATGTACATGAATACGCATGAACAGATAATGAAAGAGCACCCATCACTGGCGCAAGAAGAAAGCCAGGAGTGGTAAAATGTGTCAGCACACATACATGCTTACAGTAACTAGAACTTAATCAAAATTCTAAATAATGTCCTCATGATACTTAGAAGTCAGACGTTTGCTGCTGTTGAGTAACCTATGCAAAGGAGCAACAGAGTGATTTTTGTGGAAAGTTTTCTATCTGCCACCTATCATTCTTGGATGTTGAGGTACACTGGCCCATTCAGTCACCGTAACTTCCCTGAGAGAACTGTGTTACTGCTATCTCTACATTATGAGAAAAATCAAAGCATTTTAGAATACTTTATATTTGAAAAGATAGTAATTTGCAAGGTCAAAATTACAGAAAGAACTACATCCTCAACAGTGCATTAATTTTTAAACACTTGGTGGCTTTGAAGTAGAAAGTAGCCATCTTAAAAAGGACAATTAAAAAAAAACTCAATAGGAAAAAAATTGAACAACACAGTAGTGAAAATCAGAAACATCCTCAAGGAATTATCTCATCCCTTAGTTTGAAGAACAGGTTATCAATCAACATTAGAAACCTGGAAGGTAGACACGGCACAGTGCTTAAACGCTTTTAGAATAAAGAGAATTGATTGAGCAGAAGCTGCCATCACAAAGGAAAATACTCCCCCTGTCCCCATTTCAAGACTTAAGACTATAGATCAAAGCAATTGACCAAGATTTGAGTTATCAATAATGCAAGAAGACTCAAATATGCATTATTATGTTGATTCTAAACTTCAGTAATAAAAGAAGAACATATTTACTTCTTAATAGAATGTAAAAAAATATTTATAAATGCAGCATTCAAGCTGGCACTGGACTTTACATCTGACATTTAAAATGAGCCAGAAGAAGGTCTCGGATTATATTTGGAATAAACAAAGAAATGCTTCTGTTTATTTTATTCCTATGTTTCTTGAAATGAACCAATAAGGTATGTAGCTAATTTGTATGGTTTCAAAGATACTGCAGTAATTTCTTCAATGATGGAACTATTTTTGGTATGTTTAATTATATGAATTTAGTTATTAAGATGTATAAATATTATCTTCATCTAAATGCCAGATTGTTTATTTACAGCATATTTTAATAATAAAAATCACCCACACATGTGAAGTATCATTAATGTTGTGATACTTGCATCTAATGTATAACATTTAAATCAATATATTTAACATTTTAATTGAAAATGTTTTTTCATGTAGTATATTTTAATAGTAGTTTCCCCTCCCTCATTTTCTCCCAGATCTTCCCCACCACTCCACAAATACAACTCTGTGCCCTCTTTATCTGTTTAGAAAATAGGCCAATTAAAAAACAAAACAAAATAAAATAAATTTAGTAGATGAAAAGAAAAAATAGGAGAAGGAGAAGCATAGATATATAACTTATAAAACCACAAAACTGGAAAGTATACTAGATAAGAAAAAAACAAATAGGAAAAAAAAAGCCCAAACAAGGAATAATAAGTCAAAACATCTCCAAAAAGCACTGAGTTTGTTATGTGTTGCTATCTACTCATATAGTATATTAAAACAAACATTTTATTAGGTTGTTGTATCTTGATTGACTTAAGTCTTCCCTTCTTACATTTATCAATTCAAGTATAACTCCTCCCAGATTTACTCCCTACTTTCCTATCTGCCCAACTTTGTGTCCTCTCTTTTTAAAATCCATCCAGGATTTGTGCTACCCAAAAGGCACTGCATGTGCAGCCCTCCCCTGGAGTGTGGTCAACCCACCAGAGGCTACACTCAGAACTAGTTTTCCTTCTCCTGGAAGGTGTCAACTGCCAATAACTCCTCAGTTAAGTGTGGGACTTAGTGCTTCTTTATGTCTCCTTTCTATACTGAGATTTGGTGTCCCTTGATCTTGTACAGGCATGTGCAGACTCTCACAAATGCTGTAAGTTCATATATGCAGCTACAGGTGCCCTGTTGTATCTCAAAAACATGTATTCATCCACAGTCTTGGCCTGTGTGTTTCCCCTTTAATATCGAGGTAAGCCTGGTTTCTTAAGGTATCCTAGTATATTTTGTGGTTATTACTTTTTTCAATGTAGTGCAAACCATTTCTAGTTTTTATGAAATAAGAAACAGGCCCACTTAAAATTTAGCCAGCAGTTAATGAATTTAAAAATTCTGTTTCCCATGGTTGCTAGGTACATCAGTCTGAAAGTCAAGATTATAATTTCATTAATGTATGTAATTTGTCTGTATGAATGCTCAGTGAGAGGGAAATTTTTAACAAAGAGATACGCATGGTGGGAACCATCAACAAAGGTGATTATACAATCTGATTAAAGTGGTACTAAATGAAGATAAATTCAGTTTTCAAATATTTTGCATCCTATTTGTTTTCAGCTGTGAACATTTAATGCCTCATTAGCTGTGATTTAAATAACTAGTTGAGAACCTATCTTCTGTGGTAGTTAATGACCGTTGTGCTCATTGGGACACATCGTGATGTAGAAAGAAGTTGAAATCGGAGTAGAATGGAGGTTCTGGTTCAGGCTATGGAACTGACCATTTATGTGGCCTTGACAACATTACTTACCTGTCCAGGAAAAGAAGACAATTGCATTGTAAAATTTCTCCCAAAACCTGAATTTCTGAGCTCCTCAGAACACACCCTAAATAAGAAGATTTTAGATAAAAACCCAGTATTCTTTTAACTAATTGATTTCTCTGTATTTGTGTGTTTGTGTGAGTTTATCTGAATGTATGTGTGTGTGTGTGTGTGTGTGTGTGTGTGTGTGTGTAGTGTGAGCTTGTGTATAGGGCAAATATTGATGCCCAGTGTCTTCCTCAATCACTTCTCAATCCTTTACATGACAGGTTTGACTAAACCTGGAGCTCACCATTTTAGTTAGGCTGGCCGGCCAGTAAGTGTCTGGGTCCTTTGCTTTCCCAGCATTGTGCCTGGCCTTTTGTGAATGCTGGAAATCCAACTTAAGCCTTTATGCTTTCCCACCAAACTGTGCCAACTGAGTCATCTCCACAACTAATAACTCCATGGACTCTTCTGAACATCCTTTAACATAAATTGAAATTACTGTAGTTGAGTTATGTGCCACAGGGATGTAGATGTATAGTGTGAAAAATGATGGAGAATTGAGCATGTCTGTGTAAAAAGACAGTTGTGTTCACTCTCATTCATAGCCAAATATCTCTAATAACTGAAAAATCTCAATAATTTTGTTCTGAATCTTCATATCTTAATAAAATATGAGTTACAAAATATGAAAAAGACTTTTGGAAAATGTTGGTGCATGTTACACAAAATGCTTTGTTCCTCTCAACTTCTACAAGTCATGATTTAATTTTACCCTTAATTTGCACCACTTTAATTGAAAGGTGGGAAGGCAAGTTTCTTGACTAATTCAAAGTGAGAACAAAAGAGAGGGATAAAGGCCTAGGGCTACACGTGTAGAGCTGAAAGGCTATGGGAGCCAAAGCCAGGATTGGGCTATAGCACAGATAAAGCCTTTCCAGAGACCTAACTGGCTAGTGGGAGTAGAGAACTGAGTGCTGGGCAGTTTTCAACCCTTCCCTCTGTGCTTGCTGTTGATCCCCTAGGTTGATCCCCCTCAAAGGTCAAAGCTATCCATTTTACACTTGAAAGTCTAAGCAGTTAGAGTATGGGCCTCGGTCGGCATGTTGTGGAGCCTAACACTGGATGTCATTTAAGAATAATCACTGGAATCAGGTGTGGTGGTGCATACTTATAATCCCTCCACTCGGAGGATGAAAACCAGGGAGGAGATCAGAGATCATGATAATCATTGGCTAAATAGCCAGAATAGAGATTACATCCCTGCCTTGGAAACATGAGGCATGGAGGAGGAGGAAGAGGAGGAAGAGGAGGAAGAGGAAGAGGAGGAGGAGTGGGAGAGAAGAAAAGGAAATCTGAGGAATGGAGTAATCACTGACATTTACTGAATCAATTTTAGTACTTCTAGTACTTAGTTCATTCCAGTATTTCTATAGCTATGTATGTGCTTGATTATCTTATTTCAACCTCATAGCAGTTCCAGGAGGGGTGGATATATATATATATATATATGTAACTTTTTATTGGTTCTTTGTGAATTTCACATCATGCACCCCAACCCCACTCATCTCCTTGCCCCCTCATACACACCTTCCACCTTTGCAACCTCCTCCCCAAAAGCAAAAAATATCTTCTGGAAGCTGTAGTGTGTCAAAGTGTGTCCCACAGTATACCCTTTTGTCCACATTTCTTTGCTCACAAATGTTCACTGCAATGAGCCATTTGCCTGGCTAGAGGCCTTTGGCTTCTGCTACACTACCAATGCTGGAACCTCACTGGACTCCTCTTGGATGTCCTGTTCTTTCCCTGTGTAGTGGAGATCTTGTAGTTTTGGATCTACAGGACCAGCCCCTTCACATGCTCCAGCAGTTCATCAGTGAGGTAGATGTTGGGATGGGCCAATTCAAAGCACTGGATCTGGGCCTGGGAGCTATCTGATCTTGTCGGCTTGACAACTCTTCTGCACCCATCCAATTGAATCCAGCTTTCCATAACTGACTGCCCTGGCTAGTTCATCTGGTGTTGCTGCCAGCAAGAGGCATACCCAGCTTTCCTGCTCTCATGCACCAGTGCCCACACCATCAGGACCAGCTCTACTGTGCTGCCCAGGTGAGGTGTGGGACCTACTCTCCTGAGTGCTGAAGCAAGTAAGGCAAACAGTGGCAATAAATAAAGAAAGGGAAGGAGAGCATCTCTCCCTCATCCGTGCCATTGTACTGGCAGACAAGTTGCAGAGCTAGCTCTCCCAGGCTCATGCCCCTGGGGTTGGCTTACCCATGGACCTGCCACCAGAGTCAGCTCTACCGTGCTGTGCTGCCCAGGTGAGGTGCAGGGCCCACTCTCCCAAGTGCTGCAACAAGTGAGGAGCAGGGTCAGCAATCTTGCTCTCATGACCCTGGGGCCATCTCTCCTGCCTGGCACAGGTAGCAAGGGGAAAGGGTTGGGGAGGGCATCTCTCCCATGCCCTAAGTAGATATTCTTATTGACTCATTGACCAAGTAGAAAGTGAGACATGAGGTGGGCTGGGTAATTTGTCCCTGACCATTCATGTGTCAAATGATAGAACCAGAATAAAATGTCAGTTGCCTGCCATCAGAGTTCTGTGTCCCCAGTCTGTTCTCCTTGCTGGAAGAATAGACATGGGATGAAAATCCGAGGGCTGGAGGCACCTTGTGGGTGTCAGTGCTTGGGACACTGACCCCTCATCATAATGGTTATTCTTAATTATAGTTGAATAAGAAGAAGTTGGGGAGAAAATACATAATCACCCTAAAAATGATCATTTTCTCCATTTAAAGATGATTTGATTTTGCTGACTGTTAAATCAAAGCAAGAATTTAGAATGTTAGAAAAGATATTTTTGAAATTTAGTTGAGTATTTTCCATAGGTATTTCTTTTTTAAAAATACTGATTTTTTTTTCTTGGATACTACTAATCAGTCATAGAATGGGTAACCTATTATACTCAAAATCAAATACTAAAAGAATGATTTCAACAAATGGCTTTCAGTAACTGTACAAGGTTTATTTGGATTATAGATATTATGATCTCACTATTACCCACATTTTTACTATACTAATGTGATTCATGTTTTTATAGTGTTTCTTATGTGGTTAATTTCCAGAAGGCTTATACTTAAACTAATGTTTCTCTAGTAAATACTTAACAATAATTGAGTTTGCAATTTGGTACTTAACTTACTCTGATAATTGCTCCATGGGAAAAAGACATCTTTAATTGTAACCAAAGAAGAACCTCTTTCTCTTGTGCAAATAACTTCTCCCAAGAAATCCATGAGCTATCTAAACATCTAAGACAACCAAATAAAAGCCCTGCCTGTGAAATTCCTAACAGAAATTTCTCACTGGTCAGGAAGTTAGATAATCAAGTAATCAAATGGTGCTAGGAATATTTCATTTAAACAATTTAAAAAATGTTCTACAGATTGCAAAAGTACAAAAGAAGACAACAATTTGTGATTGGAAGTTTATTGAAAATAAACGAGTTCAAATGCTGCAGGCTTGTGCTTGTTATTTATAAACTGGATATTTCCTGGAGGTGGGGTGTGGGCACTTCTTGTAGACAAGCATTCTTAGGGTGATATCTGTCACCTGTCATTCCAGCTTTGGGGGCATACTCTGGACTAGGCAGGATTCAAATGTTTCTTCAAGATTTCCATTCTTTCTTATCCTCAAATACTGCTTTGATTTGTACTGCTTTGAAAGAATTTTTTGTAGGGTAAATTAGTCTGGATTTCAGGGATAAGATCAGTTTGATCCCCCAGATCTGTATGAGGAGAACCAGAAAGCAGAAGAGTCAGCCATACAGAAGCAAGGAGAGGATGGGCCAAGGGGAGATCAGAAGGGGGAGGGAAGCAAAGAATGAGGAAAAGAAGGAGAGAGGATTCTTCAAGAGCCCACTTCTCTGGTTCTGCTGGGCGTGCTTTCCTCTATTTTGGGTCCTACCTCTGGCAGCTTCCAGTATCCCCGAGAAGTCCATAAACTACAAATCCATTAGTGAGATTCCTCATCCTTAGGGGAGACCTCCCATGATCTAGTAACTTCTGATCACTGCTGTTCAAACCCAGAATGTAATAGGGCTCTGTTGTGTATTCAAATATTTCTCTAAAATGGTCTTTAAGTTTCAACACTGGACCTGGTTTATATTTGCATTTAAGAAATCCTAGGATTTATTTTTGATGTCATTTCTTTCCTCTTCCCTTCCTCTAAAAACATTTACTATGGTGCAGACATAGAAAGAAGTTTGACATTCTAGAGGTGTTGGAGAGATGGTACAGTGGTTAAGAGCACTTGCTTCTCTTCCAGAGGACCCAGACTTGCATCTCAGCACCCATATGGAGCAGCTCATAGTCATATGTTACCCAAGTCACAGGGGATCCTCTGTCCTCTTTTGGCCTCTGAGGGAACCTGAGAGAGAGAGAGACAGAGAGAGAGAGAGAGAGAGAGAGAGAGAACCTCACATTCACTACAAAAAAATGAACCCCAAGGACTGTAGAATTGATGGGTAATAAGCTCTATTTAATTAACTACGCTTTGGAGGGATATGCCAATGGGAGTGGAAGATGAATGCTCTTCTGTTCCACCAATGCTCCCATTGTCTTCCTGAAAATAGCAGAGGAAAGATATTCTCGGTAAACATTGTCATTGAATGAAAGGATGGACACTTTAGATGTTTTTTGTTTCTTTCCTAGTTTAAATTTCTTTGAATATCATGAACACTACAAATGGCCCACTTATAATGCTTCATTATACGTATCTTAGCTACATAAAAAGGCTTTGAAAATAATGTATGAACAGCCATCTTTATACCAAGTAGCTTGAGAAAGAACAACACATCGTAAAGATGATTGAGGTTCTCTTTGTTCCCTGGGTGGCATGTCCTGCACTGCCAAAAGGACTGATCTGATTTGTATGTCAAGGGGATGAAGAAATAACAAATGATGCGGAAGACTCAAGAGCTGGAAGCTGGGTGTAATTAGTATATATCCTTGAACTGGGAGGTGGAGTTTTCATATGGAGATAAGCAGGAGGCAATGTTATATACAGCTGAACAGGAGGACTGACTTAGCTAATGTAGGATCAGGCTCTGCAGGAGCAATCTTCAGGCTGTCAGTGTCTGTGGGGTGATAGTGATGTGGAACGCTTTCTGCACATACTGTCAATGTTTGCACATGGACCGGGATGGAAGGCGTTGCTTTCCTCTATGCCTAGCTTGAGTACTGCTTTTGACATGTCCAGGGGACTGAAGTAGTGGGAGGCTTACGTGGCTGTGGCCATGTCACACATTACACATTCACTCAAGACTTCACTCTCTCCCCATACATTGTCTTTTAGATTATGTAACATGTTCTCCAAATTTTTAATTTTATTATAAAATTATAAGAAGCCAGCATATACATCCTCTATATATGTAATATCCAAGGTATAAAACAGTAAACAAATGGCTCATTTAGATCATTCTTCTGTAAGCTAGTTTTCACCTAAGCAATGTGTGCTTAATGTAGCCAACATGTCTAATTTGAGAACCTCATGCACACATCCATATAGTAATTTAAATAAAGTATATATATACATATATATATATATATGTTTAGTCTGCAAAGATGACTTAGCATCACATCTTGATGTGTCTGTAAGTGACTTGTCATTTGAAAAAAGAAACAACACTGCCGTTTTAAACATATATTTTCTGCTATAATTTCTATGATCATTATGTAAGAAAGTGTCTGATATCCTGAACCTGGGTTTGGCTTCTGTATTTAGTTCTGCTCTTGGGAAATGGCAAAATCAATTATAGTCTTACATATAAGTAAGGACAATAGGAATGATAATACTTGGAAATTGGCTTTAGAGTTGTGTGTATTTGGGATACATTTGATATAAATACCTTAAAATATCTATACATAAGGGAATATTTGTATACACATAAAAAAGAAATGTGGTATACATTATTAAAAATCTAGGAGGAACCTTAAAGATGTAGTTATTTCTTATTGGTGTGTCTGTGTGTGTATGTACCTGTGCATGTGAGTGCCTGTGGGGCCCAGATGAGGATACTGGATTCCTTAGAGCTGGAGTCACAGGTGGTTGTGAACAACCCAGCTGAAGGTGCTGGAAACCAAACTCAAGGCCCATACAAGAGCATCCAGAGTCTTAGCCACTGAACCACCCCCAGCATGATGACCATTTCTGGATGATTTCTATTTGTGAAGGAAATATTATCATGTAACATTGTTATTGCTGTGACTATATGGTTTTCTAGTTACTAGTATATTTCACTGCATAGCTAGCTCCCTTTCCCACCGTCTGTTCTTAATTTTCCAGCACTTAGTGACAAACACTACTTTAGTGTGAAATTGTTAAGTCAGGAATTCTGAAGAGGCTCTTGCCTCTTCCTTTACTTGAGAAAACATTTAAAATAACCTGCAAACCGGTTATAAAGTGTGGCTGTGGGATGTATAATCTCCTTGCTGATCTAATTTGACAGTAAGTAGAAATCAGATGATGTTATCTATCTATCAAACAATATAGTTATCTTCTATGAAGTTTTGATGGGGTACTGTTGGGAGTGTATATATGGCCTTATTTACAAGAGTATGTAAACCTTTTTTTAAAGTTAGAACCCCCTAGCCAATGGACAAGACGTTCTTCTGGAGTGGAGAGTGTGGTCTGACTTTCACACTGATTCTGGTGCCCCTTATTTGACAACATCTCTTGGATGGGGATGCCTGGTGGCACTCAGAGGAAGGATAGCAGGCTACCAAGAAGAGACTTGATACCCTATGAGCATACAGGGGGAGAAGGTCCCCCTCAATCACAGTCATAGGAGAGGGGAGTAAGGGGAAAATGGGAGGGAGGGAGGAATGGGAGGATACAAGGGATTGGGTAACAATTGAGATGTAATATGAATAAATTAAGAAAATATATTTTTAGAAAAGGTAGAACATATCCATGAAGATAAACCATCACAAGAAAAGCCACACAAATATAACTGGCTGATACATTATAGGAAGAAGTACAAGCAATACAACATTTAAGCTGTGCTGGAGAAAGATAAATATACAGGGTTTTGTTTTTTTAAACAAAGTGGACCCTTTAAGTATAGAAGAATTGGAGAAACACTCAGGGTAAGCCAGCATAAAGTTATTAAAGAAGAGCAAATGACTACATCTGGCTTCTGTTTGCTTGTGCTACAAGGCTGTTAGAAGATGTGAGACAGCCAGGATACCTGGACCAGGTTCAGACAACCATGGTATGTATGGGAATGCATGGCATGTCTCATCATTGGCAGTGTGAACTATCACCCACCAGATGATAGTGATTAATGAGTTAGCTCAAAACAGTGGAAATGTGTGTACGACCCTGTTATCTGTCCTGTGCTCTTCAACACTGTTCCTGAAAATTGCGACATGATCAGTTTAGACATTAAGAGATAACATTTGTGCCCCCACAAAGATAATGAGAAATACAATATTTTGAAAATTCTGGCTAGACAGAAAAGTTAACGAAGACAGTTTTACCAGGAATAAATTAAAATGTGATCTTCTAGTGATGAAATGAACCACTGACATCAATAAAAGATCACCACTCTCGATAAACTAAAACAATAGCCAGACATCTAGAAACTTTAATGTGATGGGAATATCTTTCAGCATCTTGTTTGGATATATATACTGTTGTTGTGAGAAAAACTAGGGAGCCTGTGTTTTTCTTTAATTTTAATTTTATTGATTTATTCAGATTATACTCAATAGTTATCCCATCACTTGTATCTTCCCGTTCCTCCCTCCTTCCTGCTTTCACCCTATTCCCCTCCCCTAGCTCTAAGACCGAGGGGGACCTCCTCCCCCACTATATGGTCATAGGCTATCAAGTCTCATCTTGGTAGCCTGCTTATGTGAGCCTGTGTTTTAAGACACACAACTGTTCTTCAATCCCCACTTCTATTTTTATCCCTTTAAAGAGTCTTTTGAAGGAAAAAAAAACTCTCTCCCAAATGAAAATTTAAGAGAACAGATATTTGTTAAATATACAGTATATCTATTAATATGTTTATGCATGCCTGCCAAGGTCTCAAATAGAAAGATTTTTGCCCCCAAGTCCCTATATGCCCAACCACTTGGGAGTGATCTTACTCTCACTGAAAATTCAGAGGATTCATAGGCTTTATTACTGGCAAATATTCTAGAATTAGGGAAAGGATATTCTACTTTTCTTAGCAACATTATATTTAACGTGTTCAGTTCTGAGTACTACAGAAGCCATATTTGAAAACTGGAAGGTATTCAAAAGAGAGCAATATCGATGGTTTGCCATGAAGAATTGTTGTAGGCAGAGGATGGTAATCCCAGTGATCAATGAAGCTAAAAGGTCCTTACAACAATAATCAAATAAATGAGAGGCAATCAAATGTCAGAAGAGATTTATTTAATTATTGATCAGTTGCACAATGAAATATATTTCAACTAAATATAAATTACTTAATTCAAACTATCCAAAGATAGAAATGATTGCTTCATTAGCAATAGTTTTCTACTTGATGGACATACTTCCATGATCCTGGGGTGGGGAACTTAGTAGAAGAGTCTGAAACTTGAGTCGGCATGATGATGTTGCAGCCTTAGCATTCCTCAGGCTTTGGAATACATGACAAGAGAAAATGAAATGACTGTAGAGAAGACAGATTTAGAGATTATACTAGTTGACAAAGCTTAGAGTCATTGGAGAAAGTCCTAGTTGAGGAATCACACAGAACAGACTGCTCTTTGTCCATGTCTGTGCATGATTGTGTTGAATGATGATTGATGTGGCAATGTCTAGCCCACTATAGGTGGTATCATCAGTAGGTAGGGGATTCTAGATGGTATAAAAAAAATCTATTAAGCACAATCATGGAGCAAATCCACGAGCGATCCAGAAAATAGGGTTCCTGCCTCCACTGTTCTTCCTTGAGTTCTCATCCTGAATTCCCTCATGCCAGAGGTATAATGTAAATAAGCACTTTCTTCTTTGCATTACTTTGGCTGGGTGTTTTATTATAGTATTTTGTAACAGAGAAACAACTAGAACACAGATTGGTACCAGGAAAAGTAGGGTGTTGCTGTGGACTTGACCACGGCTTGTGAGCTAGACTGTGTGTGTATGTGAGAGAGAGAGAGGGGGCAGGAGAGAAAGAGAGACAGACAGACAGACAGACAAACAGACAGAGACAGAGAGACAGACAGAGAGACAAAGATAAAGAGAGAAAGAGAGAGAGATTAGAAATGAGCTGGAAAGCCATTTCTTGCTCAGAGCTTATTACATTGCTCTGTAGGAGCTTGTTTAAGAAAACATGTGGCCTTGAAGGCTTGGCTTATGAAGTTTTGGAGTTTTTTTCCCATTTATTTATTTATTTTAAAAATATATTTTATTAATTTATTCATATTACATTTCAATTGTTATCCCATCCCTTGTATCCTCCCATTCCTCCCTCCCTCCCATTTTCCCCTTACTCCCCTCTCCTATGACGGTGACTGAGGGGGACCTTCTCCCCTGTATATGCTCATAGGGTATCCAGAAGCAGAAAGAGTCAAATGGTATATACTCACTTATATCTGGACACTAGCCAAAGGGGCATGTCCCATGAAAATCTTCACTTATCAGGAAAGTGGGACAGAGGGGAAGACATCCTATTGGGACTCTAGGTGAGAGAAGCATGGGAGAATAGGGAAATAGAAGGATCCAGAGGGTCCTAGAAACCTACAAGAAGAACATTATGATGGGCAGATCTGGGCCGAGGGGTCCTGCTCAAACTATGGCACCAGCCAAGGACAATACATGCAGTAAACTTAGAACCCCTACCCAGATCTAGCCAATGGACGGGACATTCTCCACAGTTGAGTGGAGAGTGGTGTGTGACTTTCAGAGTATTTTTTTTTATCACAGCAACAGAGAGCAAGTTAGGAGATTTTGGATGATACAATCTCACAAAATGGGGAGTGTAATTAAAGAAAAGGCTTAGGAGTCATGGAACATATATTTGGTCTCTCTTAACTGCTCTGGCTAAAATTCGGTTTGTACTACTACTGTTACCAACAGTTGCTTGTATCCCTCTTTCCTAGTTCAAGTAAACTCCAATGCAATATCTCTTGGCAAAAAGCTTACGTTCTCATTGCCCAGCCGACTCCATCAGCTCAGCAATTCCCAGAGGATTTATAAATCAGAAGCCAGAGAGCTTGGCCCTTGACTTGTCATACATGACAAAACCCATTATCTTTTAGAATATTAAACCCCAGAGAATAGTTTGCGTATAGAGGGGAGAGAAAGACACTCCATGAATCCAATGATGTATATTATGATTAAAGTAGAAAGAAATTCTGTAGAAAAACATTGATCAGGAATTGTTTTGTATAAGGACATTGTTTGGGAATCTCTGCTACCATCATCCCTTCATAGGAGGGCATCATTCATAATTTTAGAGCATCCAGCCTTTAAATTGTCTTGGACTGTGATGACATAAAACGATTGAATCAAAGAAATGAGCCTGTTGATAAAAATTTGTTAAAGTCATGTTTGCCTATAGTTTCTCAGATAGTTACTTGGCTAAAATCTATGCACAAGGTATTGTCAATATATTAAATATAATATATGTAATACATATATGTACAATGTCCATCTATACATGTTTGTGTATGTATTTGCAAGTATTCTGTTGCCAGTGTGACCTAGGTTAAAGTTGCTTAACCTCTCTAGCCCTCAATTTCTCCTTTTTGCTTATCAGAATGAAAGAACTGCTGAGCCAACATTTTTGACGTGATTCTTCTTCCTCAGGGTAGTTGAAGAATCCTTAAAAAACAGATATGCCTGGTCATAACCAAGTTCATAAGAGGACTTGGGTCTCAAATGTTTCCCAGTCTCTTTGAGTGACTAAGATATGAGGTCATAGTGGCAAAACGTGGTTGACTTGTTAAAAGAATAAAATTAAACATCAATGTCAGTGAGCCCTGTAAATTCAAACATGCATTTTCAAAGGAAAACATGGATGTTTTTGTATGGGGTTGTTCCTCTTAACAATAATATCATCTGCAGTGATGACTGTGCATTGCTCCCTGCCAGGAAAGTGGGAGAGTACACAGGCACAGATGAATGTTCTCAGGGCAGAGTCATGTTCCAAATGTCAGACCTGTCGTAGTCATGGCACCAAAGATGACCTTAGAACATCTCTGGTTTCCCAAAGGGCCTAGCAAAGCCTCCAGATTCCAACCTTGCTGTATCCTGCTACTCATGTGGATCCATGAGATGATCCCCGCCTCACAGTGATGGGTCACTATGAGACTATGAGTACTTTATAGCAATTCCTCAGGTTATTCCTTTTATGTTTGGTAGAGTTTGGGTCTTCAACATGTACTCAATTTATGAGGCTTGATTAATGCCATAAAGCTGACTGACACTTCTTAAAAAACCCATTTGAGATGTGACAGGCCAAGAGGATCATGGGATTTCATTATATTATTCAGGACCATTGCTATAAATATTCAAAAAGAAGTGTCTAGAAGAGATTAAACATCTGATAAGTATTCAATAGGACATAGAATAAAAATTAACCTTTTGTATAAAAGATTAACCTTTTGTATATGATAAAATTTTAATATAAAGTATAAAATTAGTACATTAGTACAAAAAGGCATTTATATTTGGGAGAAATATAGGCTGAATTTGTGCATTGAAACGACTATATTGACTTCAATCTTACATTAAGAAATGTATTAAACAGTACATAAGAAAATATTAAATAGTAAGGAATCTTACAAATTAAGGTGACATGAAAGAAATAAACTGTAGCTAACAAGAATCTTCCTTCAACTAGAAAGGTTTCTTTGGTTCTTAATAGTAATTAAAAGAAAAAAACCAGTTCATACAATATAATTATTCTTAATTTTCTTCTACATTTCATTATGTTTTATAGCTTTTTGGATTTTAAGCGGACACATTTTTGTTTATTTTTCACTATTTGGGTCTTAACTAATCCTAAGATTTTGAACTTGATGTAGAGAACTGAAACCTAAGTTTGACTTTTTTTTCCCTATAATTGATTTATTGATTCTTTCTTTCAGCACTAGCATTGTAAAACAACAAGTGAAAAATCTCCATTTTCTTAGAACATGTTTCCCAGTAGAAAGAGCAAGAAAATAACGTGACAAGGAGATAAATACAACTATTTATATACAGTTCATTATATAGTGGTGGATAAATACAGAGTAGATAGGAGATAGCCATGGATGTATCTGGGGAAGATTGGAACAAGGGAGTGTTGAACAGTGAGAACAGTAAGTTGTGACATGGAAGAGAAGACATAAAGGAAGCTGTATGTTTGAGGATTGATGGCTGTGGTGGATGAGAGGTAGAGCCTGGAGCTCTGTAAGGACACTGTCAGAAAGAAAAGAAAGTCTTTTCAGAACATTAGGCTGAGAAGCAGCATTGCCTTGTCTTTTAGCAGAAGCATTCTTGCTGCTGTATTGAGAATCAATTGAAATAAATAAGTGCATTGAAATAAATAGATGCATTGAAACCCATCAGGAAACCACTGCAGTAGTTGGGGAGAGATAGGCAGCAGTAATGCTAGTAATGGAAGAGGTGGGAAGTTATGAGCTGGTAATATTTTCTGATGGATCTTATAATAAGGAGAGAGAAAGAGGAAGTGCAGGGAGGGAGAGAGCAGGGAATAAAGAAGAGGAGGAAAAGGAAGATGAGGAGTAGGGAATACGTCTGGAAGGATGAAGTAGCCGTTTTGTGATTTGGAGGGTTGCCCTTTGTCTTCATAAGGTTTGAGTTTGAATCTGCTAAGTTTGAGGTGTTTCTTAAAGTGGAAATATTGATAAGATTAACTTGCATATATATTATACCATAATCACATATTAATAGGGTAAAGGTCTCCAATAAAGACAAAATCATACAAATCTGTGAATTCTTCTAGGGGATATATGTCAACCAAGCCTGAAAGTGATTTGAATATGTAAGACTTTGGGCTTTCCATTATTTACAAGTTGGGAATGACTGGAATTTGCAAAGGAGGAGACTGAGTAGTTGCTTACATGGAAGGAGAAACCAAGAAACCAAGTTAGACTGTTTTGAGGAGTAAGTAGTAATTAGCTGTCACGTTCTGTTGATAGGCAAGGTTCTGGCTTGAAGTATGCCTACACCTCACAAAAGACATTTTCATCTACAAGTACTTCAGAATGGGAATCTCTTAAGAATAAGGCTAGAGCTGGGTGCTGTGGCACATGTCTGTAATCCCAGAATTTGGAGGAGGTAGAGGCAGGCAGCTCTCTGTGAGTTGGAGGCCAGTCTGGTCTACAAAGTGAGTCCAGAACAACCAGGACTACACAGAAGAAACTATGTCTCAACAACAACAACAACAACAACAACAACAACAACAACAACAACACCCCAACAACAGTAGCAATGACAAAAAAAAAACCTAAAAGAAAAGAAAGAAAGATGAAAAAAGAAAAGAGAGGTTAATTACAGATATGATTAGTTAAGTGGAGGTAATGCTGAAGAAAGATGGGTCTCTAATCTAACAGGACTGACAGTTCTATGAGATAAATGACAATAACAGACACACACAGGAAGATTGGCATGGCAGAAGGAAAGCAGAAGTTTGAGTTTTGTATTTCTAAGTCAAAGTATGCTATGCCAGAGGCTGTTGGAACATTCCAGATTCTGGGAAGAGGCAGATGCGAGACAATGAGATGATAATCATTTGGACCTCCCCATTGTGGCTCTCAGCCACAGCTGCCCCAAGGAAGGGATACAGTAGCCTCCTGTATCTACTAGGTGTTGGATATAGATGGCAGGCAAAATGCTATTTTTTAAACTAGAGTTTTGAAGCTGTGTGAGTTTTTCACAAATTAATTCCTGAGTTGATGTAAATCTCCTAAATGTTGATTCAACAGCTTAACATTTCACTAAAAAATACAAGACATGCCGAGGCAGTTAACTTTTTTTCTTTCCTGTTTGCATCTCTGAGAACATTTACCTTTTGCAAGCTCTCAGTGATCTTATGTTTATCTCTCTGGTGATAAAGGTTGCATCAATAAATACCTGCAGGTAACAAAAGTTTATCCCTCTAGCTGTGGTCATCAGTGTGTACATAGATTTATATTGGTGCACTTATCAAAACCTCAGACATGGGATATCACTAGCCGTGTACACTCAGTTCTTCATAATAAAATTATTTTTAATCTATGATATACATGTTTTAAGAGGAGTAAAATACAAATTACATTAAACTTTTACATTGGTAGAATTGAAACTAATATGTTTTAATAAGACTACCTCAATTGTTGATTATCATAAATAAATACATATATGTACAAACCTATACTCATTCAGTTGGTACATATATAATAATTTATTGTCTTGCATGTAAATGAAGAACCATGGTGAATATTTAACAAATTCTAACAAAAATAGTCTGCAAATTCCAGAATCTTCAAAATATTGCTTGTACCAAAATTTCGAAGGATAAATTAAAGATACAGACATTCCTGACTCTAAGACACTTGTTTCTCTCTCTCTCTCTCTCTCTCTCTCTCTCTCTCTATATATATATATATATATATATATATATATATATATATATATATAT
>OU015751.1:18420783-18431044 GCA_907169655.1 Acomys percivali | reverse complement strand
TATATATATATATATATATATATATATATATATATATATATATATATATCTGTCTCTAAATGCACGTGGAAGTATCTAAATGCATGTGGAAGTAGGCAGTAGGATGACAATTGAAGGAGTCATTTTTTGTATTTGTTTTCCTTTTCACTGTAATTAATGGTTGCTGGTATTGAAGTCAGGTTTACAGTGTTACTACAAGTGTCTTTACCCCGCTGAGTAACCTTCCTGGTCCAGGACTTGCACGTTAATGGGCAATAAGCAGTAAACTAGTAAATAAGTACACTAGACTGATATGTGTTTTTCAGCAAGAAAACAACAGGTTGGAATTCAGCATTAGTTTTGACGATCAAAGAAGACAAATAATATTTGAATAAGAAACTGAAAGTATCCTTTCTTGGGTGTTCCCTTGTGACTTAGCTTCCTTGGGTCTGTGGACTGTTATCCTATTACATGGTTATGTTATATGGTTATCCTGTACTTTATGGTTAATATCCACTTATAAGTAAGTACATACCATGCATGACATTTTGGGTTTGGGGTAATTTACTCAGGATGACTTTTTTTTCTGGTTGCATCTATTTTTCTGCAAATTTCAAGATGTCCTTGTTTTTCATAGTTGAGTAGTATTCCATTGTATAAATTTACCACATCATTTTTATTCATTCTTCTGTTGGGGGACATCAGAGTTTTTTCTAGTTTCTAGATATTATAAATAAAGCTGCTATAAACATAGTTGAACAAGTGTCTTTGTGGTATGGTGGAGCATCTTTTGAATATATGCCCAAGAGTGATATAGTTGAGTCTTGAGGTAGAACTATTCTCAGTTTTCTGAGAAACAAACAGATTGATCTCTACAGTGGTTGTACAAGTTTGCACTCCTTCCATAACAACTAATGATTATGTGTATTTCTTTAAATGTTTCTTTGCTATTTGATATTCCCCTGCTGAGAATTCTCTCTTTAGCACTATACCCCTTTTTAATTGGGTTATTTGGTTTGTGGATGGCTAATTTCTTGAGTTCTGTACACATATTTTGGATATCAGTCCTCTGTCAGATGAAGAGTTGGTGAAGATGTTTTCACATTCTACAGGCTGCTGTTTTGTCCTTTTGACAGTGTCCTTTGCCATACAGAACGTTTTCAGTTTCATGAGGTCCCATTTATTAGTTTTTGATCTTAGTGTCTAAGCTGTTGTTCTGTTCAGGAAGTTGTCTCTTGTGCCAATAAGTTCCAGGCTATTCCATACTTTCTCCAATATTAGATTTAGTGTATCCAGTTTTATGTTGAGGTCTTTGATCCACTTGGACTTGAGTTTTGTGCAAGGTGATAAATATGCATCTATTTGTAGTCTATATGCAAACCTCCACTTAGACCAGCACCTCTTGTTAAACCTCCACTTAGACCAGCACCTCTTGTTAAAGACCAGCACACTTGTTGAAGATGTTTTCTTTTTCTTTTTTTTTTTTTTCCATTGACTGGTTTTGGCTTCTTTGTCAAAAATCAAGTGTCTATAGGTATTGGATTTATTTCTGGGTCTTTGATTCAATTCCATTGATTATTCTGTCTGTCCTGCCTATAAGACATTCAGAGACAAAGTGGTGCAAAAATTAAGGGAACGGCCAACAAAAACTGGCCCTACTTGAGACCTATCCCACAGGAGAGAAACAGTCCTTGAAACTATTAATGTTACTCTGCTATGCTTGTAGGCACAGGGCTAGCATAATTCCTCTGAGAGGCTTCACCTACAAGCTGATGGAAACTGATGCAGAGACTCATAGCCAAACATTAGACAGAGCTCAGGGAGTCCTGTGGAAGAGCTGGAGGAACAATGGAGGGAACGGTAGGGGTCAAGGACTCCCTAAGAAGCCCTGCAGAGTCAACTAAACTGGCCAGGTGGGGGTTCACAGAGACTTAACCACCAACCAAAGAGCATGCATGGACTGGTCCTAGCCCCACCCCCACATATGTTACACATGCACAGTTTGCTCTTCATGTGGATTCTCCAACATCTGGAGCAGGGGCCCTCTCTGACTCTGATGTCTCTCTTTGGATCCAGTTCCCTTAAATGGGCAGACTCTTCTAGCCTCAGTGGGAGAGGATCTGCCTACTTCTCCAGCGACTTAATCGGCCAGGATGAATTGGTACCCATTGGGGGACCTTCCCCTTCTTTGCGGAGAAGGACAGAAGAGAATGGGGGTGGGTATGAGGAGAGGGAGCTGAAATCAGGATGTAAAGTGGTTAAATAAATAAACTTTTAAAAAGGAAAAAGGAATCTGAAAGGATTAAAAATCATATTTGTAATTATTTGAGGTAAAGAACAGCTAGTCCATATGCCATGCTTATAGAAGGAGTAACTGGGATTGTTAACACAGAAGATACAAAGTGGTGTAGCTGAAGGAATGATCCGTTCAAATACAACAAGAAGCACCATTTGGTGTGATGTAGGCCTTGGTTATAACTTTAATTTTTGCTGTGTATGAAAGGGACAGACACTGACAAGTTGGAGTAAATGAATGACTAATTTGTGCTTATTTTGTGAATTGATAATTTTTTCTTTTTAATTTATTCACTTTACATCACAATTGTAGCCCCCTCCCTTATCGCCTTCCGATCCCACCCTCCCTCGCTCATACCTTCTCCCTCCCTCCATCATACCCTCTCCCTCCATCCCATAGTCCTCAGAAAAGGGAGCCCTCCTCCCCTAACATCTGACCTCAGTCTATCAAGTCTCATCTGTACTACCTGTGTCCTCTTCCTCTGTGGCCTGCCAAGGCTACCCCAACAGAGGGAAGCGAACAACATGGGGAGGGGACAGAGTCTATGTCAGAAGAAGTCCCTACTCTCCATATTGTGGGACCCACGAGGACACTGTGCTGCCTGTCTATTTCATCTGAACAAAGGGTCTAGGTCCATGTCATACATGGTCCTTCGTTGGTGCATTAGTCTTTGTATTTTAGTGTGGTTATCCTGTATTATGTGACTAATATCCACTTATAAGTGAATATATACCATGCATGTCTTTCTGGGTCTGGGTTACCTCATTCAGAATGATCTTTTCTAGTTCCATCCATTTTCCCTGCAAATTTTAAGATTTCCTTGTTTTTAATAGCCGTGTAAATGTTCCACAGTTCTTTTTATCTATTCTTTGGCTGATAACTTTTTCAATGTAAAAAGTAAATTTCCAAGGCACTGGTGACTCCAGAAAAAGGCCAGATTTAAGGCTGCTGTGGCAATCAGGTGATAGGCTTGATATTTCAGATTGGAGCATGAGTACAGATAGGAGAAAGGCTGTGCATACTGGATATGTTTTGGCGCATAATCGACAAGCACTGCTGCGTTATTGGGAAGTGACAAATCAGGAAGAGGGAAGTATGGCTTTAAAGGTTTTTCTTCTTTTTTATATGTAAATAAATGGCTTTCATATATAATAAATCAATGACTTTAATTTTTTCATAGAATATATTTTGATGACATTTTTATCCTCCTCCAATTGCTTCTAGATGGCTCCAACCCCTTACTCGCCTAACTTTATGTTTTATCTATCTATCTATGTATCTATCTATGTATCTATCTATGTATCTATGTATCTATCTATCTATCTATCTATCTATCTATCTATCTATCTATCTATATATCTATATATCTATCTATGTATCTATCTTTGTATCTATCTATGTATCTATGTATCTATCTATCTATGTATCTATCTATCTATCTATGTATCTATCTATCTATCTATCATCTATTTATCTATCTATCTCTATCTCTCTCTTTCTCCCTCCCTCCCTCCAACAACAACAAAACCTTCAAAAACCAAACAACACCAAAACCAAAAAAATAAAAGCAATCAGGCAAGCAGAAGACAAAAAGTATCCAACCAAACAAAAGCAAAAGAGGAAGATAACATGGAGTCTGTTTTGCGTTGGCCAGCTGCTCCTGGTCCTGGGGCCTGCCCTGGATTGGTATTGATATAGCCAGAGACACTCCATTAAAGAAAACAGATTTTCCCTCTCTTAGTCAGGGTCAATTGCAAGTATCTTCTTGGTCAGTGGACGGATATTGTGCCTGTGGCCTCTTCTCAGTGCTGGGATTTTTATGGATTGATCTTGTGTGTTTTGTCATAGTCTCTATAAATTCATACTGGCTTCAAAGTACTGAGCTCAGCATTTGGAACCCAGTAGTTGCCACTAACAGAAGCAAGAGGATGGGAAGATAAGCCTCTTTGATGAAGAGAATCATGAATTTATTTCAGTTTTTTGTTGGATTCAAATCTCAGTGCAGAGTTGGCATTTCCAATATAAATACAGAGTTTGGGCTGCTGACAGAGATTTGGGCATTATATTTAAAGTTGTTTCTGGTTAATACCTGAGAGAACTGTGCCTGGCAGCCGTCTAATATTAAGTTTCCATTACCACAGTGAACTAACCTCAGATAGTTAGCTTGTAACCTGCAAGGGTTTGTATTGGATTATATTCTAGAGGTTCTAGCCTATGATTAGTTTCTTTGTTTGAAGACTGTGGCAAAGTATCCTCTCTTGGTGGGAATGAGTGCTGGAGCAAAACCACTTACCTCATCAGCCAGGAAGCAGGTAGAGAGAACATGCTAGAACTCCACAATCCTTTTGGAAGATGTATTAGTTACTTTGTTCTTCCTTTGATGAACTATCATGACTAAAAGCAATTTATAAACAAATTGTTTATTTTGTTTTTGTTTTTTATTTATTTTGTTTTTATATTTTAATTAATTTATTCTTGTTACATCTCAATGGTTATCCCATCCCTTGTATCCTCCCTTTCTTCCCTCCCTCCCATTTTCCCCTTACTCCTCTCTCCTATGACTCTGCCTGAGGGGGACTTCCTCCCTGGCGAGGTTGTGGAGAGAGAGGAACATTCCTTCATTGCTGGTGGGAATGCAAACTAGTACAGCCACTTTGGAAATCTATCTGGTACTATCTCAGAAAACTGGGAATAGGGCTTCCTCAAGACCCAGCTATTCCACTACTTGGAATATACCCAGAAGATGCTCAAGCACACAACAAGAAACTGCTCAACCATGTTCATAGCAACCTTTTCATAATAGCCAGAACATGGAAACAGTCTAAGTGTCCCTCAGTAGAATGAATAAAGAAACTGTGGTACATTTACACTATGGAATACTACTCAGCTATTAAAAACAAAGAATCCCTAAAATTTGTGGACAAATGGATTGAGCTAGAAATGATCATAATGAGTGAATTAACCCAGAAACAGAAAGACTCAAATGGTATATACTCACTTATATCTGCATACTAGCCCAAGGGGCATGCCCCATGAAAGTCTTCACTTACCAGGAACCTTGGACAGAGAGGAGGACATCCTATTGGGACTCTAGATGAAAGAAGCATGGGAGAATAGTGAAGTAGAATGATCCAGAGGGTCCTAGAAACCTACAAGAAGAACATTATGATGGGCAGATTTGGGCTCAGGGGTCCTGCTCAAACTATGGCACCAGCCAAGGACAATACATGCAGTAAACTTCAAAACCCTACCCAGGTCTAGCCAATGGAAAGGACATTCTCCACAGTTGAGTGGAGAGTGGGGTATGACTTTCACACATACTCTGGTGCCTCATATTTGACCATGTCCCCTGGAGGGGGAGACCTGGTGGCACTCAGAGGAAGGATAGCAGGCTACCAAGAAGACACTTGATACCCTATGAACAAATTGTTTATTTTGGCTTACCTTTCAAAAGGTTTAGAGAGTAAAACTGTGTTGAAGGAATTGCAACGTGTAGCAGAGGCAGAAAGCTGGCTGATCACAATTGTATCCACAGGGAAGAAACAGAGGTATAGGATATGGGCCAAGGTTATAACCTCTCAAAATCTTTCCCCAATAACCTGCTTTCTTCTACAAGGCTGTACTTCCTAAGAGTTCCATAACCTCCCCCTAACAGCACCACCAAGGGTATACCAGAGTGCAAACATGTGAACCTGTGGCTCACTTTTCTTATTCAAACAACAG
This sequence comes from Acomys percivali, assembly GCA_907169655.1. Lineage (NCBI taxonomy): Eukaryota > Metazoa > Chordata > Mammalia > Rodentia > Muridae > Acomys > Acomys percivali. Next base: position 18,425,046 of record OU015751.1, on the reverse strand, counting down.
AGAGCACAACCCTTGTGATGATCTTAGCACTTGCCACAGAAACTTTCTTCTTAAGTGGTTCCAGGCCGATCATACTTATTTGGGAATCAACCCCTTAGCATGTGGGCCTTTAGGTGCAATTGAGATCTAACATAGTAAAGGATAAAGAGGAATCTAGAATAACACAAATTAGGTAGAGCCTGGTTTTATACCCAGGGCTATGGGGACGACTACCTTTATTATCAAAGTGGCTATGTTTTATTACTATGGTTATATTACCTCAGAAGAACCCCAAACCATTTATAGAAATATGTATAAATGGTGTCTAGTCATTTAAAGGACTTACATCAAGTAGAATTCCCAAAATATGAGAAGGAGAAAAGAAACAGACACACACTTAGCCATTGTTGGTGTTTGATTTTATCTGGTTGATTTTCAGATGGTCTTGCTTTCTAACCCAGGGTGCTGGGACCAAATGCCTGAGAGACAGTAACTGAGAAAAGGAAGAGTTAAACTTGGGTCATGGTTTGAGTGTTGATACAGCAAGAAGCAGAAATGTACATGCTGGCTCTCAGGTGTTTTTCTCCTTTGCCTTTTGGAAAGGTGAGACTCATGTTCAGCAAATCTCTGAGAACCCCAGTTAATCCTCTCTATGATTGAGCTCACATATACACCCAAAGCTAGGCCTCACTAATGATCTGGATAGTTCCTAATCCAATCAAACTAACAGTGGAGATTAGATATGATTCTTATCTAATCTATTGTTTATATGTTATATTCTCCATTTTTTTCCACACAAGGGCCTTGAGGCCAGCAGAATTTGCTCTATCACGTGCATAGTTTTTATGTTGTCGCCGAACCTACCCAATTATATCTGCTACTTTCTGCTATTCTAAGTATCATCATCTATCCATATGACCTTAACTCTTAAAAAAGAGAAAAGTAGAGCTTGAACTATTGCATAAGCAACACCAAAGAGTATGATAAAATCTGCAGTTACTATTTTATAGAAGAAGAAAATTCTTCATGTGGCTGTTTCTTATATTGTACTTAATAAAAGCCAATGTCATAAAACTAGACAATGGTTCATGTCATAAAAGTGACCTATATGAACTCCTAATTTAGGGTGATTTTATATGCATTTTATATTCTCTTAGCAGAGCTCTTTTGCTCCAAAGCATATCCAAGGAAGTTCATTGGCAAGTGATTTTCTCACACAGCTCAGTCTCCCATGACCTTGCCTTGCTAGCAGTGTACTGGAACCCATTTAAAGGTTGTCTCTAAGAACTGTGGAGTTCCCAGCTACTTTTACACTTTTGGCTGTAGGTTTATGACATATTAATAAGTTATGCTATCCCAAATGGTTGCTTAATCAAAGAACTTCAATTAAGAGCGAATCAAAATAGTATTTGGGTGACCAAAAAGGAGAATCACACTATATATTTATGATACATAATTGGAAAGAAAAGGAACAAAATCCTCTCTGCATTCGTAGACCCTGTGGTCCCTCACCAGTTATGTGGATATAGTTGTTAGCGTTTCCTTTCCTGTGGAAAAATACCTCAGAAAACCAAATTGTGAAAGGAAGGGTTTATTCTGGTTCATGAGTAGAGAAAGTGCAGATCATCAAGGATTTCAAAAAAAGGATGTTTGGAAGATCCAAAAATCTGGAACACAGTACCCAGTTGCCATACATTTTAAATGCCCATGAAATTACATGTTTAACCAGTCACAACTTTCCACCCAAGACAAATGAGAGAATATAGTGGAAGCTAAAATCTTAGCCACCAAGTACGCCAAACCATTTTCTTTTTTCAGATATTTTTTTTTGTCATTCCATTCTGTGCTCCTTACGGTCTCAGTTACCTCTGCAGGTCAATGCCATTCCCTCAATAGTTTTATCCTGTGTAACTCCATATATTAGCATGCATCAAGATTCTTTTTGGAGAACTGGGCATGGTGGTGCAGGCTTTTTTTCTAATATATTTTATTAATTTATTCATATACATCTCAATTGTTATCCTATCCCTTGTATCCTCCCATTCCTCCCTCCCTCCCATTTCCCCCTTACTCCCCTCTCTATGACTGTGATTGAGGGGGACTTCCTCCCCCTGTATATGCTCATAGGGTATCAAGTCTCTTCTTGGTAGCCTGCTATCCTTCCTCTGAGTACCACCAGGCCTCCCCATCCAGGGGACATGGTCAAATATGGGACACCAGAGTTTGTGTGAAAGTCAGACCCCACTCTCCACTCAACTGTGAAGAATGTCCTGTCCATTGGCTAAATCTGGGTAGGGGATCTAAGTTTACTGTATGTATTGTCCTTGGCTGGTGCCATAGTTTGAGCAGGACCCCTGGTCCCAGATCTGCCCATCATAGGTTCTAGGACCATCTGGAACACTCAAAGAGGCAGAGGCAGACTGATCACTGTGAGTTTGAGGACAGCCTGGTCTACAAAGTGAGTCCAGAACAGTCAAAGCTACACAGAGAAACCCTGTTTCAAAAAGAAAAAAAGTGAGAGAAAGAGAAAGATTTTGGAGCATTGTATACATGCCTGAAATTGAAATTCATATGAATTTTCTTCATTCATTTTCTTAATATTCCTGTTTTGGTAACTAAAATGCAAATTCCTTGAAGGGTTAAAAATATTTTATTCAGTGAAATAGCCCTAGTCATTAGAAGAATGTAAGAGCTTATTGTAGATAGGTAATAAGGGTTTTTCTTTTTTCTTTTTGGTTATTGCTTATGAAGTTAAGTATAAAAGATAGTAAAGAGTGCAAAGGTCTAATGACCTTTCCTTTGTCACATCCATTCATCCCCAGTGTTTTATCCATTAGAGTGTGTTAACGTTCACATACCTGAGCTAGGGCTGACTCACTGACTCTATATAAAATGAACATCTAACTACAAAATTCACTTCAGAAAGAGTAGTGGTTTTTTTTTTCTCAAAGTAAGATTAATTTATAGTGACACAATTTTGGTTACCATATGCCTTAAATTTCTATTTAATTTACTAAATTTCCTTTTTGACAACATTTTACAGAAACAAAATTGTACTTTTGGGAGAGCATCTTGGAAGTTACTCAAGGCCTGGTTTTACAAATAAGAAACAGAGGGTCAAGTGAAAGAGACAGGGAGAGGGAATGAGTGACAGGTGGGGAGGGAGCAAGGGAAGCATGAGAGAGAAACAATGCTGTTCTGATGTGTGTTATCTCTGTCTCCCCAAATCTGCAAGTTCCGAAACAAAAAAGCAGTCTATTTTTATGTTTTATTATTTGAAACTTGTATGTGTGATTATTCTGGATCTTAAACATAATCTAGCTCCCATCCCCTCCCTCCAACTTCCACTACTCTCAACACATCATCCTTCTAACTTCATGTCTAATTTAACTAATAATCCACTGAGTCCAATTAGCATATGTGCAAGAATTGGAAGAGGGTTTAGCCACTGGGGGTTACAAGTAGCTTACAAGTAACCATATCCCCAAAGAAGTGTGGCTGTCGTATGTTTAAACATCAAAATACTGATTGAGAGGGCTGCACAGTTTTGTGAGGTGTATCCCCGTGTACATCTTCCTTTTATTTCACATATTCACACTAGCAAGATGCATGATTGCATTTGCCTCCAACAACTGAAAAAATAAGAAAGACAGGATTTTGAATGTAAGCTTTTCAGCTATATGGGCACTTTTTCTCTCAAAATCGCTACTACCCAGATTCTAATCACATGAGTGCGTTTCCCATATGAACATTTTGTAATGATTTGTCAGAGAGAGGCATAGAAACATAATATAATTTCCAGGAACCAATACTGTGGAGGAGGTTTGAAATATGGTGATTAATAGAAATTGAGCAGCACAACTTCTGTAAGAGATAAATCAGGAAGATGAACCCCTATTATTTGCCAAAAATATGATTATTTCATGTGTTGACTGTGTATCATGGTCATGCACTTGGAGAAAAAAAGCTTCTTAATATCATCTTCCCTGGGGAAGATCATCTCTCCCACTTCTAGCATTCCTCAGTTGCCTACAGTTCTTTGTGTAGGGTTGAGGGCTTTTCCCTATTTACTTTGGTATGTCTGTTGTTGTGATCTATGTCTAGCTCAAGTTTGAGAAGCCACGTTAGTAATTTCATGAGTGTAGCTTCTGACATTGCTAGACAATACAATCTCACAGCAAACTCTGGCTTTTACAATCTTCCACCCCTCTTCTGCAATGTTCCCTGAGAGTGATGGGTGTGTGTGTGTGTGTGTGTGTGTGTGTGTGTGTGTGTGTGTGTGTG
>OU015751.1:18367947-18420773 GCA_907169655.1 Acomys percivali | reverse complement strand
TGTGTGTGTGTGTGTGTGTGTGTGTGTGTGTGTGTGTGTGTGTGTGTATGTGTTGTAAATGTATCCACTGGGACTGGAATCTACAATGCTACATATTGATTGGTTGTGCTTTTCTCTAGTGGTCTCCTTCTGTTACAGAGAAACATTTCCAACATGAAAGGTTTAAGAGTATACTTATCTATTGGAATAATGATACTTTTATAGATTGTTGTGAGGCATTATGCTGATTTAATACATTAGTGGTTGTAGATTCTCTTCCAAGAACCAGGTCGTCTGTAGCACTGACTAGTTAGTTAGGTTTGTAGTATCGGGCATGGTTTCACTTTTGTTGAGAAAGCATTAAATCCGATTAGAGAGTTGTTGGTTACCATCAAGGTATGTGTGCCACTACTGCATTCTTAGGGTCATCATGCCATGCTGGGCATTGTTGTGGTTCATAGGTGTTATAGATGGGTAGGACTGTTGCTTGTCTGATGCCTTTGGAAGCTTGCATGTGCCTTCTTGTACCATGAAAGCTATTTCTTAGGGAGGGGGCATTCAGGTCAGTTCTCTGGGCTCTGTTTCTGAAGTGTATGGTTTATTCAGCAAAAGAGACTCACTTTCCTCCTCAGGGGGATAATTAAAGGCAATAGCAATGGACTGTATATTTTGCAATTCTCTTTGACAGTGAGCAACTCTAAAGAGGGCTTCTCATGTCTGGTATTGACAATTGGTTGTCCAGTTACAGATGGTCAGTCTTGAAACTATGTATACAATTGCCATTATATAGGCAACATATTATTCGTTTTAATTAAATATTTTTATTTTTACATAAACATTTATATTATTATACATATATACAATAAACTACCTATAGCAAGAAGAACCATGACATAATCAAGAATTATATAAATGTTACATTCTTAGTGTTTTGTCTTTTTGTATTTGATAGCCCTGAAGAAAACATCTTTCCTATCTCAGTGTGTCTAAAATTATGAATGTAAATCAATCTCTATCACATCTTGTCACTATTAACTTAAAACATCTATCAAGACCTAAAAACATCTTAACCCCTAAACAACTAAGCTTCATTGTAAGAATAAATTACCTGGTCTTCAACCCCATCAGAGTCTGAGAAGGAATAAACTTGATTACCTGAGTATGCGAGAGTGCAGGTTAGTAGCTTTCCAAATAAGAAGATGACAGAGACAGTTTGCTATCTGAATAGTCACCCAAAACTCTCTGTAATATTAGAGCATCCTCTTCAGCCTTCTGGGCAAAAATATCTGACAGATATATTTGTGAGGCAGGAACTACTGAGGACTTACCCTATCTTGATAGATTTGGCTGTTGACTTTTCCTGCCTCCAAGTTTGCTCTTTGTTTTTTAGGCAGAATTCTGTCTGTGGTAGCAATGAGGCCTTTTTTCCAGTGGCTTATTTTTCATATTTGAATCCATCTCCATAAGGAGGTTCTTTGATGCTCATTATCCTTTTTGAGGTAGGTTGAATATTGCCAGGAGTTAACTTGTCTCATTGTCAATGAATCTTTAAAAGTAAAAGCATTTTAAAATACCATATTCTGTATGTCTCTGAGGTTTTTGAAGACCTTAGCTAACTATTTTACCACAGCTTTCTATAGAATCATATCTACCTGTTGCACGTAAGATGTATATTCTTGTGATAAAAATAGACTAATAATTAAAATGACCATTATTTGATCAACTAACACTTAACTTGTATAATTTATTTATCCTAAACAGACTGCAATAGCACTTTCAAAGTGCTTGTATTATATTTGAGTTATATGGATACAATACCTCATATTAGACTATATATATATATATATATATATATATATATATATATATACATACACATTATGTGTGAAGAATAATCTTACATTTGAATTCTATACCACTGTATCTAAATTTAAACTTATTTTGCATCTATATACAAAATTCCATACCAATGAATTAAAAATAACCTTCTGAGTGACAATTGAGGCATTAAGTTGAAGAGTAGATTCACTAATCTACTTTTTTCTATCTTCCCTATATATTTCTATATCCCCTTTCTTTCTTTTCAACCCCTATCTCTAAACTTAAGACTGTAAGATAAAGGAAAAGAGACGTCTCTGACTCCTACCTTGTTTTCTCTCTAAATAAGACCAATAATTACTTGTAACCAATGCCCATTGACCAAGAAAACACCCAAAAAACCTACCCAACTCCCCTTAAGAGAAATGGGGCATCATTCTTTTAAGGTTTCTTTTGGATGATTTGGGAAGAACAATACCTTTGTAGGGGCTCAAATAAAATTGGGAAATGGTTAAACAAGCTAGGAATAGCATTTTGTGTTCCAGTTTCTAAATATTGAGAAACTCCTGGCTTAATTAGAGTTCTGTGTAGGGCAGTTTGAAAAAAGTGCTAAGCAGAAAGTTCGTAGCACTAAGTTCCTCTATAAAAAACTGGAGCTATTCCATACTAGCAACTTAACAGCATACCTGAAATTTCGAGAACAAAAAGATGCACATACACCCACGAGGAGTAGACAGCTGGAAATCATCAAACTCAGGGCTTAACTCAATAAATTTGAAACAAAGAAAACAATTCTAAGAATCAACAAAACCAAGTTCAAGAATATACCAAAACTATCATTCACCATGACCAAGTAGACTTCATCCCAGGCATTCAGGGGTGGTTCAATATATGAAAATCCATCAATAAATTCATCATATAAACAAACTGAAAGAAAAACACCACATAGTCATATCCTTAATTTGAGAAAAAACAACATATTATTCTTAGAATATCTGTATATTCATATATAGATATACATGCAATAACAATTAGTGAAAAAGAGGTTATAAATTTAAAGGAGAACAGGTAGTGATATTTGAGAGGGCTTTAAGGGTAGAAAGGGAAGTTATAAATGTTGTAACTATGTTGTAATCTCAAAAATAAATAAAATAATTAATATATATTAATTTCATAAACCATGGGTTTTTTTATATTTTTCTGCCTGTATATAATGTCTTTTGATTATATCCAATTTACTTAAACATCTATTTCTCCTTTTCCCCCCTCTATTTTCCCCTTCTTCTTTTCCAGAATTCTTTATTTTAGAGTTACATATGCTTTAAAAATAATCTGTATTACTCATATGAATAAAGCATGAAATAAATGTCAGAGTCTGGTTTATTTCACTCAACATGATATTCTCCTGTATTATCCACTTTTCTTAAAACAAAAATATTTTAGCTTTTTATTAAACTGGATAATAATACTATACTGTACATATGAATGTACACACACACACACACACACACACACACACACACACACACACTTTATTTTTGTCCATTGATGGCTGTCCACTTATACTGATTCCAAAGCTTGATGACTGTGAAAATGCGACGACGACCTGCTTTTCAAGTATCTCTATTGTATGCTGACGTTGAATCTTTCAGGTATATGCCTATGAGTGGTATAGCTGTGTGTATATTGAGATTCTTAGGACCCTCCATACTGATTTCCATACCATATACATTCACTTACATTCTGATCAGTGGGCTTCGTTCTGCCCACATCCTTGCCGTCACTTGCTTTGTTTTTTATTTTTTCTTGATAGTGATTATTGTTGCTGGGTGAGATGGAATCTCAATATAGTTTTGATTTGCATTTATCTGATGACTAAGGATGTTGAACACTTTTTCATGTGTTTATTCATTTGTAGTTCTTGTGAGACATGTCAAGTCAGTTCATTTGCCGATTTACTGATTTCATTTTATGTTTTATAGACAAGGTTTTGAGTTCTTTAAATATAGTAGATATTAGCCTCTGTCAAATGAATAGATGGCAAAGATTGTTTTTGCTGTTTGTCTCATAGGTTTTTTTTTTTGCTGATATTTTTAGTTGTGGCATTCTATTTGAAATAATAAGATAAATATTAGCAAAGATCTACCTCATTAACGAACTAGAAAAAGGACACAATAAAGCTGATGTAGGGTTGAGAAACAGAAAAATCTCTCAGGTAGACTATGGTCAAATCTCAAAAATCTAACTTTGGAAATATTAATCTTTTCAGTGAAGCTGATATTTATATCAAGGCTAAAATTGCCAAGTAGAACAGTCCAGGCTTCTCTTAGCATCAGGTCCAGGAAGAGATCTTTATATCTCTACATGTGGCTCCCTCATGCTGTTCTCTTAAGGGAAAGAAAAAAAAATTTCATTAAAGCTGGCACTTTGCCAGAGCTACCAATCTCAACTGAGGGGATAGTGTCAACATTTCTCCTTTGAGTTATTTCCATAAACCATCAATGTAGTGGAGGATTGCAGAAGAATTTTATATCCAAAAAGGCTATGTTTTTTTTCTTCAGGAAACATTTTTTAGCATTTCTCAAAGTTTATTTCCTTGTTCTTGGAAGGTATTAACTTGTACGCTCAAAGGATTTTCCCCTCTCTCTTTCCCTCCCTACTCTCATCTGAACCAGGGCCCTTGAAGCAACAGACTGCTTGGTCTAGCAGTCTTGACATCAGGTTTGTATCTGTTACGTCCAAATATCATTGTAATACAGATCCGAAGGCTTCATGTATCCGCCAACTTTCCGAGGGCAAAATGAAAACATGAATGTTTACTGTGGGCTGACAAAAGGCACAGGAAAGGCAGCCCTTTGGTGTCAGACTATCAGAGCAGTAACTGGCTCCGTGGGTGCTGACTCGCCTTCTCTGCACTTGTGTCTCCACTCCGGTCCCAGAGCCCTTCCCTACACCTCCACTCCCAATTACAGTACCCAGAGCACCAGCAGCCATTTACTCCTGATGAAATCTGCCTCCAGGCAGCTACTATGTATTTGTTTTGGTCCTGATCCATAATGCTACGTGACATTAAGTCTAACCTTCTTTTAATTATTAAGTCTTCTCCAAGTGTTTATGCACCGAGGCAATACGTAGGCCGAGTAGCATTGGTAACAATGGCGTTTATTCAGAGTGTCTGTGCTGCCTTCCATATGGCTGTGTATGTTTAACCAGACACCAAGGGCACATATGAAATGCTGGTTTTTCCACTTCCTTGCCAGCGAATATATCTCATCTGGTGTTAACCATCCTAGCCTGTGTGAAGTAACTTCTACTTGTGTTCTTTCTTTATATTATTGGCATTTGTCTCACGATTAGTATAATTTGTATAACTGTATATACAATTTTTTATATGTATGTGGTCATTCTTATGTCTTCTTTTCGTAAAGCCTGCTCAGGTCCATTCCCATGTTTAAATCAAGTTATCTCCTGTCTCTCTGTTGAGTTCTTCACGTGCACTGGCCATTAACCTCTTACTACACAAGCAAGTTGCAAGTGTTTCATCCGTTTTGTAGCTTTGTAGCTTCACATTGTTGAATGTTTCCTTGATTGTGCATGAGGCTTTCTGTGCATTCAGTGTCATTTTTGTTATAGTTTCCTGTGTTAGAGAGTCACAGGTAGTCATCATCACAATGCCTCTCTTCTTAATACTAGGCTCAGGGTTAATGGCTGGAGCTTAGCAAATGAACTTCCCTAATATTAGACTTTTGCTTATTTGAGTCTTGCTTGTATGTGGTGTAATGAAAAGTTGAATTTTTGTCTTCTGCATATTGATGTCAGCATAATTTACAAATGAAAATAAAAAACAACCAGGATATGTGATGAGTTCCCTATTTCTTTACAATATCTATTTCTGTTATAACTACCTTAAAAACCTGTATCTTTGTAATGTATTTTCTAGTCAGAGAGTTAATGCCCCCAGTTTTGTACTTTTTGTTCAAGACTGATTTGGTTATTTAGGGTTTTTTTTTTAAAAAAAAGCATATATGGCTTTTATTTATTTATTTATTTTGTCTCCTACTGGAAAAGTGACATTGGAATTTTAAAAGGGAGTCAGTGTGTTACTGAGAGTCATGAGGAATTCACAGAATTGTTATTCCTTCAGTTCACAAGCAGTTTATATCTTCCCACATATTTTTGAGAGATTATATATTTTTTTAAGATTTTATTTTATTTTTCATTGAGATAGAGGCCAGAAGATGGCATCCAATCTCCTTGATTTGGGTTATAGACAATTCCCATGTGGATACTGTGAAATAAACCTGGATCCTTCCTATACAAGATAATTATATTTTTTTGTCCCTAATATATTTCTTTAGACCCTATTGTTTTATTTCTTACGTGAATGTCTCATAATTTTCAGGTTATAGTTACATTTTTCATAAAATTTATTCCTAAGTGTTTGATTGTTTTTAGTACTTATTGTAAATTAGATATTGCTTTTCAGTTTTGGATAACTTATTGCTAGGAAATGGTAATATTACTGATTTTAAATGTAGATTTGTCGTCTACAACTTTACTGAATTTATTTGTTTTGGCAGGTTTTTTTGTTTACGACTACTTTATGTGTTTCTATGTATAAGGTCATACCATCTGCAAGCAATGACCATTTAGCTTCTTCAAGAGTTTTATTAATCTGGGATATTGACATATATATCCCATTTTTTAGTGCCCATCTATGTTTTCAGTATTAAGGCAATGCTGACATTGTACAATGAACTCATAAATTTTTTTAGGGAGCCTTTGAGATGGAGGAACATATGTTCATTCTTAGTTCAGTGGTTGCTAGGAGTCAGGACTGTTTTTCAGATTTTTATGATGAATGGCATTTTGTTACTGATCCAATGTCTCATCATTATTTATTTATTTATTCAGTTTTCTTTTTCATGACTGTTAGATTGTGCTTAGTTTTGGAATTTACTCACATTGTCCTCTCTTGTCCAGTTCCTTATTGCACAGTCATTCTTAGTTGTCCAAATGCAACATTTAATGTTCTGTAGCATCATTTGTAGTGTTCTTCTACATTTGGAATTTTATGTCAACCATTCTCTTTCTTAATCCAGTTAAAGGTTTATTGATTTTTGTTTCTCATTATATTAAAAAGTATTATGAGTTTTATGATTTGTGGATTTCTTTTTTGGATACAGTGTCTTTCTGCGTGCCCAGTCCGGCCTTGAGCTTTTGGAACTCCTGTTTCATGATATGGAGGGCTGGAATTAGAGATATGAACAAAAATCCCATCAATATTTTTATTATCCTTTTCTTAGTCTCCAATTCATTTATTTCTGCAGGCCATTTATTATTTTCTTCCATTTTCTACCTTTAGGGAATAATGTATTCCTGTATTTGAAGAACACACTAAGTTGTTTAATTTGGGATATTTCTCCATTATTTTGTGGGTGTTTGTTGCTTACCTTTTGGAACTGCCTTTGCTACAACCCATAGCATAATACATTTTGTGTTTGCATTTTAATATGCCTTATGATAGTTTTAATTTTTCATCTAAGCTTTTTATTGTTTGAGACCATGATGCTTGGTTTCCATGTCTTTGTGAAGTTCTTGACATTTTGGTTTGACCTAATATGTAGTTTTTAGGCTTTTGTTTCCTTGCTTGGGTTATATCTGCATGCAACTTCCATTCTGAAAGTAGAGAACTACAGTCCTTAGATGGGGTGAAGTGGTGCTTGGGTCAAGAAATGGAGTCCTTGTCCACTTGCTCTACAGGCTTTGACCTAGAACTTGCAGCACTGGGGTAGGCTTATTGATTTGGCCCTGAGTGTCGACATTTATCTTGGATCCACAAGTGTGAGCCTGTAGCCTGCACTGAAAGGAGCTAGACCAAAGCCTGGGTCTAATAGCCTTACTGAGAAGTGGGGTAGGAATATTCACTTTCCTCTCTACTCCCAAATGGTATTTCTGTTTATGCTGTACCACCTTCATTTATAGACAGTGAGATATTGATGTCCAACTGTCCTAACACCTTTTACAATGCATTGTTTCTTATTTCTCTTCCACACTAAGGAGCCAACTTTTTCATCTAACTTCTATAGGTTTATAGGCCTGAATCCCAGAGTTGAGCTTAAATTCTTGATTGGAGAATACTGGTCCAGTGTTGCTTTGGTCCTAAAGGCTGTTGGGACTCAAACAGTGCTGGGACACATTGACATCGTCAATATTGCTAAGAGAAGTTTTAAAATGGGATGGGCCCAGAAGCCTAGCACCCTGGGATGCCTGGAGCCTGGGAGCCATAGGACCTGGCTGGGTCTGGGAGCTCAGTGTGACAGACAGCACTGAGCTTAGGTGTGGATTTTACTGGGACCTGAGGTTGAAGACAAAGTCTATAGCACTTATTTCCTTCTCTACTCCTAGGTGTGTGTTGTGGGGGAGGGGTAAATCTCTTCCATGTTGAGGAACCTGAGGTTGGTGGAGAGTGACATGGATGATGTGAAACCTTTCTGCTGTGCCAGTTCTCAAGTTACCTCTATACTCAGGCGCTGTCATTTCTCATCCAGTTTCCTCAGCTCTTGTGAAGTTTTATTTGTGCCCAGACCATTGGTGAAATTAAACATTTGTCAGGATGAATGGTGGAAGTTCTGACATGACACATTTATACACCCTTTGTATGCCTTGTTTCTTATGCTTACTGTGTTGGCATCTGCTCATGATTACAACACCTGCACCTGTTGTTTGAATACTCTTTCCTGAATCACCTTTTTCTCTTGCTAACCATTTGCCGTTGTCTTCTATTATTACATCTGCTTGGCTGGTCATTGCCCATCAATTTACTTTCTGCATGTTTTTCTATTGCATATGTTAGTGGGTTTTTTTTTCAGTTCTGCCTTATAATATTTTAAAGAGAATTCTAGATATTCCCTAAGCCTCTTCAGGATATGCTCATCCTAGTAATTTTATTTAAAAACAGCTATACAAAGAAAGATCCGATTGCACAAACACACTTGAAATCACCTTCTCTTGAATTTTCAATATGTGTCTGTCATGTTTGTTGCATGTATATCCCACAGTCAGTATGCCTAGAGGGGAGCATGTGTTCATTTCTAACAACACTGCAGCTCTCAACTTCCCCTAGTTACTTCTCAGTAAATGTTACTTATAAAACATTTGCTGGCTTCCTGAACTAAGAGATTGGGGATCATTTTTGCCTTTCTCCAGTCACTTTTCTTGGATGTCCCTACAATCATCTGCAGTGTCTTAACTATAAATAACCTCCTGTAGACTTTTCAGTAGCTTTCTATTACCGTTCACATAAACCATCATTTGTCTTGGATCTTTATGCAGCATTCATATATTCATTTTTTAAAAAAAGGGCTGGAATCCACAAGACCATCTTGGACAAATTCTTTTTATGTGTGGATATGTGAGTCTTGAAGGTCTGAGTTAGTTTGAGACTCATGGCATTAATTATTCCTTTTTGATGTCTGTTTAAACAACTTCTCATAAAAACACATTCAACATGGCAAACTGGAATGGTTGACTGCACAGTGATTTTCCTAAAGCCCCTTTAAAAGGCTTCAGTCACTGTTGGTAGCTCAGGGGCTCTTACTCTATACCGGTTGAATCAGAAACCTGGGGAACAGCCCAAGCTGAAATCCGTCCTAAAAGTTCTGGTTGCTCTAATCAGAAGCCAGAGTTTAAACCCACTGGTAGAAAATTGATAAGCCCTGGGAGGATTCATAACCACAGGCTCATAGTATAAAAGCTGGTAGATAAAGGGGACAGGAAAGAATCACATCATAGAAGGATCCTTTCAACCTTTATAGTGTTAGCTACCCACTATAGGGTGGGTATGTTTCTTATGTGTGATTTGATCTGTAGTTGTGGTAAGTGCAGGGGCAATTAGCTTTCCAAACCTCAGGCATGAAGTCTATCTGTGGTTCTTTGCTCTAAGTATGTTTTCATTTTACGATTGGACTTTAGCACATCATTTACTTTTATTAAAAAATTAAAACTCATTATTTCTTCACTGTTTTTCACAATTAGTCAAAAGTTAGCTAAATGGTTAAGGCTTTCATAGTATCTACCCTTCGGTTATAATTATCGCATAAATCCAACCAGACTGGCCTTAAAGAACTTTAAGCTTACATTTTTCTTCTCTGTACTTGATTTTGTTTACTTGTTTGTTTGTATAGGTCTCTCATTCTAGACATCAGAATCCTTTAGAGCAGAAAGCATATAATATATGTTTAAGATATGCTTTTTGGCTCTACAGGCAAACAGTTGATGTGTACTTTAACTCTCCTGGCTTATAGTATGCACACGTTCATGTTTATATTAGTTTCAAACATCCATCCATTCTTTTACTGAGCATGAGCAGAGTGTGTCTGGTGTGGTTGGCCTGTGTTAATCTCTTTTTTCCCGGTCTGTTTTATTCACTATCCATCAAGCCTGAGTCTTTTCATAGAGTAAGGTGTAGACACATCATTCTTCCCATTAAGATTGTTTTATTGCTGTTTTTCAGAGCTTTCAAATCCTCCTAAGTATGTCTATTGCAAGTTTTAGATGGCAGCATGATATTCAATCACTCTCAACTTTTGGGAGTCCATTGTGGCTGTATTTCTATTAAAAACGTTAAGATTAGCAAGATTATTCTGCTGAGAGTTTCTGTAGCTTCAATCAGTAATTCTTTTGATCGTTTGGCTCGGGACTAGACAAGAACTTACTCTGTGATAGGCTCTCCGTAGGAGCAAGACTCAGCCAATGTATTTCATGTCAGTAGAGAAACCAGTGTGAGGAACAAGGCTCCTGAGTGTGCACCATGGTGCCTTAGTTCCAAATACATAGTCTGTATGAGCAGAATCTTATCCGGTCCTCACTGGCCTGGTTCAAAACATACTATAATAAGATATCTGATGTTCACCCATCTTACACCATTAAAGTCGGTGCCTTTAGCAGACTAGGGAGCAGAAGGTGTGTGTGTTTTGCCGTAGCCCTGTTGATCTTCACAAATTTTTATTTTCCCCTCTGACCCTCCAAATCCCAGGCAGAGACAAAACTGTCAAGATTTCTACTGTAGTCCTTGAGAAACTTTTTCAGTAATAGCTTTTCCATATGAGCAAGACTCAACCATTTGTTTCATGTCTTTGGGGGAAACCAGTGTGAGGAACATGGTTTTGTTGAAAACAGTGCAAAGACTATAAAGTTAGAGTTAACTCTTTGAGTGACAGCCTTCATTTTTATTTGTTACTGTTGCAGTTATAGTTTGCTGATTGTGGCTTGCAGTAGATTGAGTTTTAATTTTTTAATGTCAAAAGAGAAATGCTATAGTTGTGTCATTGCAGAAATAACAAGTATACAACTGCATGCACAGAAGTGTTTCATTTCTTTTACTTTCTAACCTGTGCTCAGACAAGCTTACTGTTAAATGTGGCCTTCCAAAGAATTTCTGGAGTGCTTACTGTAGATACTTTTGAAAATAACAAGCTTTTATATCCATTGCCCTACCTGGAAGTGTTTCTAGTCAAGGTAAGAGCTCAGGTAAGCATTCAGCGGCTTGAATTACAGTCACATACTCAGGGTAGCAATGGCAGGTTAAGTGGGCTCTAGCAAATTGGAACATGGAGACCTGCTGTTGCCAAATATCTTGGCAGCAATGCTGACCCTGCAACATTGGGCACAACTGGTAGGTATATAGAGTGAATAATTCTCTTCTGGGCTCTCTGGATTTCTGTGAATGGTTTCATGTAATTCTTGAATGACCTGCTCATATATTCTGTGTAGAGGGATTATAACATTTGACATCAGGTGTAGGGGTGTGTGTGTGTGTGTGTGTGTGTGTGTGTGTGTGTGTGTGTGTGTTTGCATGCATGAGTGTGTGCAAACACTCTCCTGCGTGTGTGTGTTTATATTTATGTGTGCCTTTAAGATATCAGACTCTTTATTGCTGACTTTTCTAAAGGAAATGAAGATTTCAGTTGTGTAATTTCTCAGGCAGGCTCTTACAGTTTAAATTGCAGTGGGAGTATTTGGATAGATGGTCTTGACCTAAAGAATAATAGAATAAAAGACACTTTGTTGACTGTTGTTGCACCTTCTCTGCAGAATCATGAGGCAGGAGTTTGAGTTGTGAACTGTCTAGTGTTCAAGGTCCCTCCAGTCCCTTTTATCATGGGGGGAGATGAGACAGGTACATTTTCGCATTTCAATATAGAGTTGCCACTTTTAATTCTAGAGCCTAGAATATATAGTTACCTAATTTTATATTATTTTTTCTTTCCAAATACCTATTAAAAACACAAAAATGAAAGTCAAAACAATTAAGAAAAGCCCAATAATATGAAGGAATTCCCTAAACAAACAAACAAAAAGTCTAAGGAATACCATGGAATATTAATTAATGAATTGTGTGAATGGGGTGTGGGTGGGTGTGGGTGTGGGTGTGGGTGTTGACCAACTACTCCTGAGCATATGGTCTCAGCTAAAGTGTAGTTTACGTACCCTGTGAGACTCTGTTGGAAAAAAAAGTACTTTTCCCTTTGCCGGTATTAGTTGTTAGTATCTTCTTGGTCAGGAGTGGAACCTAGTGAGTAACTTCCCTCTCAGTGCTGGCATCCCTTCTGACTTGAATCTGAGCAGATTTTGGGTGTACTGCCGAAGTCTTTGTGAGTTTATATGGGCGTCAGTTCTTTGTGTTTGGAAGATATTTTCCTTGGAGTTATTTAACACCTCTAGACTTAACGATCTTTCTACCTTTTCTTCCATATTGATCTTGTATCCTTGAGGGGAGGATTTTAATGAAGACATCACATTAGGACTGAGCGCTCCAAAGTCTCTCACTCTCATCTTTCTTTCTTTCTTTCTTTCTTTCTTTCTTTCTTTCTTTCTTTCTTTCTTTCTTTCTTTCTTTCTTTTTTTCCGAGACAAGGTTTCTTTGTGTAGCCTTGACTGTCCGGGACTCACTTTGTAGTCCAGGCTGGCCTCGAACTCACCTCGATCCGCCTGCCTCTGCCTCCCGAGTGCTAGGATTAAAGGCGTGTGCCACCATGCCCGGCCTCCTCATTTTTCTTTCTAGTTAGGAGAGTATGTTAATTTCCATCTCTTGCAAGATGGCTTCTATGATAAGGGTGGAGCGAGGCACTGACTTATGGGTGTACCAATGTATCATATTGCTGTGTTCCTTTTGTAGAATAATGGTGTTATGTTTACCCACTGTTCATGAACTATCTAGTCTTGAGTGCTTGGCTAGTTAAACAGCATCAGGTTAAATAGCATTACATCTCATGGAATGGGCCTAAAATCAAAATTTAAAAGTGGCTTGTTACTTCCATAGCATTTGTGACACTGTTGTCCTAGGACATCTTGTAGGCAGGTCACTGTTGTAGGTCCTGTGCCAATGAGTTCAAGCCTATTCTTCACGTTCTCTTATACCAGATTTAGGGTACTTGGTATTATGTTCATGTCTTGCTACATTTGGAGTTGAATTTTGTGTACTGTTGGCACACTACAATATGAGTCTGTTTTCATTCTTCTGTGTGCAACCATCAAGTTTGTCCAACACCATGTGTTTAAGGTGCTGTCTTTTCTACAGTATGTATTTTTAGTATCTTTGTCAAATATCCAGTATCTGTAGGTATATAGACATACAGGACTTTAGTTCATTTCCATTGATCAAAATGTCTATAATTTTATGCCAACACCATGCTGATTTCATTGCTATAACTCTGAAACACATTTTAAAATTTGGGGTGATGGCACATCTAGCACTTTTTAAAATTATTCAAGATTGTTTTAGTTAGTGTGTGTGTGTGTGTGTGTGTGTGTGTGTGTGTGTGTGTGTGTTTGTCTGAGTTTTCATATGAAGTTGAAAAACAATTTTAATATCTGTGAAGAGTTGTATTGGACACTTCATCAAATTAAGATGATTCTGTAGATTACTTTTGATAGGATTGTCATTTTTACAACATTCATCCTACCTATTCATGACCATTGGAGATACTTTCATATTCTGGTGTCTTCATTTTTGTTGTTGTTGTTGTTGTTGTTAACATCTTAGTGTTTTTAATATCAGTCTTTCATATGTTTGGTTAGAGTTATTCCAAATTTATTATTGTTTTCTTATTGAGGATATCTTCCCAGTATATTTGTTATTTATATATAAGAAGGCTACTGAGTTTTGTATATTTTATATCTGGATACACTGGTGAAAGTATGTATCAGTTGTATAAATTTCCTGGTGGGGTCTTCAGAGTTTCTAATGTACAAAATCATATCATCTGTAAATAAAGATACTTTGAGTTCTTCATTTTCTATTTGTATACCCTTGAGCTTTTTTTGCTATCTTATTGCTTGCTCTTGCTAAGATGTCAATACTATATTGAATAGGTATGAAGACAGAGAGAGAGAGAGAAACTCAATTTTTACTAAATCCAGGAACAAGACAAAGATGTCCACTTTTTCTATACCTATTCAAAAATGGCATTTTAGAGTTTTATTTATAATTTAGAAAATTTATACTATAATATCCCTTTATTAACAGAGTCCCTCTCAGGAATAATAATTCTGCAGGTTATAGGAGTGATGTGGTAGTAATTTTAATACTTTAAAAATGTATAGTATGCTTTCATTCATTTTGTCCAATATTTTATTTATTTTTTAAAATATATTTTATTAATTTATTCATATTACATCTTAATTGTTAGCCCATCCCTTGTATCCTCCCATTCCTCCCTCCCTCCCATTTTCCCCCTACTCCCTTCTCCTATGACTGTGATTGAGGGGGACCTCCTCCCCCTGTATATGCTTATAGGGTATCAAGTCTCTTCTTGGTAGCCTGTTGTCCTTCTTTTGAGTGCCACCAGGCCTCCCCATCCAGAGGACGTGGTCAAATATAGGGCACTAGAGTTTGTGTGAAAGTCAGATCCCACTCTCCAGTCAACTGTGGAGAATGTCCTGCCCATTGGCCAGATCTGGGTAGGGATTCTAAGTTTACTGCACATATTGTTCTTTGCTGGTGCCATAGTTTGTGCAGGACCCCTGGGCCCAGATCTGCCCATCGTAATATTCTTTTTGAGGTTTCTAGGACCCTCTGGATCTCTCTATTTCTCCATTCTCCCATGCTTATCTCACATAGAGTCCTAATAGGATGTCCTCCTCTCTGTTCCACTTTCCTGGTAAGTGAAGACTTTCAAGGGACATGCCCCTTGTTGCCCAATATTTTAAAACTTGCAGACAAAACAGCATTTCTGTAGTGAGTCTCAGATTCCACACCTCACAAAGGAATCCTAGCATACTTCTTTACATTTTTTCAGAAACATATTAAGTAATAACTAAGTAATATTATATGTGGTTTAGCTAAATCTGTAAACCTTTGCTTGGTTCTCATGTTTAAAATGTTGATTTAAAGTCTAAATAAGTAAAAAAAAAAAGTTTGCTATTGCCTAATGATGTTGTTAGCAAATCACTTTAAAATCTAGTGACTTTAATACCCATTATTATTTGTACAGATTAAAGTTAGACAGTGCAGCCACCAGCACTTGTTTAGAACCGAAGAGAAAGAATACAGATCCTAACTTGTCTTCAGAAAATGGCAGGCTTATTTCTCGCACTGATCTTGTAGTTTGAAACATATAATAATGTGGACATTTTTAGAAAAAAATGTTTTGCCAAAACATCTGAAATTAAAATAAAAAGACAAGTATGCCTTTGTAAGCAAATTTCTTTTTTTTTTTTCTTTTTTTAGAAAAAAGTTTCAGAAAGTAAATGTCTTTAGCAACTACATAGTAGGTATTTGTGATGGTTTGATTTTAATTCTTTCCTAGGCTTATTCTGTTGGGGTATTTTATCACAGCAATAAAAATGAAGCTAAGAGAGTATGTATATTTCTGATGACATTTAAATCTTTAAATTTAATATAGCATCAAAAACATTTATGCAGAGCCTTAGATCATTCTTCAAAAGCATTCTTTTCATGGCTATAACTTTTTCCTTCCTAAGGATAGGCCATAATATACCTCTGATACATTTTCATATTTTGGTATTTTAAGTAACACTTTATTACACTTGTGTATTTATTTCTGTGTTGAGTGATTATAATGTCATTTAGGACTTGTTGTGACAAATGACCTCCAGTAGTTCTTGTTTTCTCTCATTTGTTAGAAAGTTGAGGATTAGTGCTTGTGCACGTAAGTCGCCTTGAGCAGTGGTGTTTTCCAGTGCCTGAAGTCTCTTTGGGGCATTTGTATATTAGTTTTCATTTTTGTGTTCGCACAGTTGCTCCTCAACTGGTATCTTTTATATTGTGTTGATCTCTTTACAAAGGGAAGAATAATAAAGGGAAAACCTACAAGAGCGTGTCCTAGTGGACCTTGACTATTTGTGGAGGTAATGTAATTCTTCCTCCATGCATTAGCCAATGTCTTAGAACATGGTCAAGCCTGTAGTAAGGGAGACAGGAAGAACTAGTTATTCTTTCGTTTTCTTGTTGTGTTCTTTGAAAAAAGTCAGTCCTGTGGGTGACTGAGTATATATAGAAGGCTGATGGGGAGCGACGTTCAGGGTTAGAGCTGTAATGAAAGGAAGGGTGTAGGATTGGATAGACTCAGTACGTTGTGATACTGTGGACGCTGGGTGTCTGGAAGTCTCATATATTAGCCAGGTATGGTATTCCTGTTTGTAATTCCAGCTTTCAGGAGGCAGAAGCAGCAGGCAGCTTGCTATAAATTTGAGGACAATTTGCGTTCTACATTGGGAGCTTGGAGTGTGTCAGGGTAACAAAAGGAGAGCCTGTATCAAAAGACAAGAAGAGTCTGTTACATATTAAGTCAAAGGGAGATGAGATTTTATCACTAGCTTAGCCTACCCTTAATTGATGATGTTCTCTGGGAAGAGGAATTACCATAAGAAGGTATTCATGTGTGTGTGTGTGGTGTGTGTGTGGGTGTGTGTGTTTCCATCCTTGTGTGTGCTCACACAGAGTCATTCCTTCTAGAATGTAGTTGAAAATGTATAAAAGAAGCAAGACGTGCAGTTAGTCTGAGGTTTTCCCTGACTCCAGCGACAACCTGAGTCGGGGAAGGCTGTGCTCACCTGCAATGTGTGCTTGTTTGAAAATGACATGCATAGAACCTTGGGCTCAATCCATAGCTCTATGAAAATTAGCTGTGGTGGCCTACACCTGTAATCCCAGAACTTGGGAGAGGAGGCAAGAGGATCAGAAGATCAAAGACCATCCTCTGCTACATAGCGAGTTCAAGGGCAGCCTGGGCCACTTGAAACTATGACTCAAAAAGTAAAATAAAAACCAAAAAGGACAATAAAATGTTCCTTTGTAACACCATGTTACCATGTTTAGTAGAGACATACAATGAAAATTTAAAAGTAATAATGAAAATGATGTATATGAAGTAAAAAATAACTTGGTTAACTCACTCATTATGATCATCTCTAGCTCAATCCATTTGTCCACAAATTTCAGGAATTCCTTGTTTTTAATAGTATTCCATAGGAAGGGGAGACCTAGTGACACTTAGAGGAAGGACAGCAGGTCACCGAGAAGAGACTTGATACCCTATGAGCATATACAAGGGGAGGCAATCCCTCTGAAGAACAGTCATAGGGGAGGGGAATAAGGGGAAAATGGGAGGGAGGGGAGAATGGGAGGAAACAAGGGATGGGATAACCATAGAGATATAACAAGAATAAATAAATAAATAATAAAAATTTAAAATAAAAAAAAAATAACTTAGTAAAGTTATTAGGGCCATCTTTATTTTCACTACCCTGAGTCATTAAGGATACTGACTTATAATAGAAAATTTATATTTCATAGCTTTTCTTAGCGAGATTGAAAATGTAGATAATTATTGGATTTAATTTATATTCTAAAGTGTATAGTCTGTATTCATTAGTGGTGTATATTTAAGGGTTGATTTAGGCTTAAGTTAATCATTTTCATGAAGGAAAACATAGTCAATGGTAAACATCTGTCTCCCTATACACTAATATGTATACTGATGTTTATCTATTACAAAGATTCATTCTGTTTGTGTCTTCCCAGAGATAGTCTCATTTTATCTGTTCACAGAGTGAGGGTATATTGGATGAGTATTTTGGGCTTTCTGGAAAGTGGCTATTGTTACTTGGTCATATATCTTAAAATATCAAAATTATTTCCTTTCAAAAATATCCTAAGAACTCACTGTCACACATTTAATTATATAAGCAGTTATAATTACTTGGTTTTCTATGGTTCAAATAACATACTGCAACAGTGGGAGACTTCATCCTCCCCAACAGTGATTTCTAGGACACATATGGTCTAATATTCCACTTATTAAATGTAGATGAGGAAAGTACCCCTGGCTCACTGACTCTGTTAAAACAAGTGGAAGTGAATCATCTGCCAATATAGAGTGTAGACACATGGTCTTTGAAGTGTAAATAGAAAATAATTCATATCATTTCTGTGGTATGCGTCACATGGCATAGAGACAGTGGTGGAATAAGAGCAGAATGACAGTAAGCATGTGAGGCAGTATTAGGTTCTGCAAAAAGGAAGAGTTTGAAAAAGAGAAACAAATTATATGAGGAGAATAAGGAGTGTGGAGGAACAATGAGAAAAGAATGATGGTTCAGAGCCCCAAACTCAATGATAAGTAAATCAAGAGTTGTACCAAAGAGTCCAGAGCAGGCCAGCTGGGATTAGAAGAATTTATTGATGATGTGGAGACTAAAGAGTTTAATTTAGGAAGAGAGAAGATGATGGGGAGGGAATTGAGAAGAGAGGAGTTGGTAGGAAAGTTGGATAAGGAAGATTGCAGGGACCGGCTTCAGTACAATTATTGGATAAGGAAGAATAATAGATTGTAAAGTCCATTCTTAGAGGAAGAGGAGAAATATATCCATTAAAAATGTATAGACCGAGGAAAGTGTGCTGGGGAGCGATCACGAATTACACTTGAGTAGCTACTTGCCCTTTGAGATTGCTGAAAAGCACATTCAAAAGCAAGTCATTTGCAGGAAAGGTCCCTGGTTCTTAATAAGATAATTCAGCCTGTGAAATGTTACGAACAAAGACCGTTATTTTGATGGACTAAAAAGCTCTAGAATGGCACTGCTTAGATGCAAGCTTTTTCTTGGAAATGTGAGAAATGGCAAAGCTGAGAGTCTTGTCTTGCCCTCCCATGGTGGAGGTAATAATAAGCAAGAAACAACCACAGGGTATGCTCCTGCAAAGAACAGAAGCATTTTGCTGGACAAACGATACCATTAGCCTTCAAGTAACACAGCCATGGCTGCCCATTAGTGTTCACTAACCAAGAGGAGAGAGGGGTTCAAGGTGTGTGGAGTGTGATTCCCAAAGTGTGGCAGCCAGTTAGGAACAATTACAGTTCCCACAGGCTGGAGGTGAGGCAGGACTTAACGCCTGCTGTGAGAGAGGCTGCATGGAATTTTGGTTTGGCATTTTCCAGTTCTGGCTAATGCACATCCAGGCCACACTGTCCTCTCCTCTCTTTCCCAGAGGAGGCACACTCATTAAAGTTATCTTCTCATAGGTGAGAAAAACCCAACCTCTGCCCCCTGTAGCCAGAAAGGGAAACGACCTGTCCCTTGACTTGGGGAACAAAACACTACACAAAGCAAGCCAGAACA
Organism: Acomys percivali; assembly: GCA_907169655.1. Taxonomy (NCBI): domain Eukaryota; kingdom Metazoa; phylum Chordata; class Mammalia; order Rodentia; family Muridae; genus Acomys; species Acomys percivali. The sequence goes on along the minus strand of OU015751.1, from coordinate 18,401,333 downwards.
CTGCGGGGGTTTCTGTCTTCAGAGTCCCAGCCTGACAATGTTTTGAAAAGCTCCAGGTGCACTGCATGCAAGCCAGCTTCCTAAAATCGAGTCAGACACTCCGAGTAAGGAAGCAAGATGCCCGCCAAACCCTGTGGTGCTCATTCAAGGAGGGCCTTCAAGCAAAGTTGGGAAGACTCAGGCCTGCCCCCTACAGCCCCATGACACCAGGTGACTCTCTCATACATAATGTTCTCTTTTGATAAGAGACCTTGCTTTCTTAAGTTTTGATTCAAATTACTTGAAATAATATCAACATGTAAAAATAAAGGAAATACTGTGTGAAAAGTACAAATTGACTTTCAGTTTGTGAGGCATTATTTTTAGTAGATTACTTACTATTTGTGAAACAAAATAATTTACCCAAAGATTTCTATTCATCATGAATATTTTGATTCTATGATTTATCAAAACGTTAGTGTTTCCCGTTATCACCATTTTTACAAGGTTATTTTACTCATGGAGAGCAAAGAGCCTGTCTTTCTATATACTTGTTTTCCACCATCTACCTAAAAATCTTCAAAATTTCAATGAATTATTCTCTTACGTTGTATCTTGTCAGGTAGTGTTTTAGGCAATTGACATCAGGTTTTACACCAACATTCAAATTTTACATTATAAATAGTTCTATATACTTGGGGCACTTTACCACTAAAGCTTTTTATTTAAAGAACAGGAGCTATTTGTTTCCAAAGCATTTATTCTTTAAGTGTCTAAGTCTCCATTTTTAGTTTGCTCTGTTTTGTTTTGGATTTTTGTTGATATAGGGTCTCACTCTGTAACCTAGCTGTCTAGGGACTTAGGCTGACCTCATACTGGTGGCAATTTTCCTGCTTCTGCCTCTCCTGAGTAATAGGATTATTGACATGAGCCATCATACCTGGCTTGCTCTCATCTGTTTTTGTCAAATATGTTTTTTTTCCAAGTGGCACAAAACAAGAACATAAATATGTTTTACATAAATATGTCTTCTGTAGCAACATGTTTAATGGACATAATGTATTTTAAAACAACAATAAATATCAATTTACTGAAAAAAATCATTGGACCCACATACAGTATTAAAATATGTGCACAGGATAGATATCCTGTAAGTTTAATTGATAAAGAAGATATATTAGTCATAACACATAGTTACAGATCACCAAAAATCCTTTGCTTCCTGTCCACATCTCCCTGCTGAAGCCCTCCACAGCCTTCACTCTCTCCTTTACCCTAGAATCGCAAGCCCCTATTTCTTTATTAAGTTTGCTGTAAGGTTCAATTTTTTTTTATTAATTTATTTAATCTCTTTATAGTCTAATCACAGCCCTTCCCTCCTCTCCTCCCAGTCCCACCCTTACACTCCCTTCCTTTCTTTACAGAACAATTTTCTTGAAAGAACAATTTTCAGCTTCATATGAAAAAAAAACCTAGGATAGATAAAACTACCCTGTGCAATAAAGGAACTTCTGGAGGTATCACCTTCTCTGAATTCAAGCTGTACTACAAAGCAATAGTAGTAAAAACCATGTGATATTGATATAAAAACAGACAAGTTGATAATAGGATCAAATTGAAGACCCAGAAATAAACCCACCCACGTTATAGACACTTGCTTTTTGACAAAGAAGCTAAAACCACACAATGGAAAAAAGGAAGCATCATCAACAAATTGTGCTGGTCTAACTGGATGTCTGCATGTAAAAGAATGCAAATTGATCCATATTTACCACCCTCTACAAAACTCAAGCCCCAAGTGAATCAAAGACCTCAACATGAAAACCAGATACACTGAACCTGATAGAAAAGAAAGTGAGAAATAGCCTGCTTCTGCTTTTAAACATTGAAATATAAAATGTATTCGTTAAGTTTTGTCTTTTTGTTGACTTTACGCCTTTGTCAACATGTCACGTGGAAATATTTATAAGGACTCAATGAAAAAGCTGGGCTCGGTGGCACAGACCTGTAACCCTGGAAACAAGGACGCTGAGGCAGGGTTCTGAATTTGAGGCTAGCTGGGCTTTACAATGAGTCCTTGTTTCAGTAAAAAACAAGATAAGTAAATGAATACATTAGTAAAAAGTGAAAAATAATTTGTTCCTAGTTTTGACCTCAAAGTAGGTCAACAGAGCTATAAGAGAGCCAACCAATTGCCAACAAGTCATAGGACAAAAGGGAGACTAGGTGGCTTCTGTCTTCATGCACTTCTTAGTTTAGCCTTCTGCTAGTGAGCCGATAATCTCGGCCTTTTCTGGTAATAATAGGCTAATACAACAGCCTTCTCTCTGCTTCTCCTTCCTTATCATAGAGCTAGTGAGAGGTATTGGCATTATTATGATGAAGCACTGCCAAGATTACATGGCAGGTGTCTTATCACACCTTTAAAGACAGTCAGAGCTCACAATATGGGCACAACACATCACTGAGCTGTCAGAATATGAGGAGTTCTTAGGATTAAATGTTAATGTTAAGTTAAAAGAGCTATATTGCTTTTTAATCTTATGTGGTAAGTTCAAAGAGCTATGTTAGTTTTTAATCCCATGTCACAAAGCTACTGTATTTGGTGGGGGGGGACATTTATGTGATGTGTGTGTGGCATATATGTGCATGGTATACGTGTCTGTGTGTGCAGAGGCCAGAAGAGGATATCAGATATCCTACTTTGCCACTCTCCACCCTATTCTTTTGAGTAAGGGTCTTTCACTGAATTTGGAGGTAGATTTGTGGTAAAAATAAATAAATAGATAGATAGATAAATAAATAAATAATTAAATAAAGTGAGTATTTCTTTTGTCTCTGCCCTCCCACTGAATGTGATGAGATTAATGAAAAATGTGTACTATGCTTGGTTTCTCACATGGGATCTGGGAATCCAAACTCAGTTATTCACTCTAGTGAAGTAAAGATTCCTCCATATTAAGGCATGTCCCCCGGCCATGCCTCACACTTTAACTATATCTCAAAATGAAGAAAACATTCAAGGAGTCTGTACAGTCTTTGTAATAGTCCCACTTCTCCCTCTCTCTCTTTCTTTCTCTCTCTCTCTCTCTCTCTCTCTCTCTCTCTCTCTCTCTCTGACATGCACACACACGCACACACGCACACACGCACACACACACACGCACACACACACGCACACACACACACGCACACACACACACGCACGCACACACACACACACACGCACACACACACACACGCACACACACACTTCTATGCATATATATGCTTTCACATTCCTTCTTTTTCAATATGTTTTACATTATATGCATTTATTCCTAGGTAAAGAGCCTGTACCTGGTATTATAACTCTACTGAACATTATGACTTACATGCCCATTCCCAGTTTTCTTGAAGTTATAAATAAATTCCTCCAGAGAAAAGAGTTGCATAGACAATTGCTGGAAAAGCCTCCCAATTGAAAGTTTTCAATCAACTGATTGTCAACTGTGATTCTTCAAAGAGACCTGATCTTTCATGAAAGTAAGAAATGCACCTGGCTGGCCATGAATTTATTGATTTATGAGAGTATGAGGTCTTGCTGTCTCAGCCGTATTGAAGAAGTTTACACATATCCAGTTCAATTAGCTGTAATATGTGACAACTTCTGTTTCCACAAGTGTGTTTGAGTAGAACATGCACAAGACATATTGGTTCAGAATTAAGTTATCTGAAATGCACAATCTTCATTACATCTTCTCTCTATATTAAAATCACTTCTTTCTGTGTATGTCACATGAAACATTAGTCACTATCATGTAGTTGTAAAGTTTGATATTGATTTCAATGATAATGAAGACTAATTATTGTATTCTTGACATCTTCATTTTATATGCTGTCCCTGTTAATAAAATTTTACTGGATTTTCCTGCTTTGCATTTATGCTTCACTTTAGGAAACAACAAACTATGGTTCTGGTTTGTGAAAATCATTTGATCTTGTCCTTAATTTATGGCTTAAATTCTTTTACCTCTTTGGTCATCAAGTGGGTTTCATTTAGTACTATTTATTATATTGAATTTGCTTGGCAAGCAGCACATACTTTTGTCTTTAGAGTGGTGATTCTAAGGTGAATAATAGCTTAATTTAGAGAGAGATGTTGAAAAACAGTATAGCTGATTTTAGCACTGTAATTTACATCCACATCACTGTGGGGTATTGTGCATTCATACAGAGTCAAACATTCTTCCAAAATAAAGAAAACAGGATATATTTGGGTTGATGAGACTTTTAACCAGCATATATTTCACACCTCTATGTGAACTATGGTTGAACCTATGCTTCCCGCAGTTCTTTAAAAACAATTGTCTAAGCAGCGTTGTGTTGTTGTGGAGAGACAACATGACCAAGACAAAAGAAAATATTTAATTGGGAGCTTTCTTACAGTTTCAGAGGTTATTCCAATATCGCAATGGCAGGAAGTATGGCAGCGTTCAGGCAGACATGGAACAAGAGAATTAGTTGAGAGTTCTGCATCCTGACCTGTAGGCAGAGAAAGAGTCCCTGAGCATGGCGAGGAATTATGTATTCAAAACCCACCCACTCCTCCAGTGCTGTACTTCCTCCAGCAGGGTCACACCTCCTAAGCCTTCTAATCCTTTCAAATAGCGCCACTCCCCAGTGACTAGACATTCAAATATATGAGCCTATGGGGGCCCTTCCTATTGAATACATCACATATCGCTCCCTGGCCTAAAGGCTTATAGATAGATCTTGATACAAAAATGCGTTAAACCCAACTTCAAAAGTCTCCATAGTCTACCACACTCTGACACCCTTTAAAAAGTCCAAACATCGAGAAGAGATACCCTATGAGCATATACAGGGGGAGGAAATCCCCCTCAGGAACAGTCATAGGGGAGGGGAATAAGGGGAAAATGGGAGGGAGGGAAGAATGGGAGGATACAAGGGATGGGATAACCATTGAGATGTAACAAGAATAAATTAATTAAAATAAGTACAATATTTTAAAATAAAGCTTACCAAACATCATTCAAAAAAAAAAAAAAGTCCAAACATCAAAGAGTGTTCTGAAACTCAGGGCAGTCTCTTAACTGTAACCCCTGTAAAAACAAAATAAAACAAACAAACAAATAAACAAAAAACCCAAAAAGCAGATCGCATACTTGCGATGTATAATAGTACAGAACATACATTACCATTCCTAAAGGAAGGAAAGGGAGCATAGCGAGGACTTACTGAAGCAAAGCAAGACCAAAAATAAGCAGGGCACACTCGAAATTCTGCATCTCCATGTCTGTTTCCAGCTCTCTAGGCACTTTCAGGTTTATTGTCTGCAACAAACTTCCCACACTTGGGCTGCTTTCACACCTGGTTTGTAGCTTTCCTTGAAAGGTGTCACACAAGTATGGCATCCCCACCATCTTGAGGTCTCCAGCACAATCTAGCTTTCACTGTCACAGGTTCACACAATGGCCCCTCTGAACTTTCATACAGGTACACCCCTGACATGTACCTGTGCTCAGTGGCTTCCCTCAGACGCACAGGATAACCTCATTTAGTATTCTTGACTCTAAAGTCAGAACTATGTGCCTAAAGCTGGCAAGTTAAAAAGAAAAAAAAAAAGTAAATAAATTAGAATTTTAAAAATCTAAAAAATTCAAGAAAGGTTGGAGTTATTTTTGTTTATAATATATGCAAAGTAGGCACAATTATTCATCCCTACAGACCAGCACTTAACAGTTTGAAGTAGCAGAATCATGAGGAAAAGGTCAGTCTGGGTTATATAGTGAGTTTTAGGCCAACCTGAACCTCACAGCAAGACTCTGTCAAAAATACAAAAGCAAAATAATATTCAGTGCCGTTTTACAGTAAGAGCCAGTTCTGATGTTCTATGGAAGGATAGGGTAAAATAATAAACAACAATGTATTCCATATCTAAGATGACAGGGATTTGAAGGTAATCATCATAAGAAGTTGTAGATGCTTGAGGTGGTGAATAGGCTGGGTGTCTGTAACTGATCTCTCTCTCTCCAGGTAGACATGAACTAATACACCCCAATGTTCCTCCTGAACACACAAATAGATCAACAAAAACTTTATTTGAAGTTTAAATTGTTTACAGGAGCAGAAAGTTTTATTCTATTTTTATGGAAATAATGTGGTTAATTACCAACAAATGATTAGATTTCTCTTTACTTTGACAAATAAAATTTCCCCACGGCCATGATTCTTTTTTTTTTTTTAATTTTAAAACCATAAAATTTATTTGAAAGTAAAAATGAAAAATCAATGCTGGGGGTATGATAATACATGATATCAAAAGATATTATTATAAAGCTATAGTAATAAAAACAACAGTAGTATTGGCATAAATACAACAATAAAACAGAATGAATGATTCTTACATGAGCAAGCATTTCTAAAAAACAGACTAGACCATGTGGCATCATTGCTCCTCTTCATGCAGTAAATTCTCACAGATGAGCTGAGTTTCCCTCTACAAAGTTGGATATTTATTTTCTGCTCGTTTCTTTATTCCTGGGAATCTTAGGGACAAATCTTTAAAATTCCTAATCTAATAAACAAAATACGTTATTTTCTTGTTTCACTTGTATTTATTGCTTAAATCAATAATTGATTAAAATACTTACCATACATTCATAGGATGTATACCACCTTGTGAAATATTCATGATTTTTTATATTCTAGTTTCCATATTCACTTCTGAACCTGTTTGTACCTATAGATAATTCTTTAGATATATAAAATATTTGTGTCCTTTTGTCCTTTCATGAAGCATTTTTCAACACCAGCATTGAACATTTCTTAGAATCCCTGCCAGTCTAGTATTCTAACATGCATTGAATTCTCCTTGATATAGTTCATTAATTGAGCCATTATCGATATTTCTCCCACTGCTTTGAAAAATAACAGATTTCTGCAGTTTAATTGCTAGCCTGTTGTGTTTTCCTTCAGTACTCATCATTGTTAATCTTCTTTGTTCACCTTTTATGTTCACTTCCATTAGGCACACACACACACACACACACACATACTATATATATATATATATATATATATATATAACATCATACATATATTAAAATTAGCCTGAGTTCAATATAGATCTTTTAGTGTAATAAATGGATTTACTACAAGTTGGAGTTTTATTTTCAAATACTGAGGCTTTTTACCTATAAATTTAATATTTTCGCCATAATTCAACCCTTACTTTCCATAGTTAAGTTAAATTAAAAGCATATGAACATAGACACACATGTCCATAATATTTCGGTTTCTTAATAGATTTATATTACCATGATATTTACAGTACTGGTTGCCACTACAAAAGTAAATTTTTGTCAAAACATTACTTCTGATTCTACCAGATATAAAAAAATGTATTCTCCCCCATGTTCCTCTTGCATAATTCAATGCTGCTAAACCATTGGTAGTAAGAACATACTTTCAGATAATCTTGCATACTTTAGGAGGAACCATTGGTTCTTGGGAATAAAAAAAAATCATTATTCCTTCTTTCTTTAGCATATATACACATACATGTATATATATGCATACGAATTATACTTTTAGGTTCATTTTAATTTATTAACTCCCTGTCTGAAATACAGGTCAACTTCAGTAATAATGGAGCACTTATCTTAAGGTTTACAATGTGGACACTTTATTTATTTTTAAACTATACTTGTATATGGGGAAGGGACCTATGTAATAATTACCTGAGAAGTACAGAGACATCAGAAACCTGGAACTGGAGTCACAGGCTCTTCCAGGACTTAGGTCAGTGGAATGAAGTTGTGTCCTCTGAACTCGTGTCCTTAGTATATGCTCTTAGCCACTGAGGAATGTCCCCAGCACAAGGACTGATACTGTTACTATCTTCTGTAACTGTGTTTATGTATCAGAGTCTGTGATTGTGTATATATGAGAACGTGGATGTTGGTGTGTGTGTATGAGTGTGTGTTTGTGCCTGTGTGCATGTGACTAGGTTTTTGTATATCTTAGATTAGGTTCTCCTAAATGGCATACTCTGGCCTTGAATACATATCCTCTTAATCTGGCCTCCCAAATTCTGGGAAACAGGTCTATTCTTTAGGTTTGGCTTAACCTTGACTATTTAGCATCACACTTACTGTAAATCTGTTCACTGGTAGATTTACATTTGCCAAATGCTTTTCAAAGCTTAAACTCTGTTTAGTTCCGTATGCCATTTTTAATGGGGTTATTTGTTTTGGTGGTATTTAATTTCTTGAGTTCTTTATATATTTTGGATATTAGTCCTTTGTCAGATGTAGGGTTGGTGAAGATCTTTTTCCAGTCTGTAGGCTGTTGTTTTGTTCTATTGAAAGTGTCCTTCACTTTACAGAAGCTTTTCAGTTTCATGAGGTCCCATTTATTAATTGTTGATCTTAGAGCCCGAGCTGTTGGTGTTCTGTTCAGGAAGTTGTCTCCCATACAATGAGTTCAAGGCTCTTTCCCCACTTTTTCTTCTAACAGATTTAGTGTGTCTTGTTCTATGTTGAAGTCTTTAATCCATTTGGACTTTAGTCTTCTTAAGGGTGATAGATATGGATCTATTTTCATTTTTCTACATGTATCCATCCAGTTAGACCAGCACAATTTGTTGAAGATGCTATACTTTTTCCATTGCATGGATTTGGCTTCTTTGTCAAAAATCTAGTATCCATGGATGTGTGGGTTTATTTCTGGGTCTTTTCTTGCATTCCATTGATCAACCTCCTATCTCCATGCTAGTATCATGTTGTTTTTTATTAATGTTGCTCTATAGTACAGCTTAAGATCCTGGATGGAGATTCCTCCAAAAGATCTTTTATTGTACATGACTGTTTTAGCTGTTCTGGGTTTTTTGTTTTTCCATATGAAGTTGATAATTGATCTTTCAAGGTTGGTAAAGAATTATAGGCTGCATAGGATAATTAAGTATACAAGTTAATTGTTGATCAAATCATGGTCATATCAATTACTAGTCTATTTTTATCACAAGAATATACATCTTAGGTATTGATAGATATGGTTCTATAGAAAGATAAGGTAAAATAGATAGGGTCTTCAAAAACCTCAGAGCCATATAGAATATGGCATTTAAAGATGTTTTTATTATTTTAAAGATTCATTGACAATGAGATAATTTAATTCCCGGCAACACCCAGCCCATGTCAAAGAAGATAATGGGCATCAAAGAGCGTCCTTATGGAGACAGCTTCAAATGTGGAAAACAAGCCACTGGGCAAAATTTTCTCATTTCCACCACAGACAAAATTCTACCTAAAAATCAGCAAGGTTGGATGCAGACAAAGTCGGCAGCCAAACTCTGCCAAAGACAGGGTAAACAAGTCCTCAATAATTCCTCCCTCACAAATATGTCCATCACAAAAATTGGCCCAGAAGGCTGAAGATGATGCTCCAATATTATAGTTTTGGGTGACTGTTGAGGTAGCAAACTATCTCTGTCATCTTCTCATTTGGAACGCTACTAACCTGCACCCCCAGCATACTCAGGTAATCAATTTTTTCCTTCTCAAGTCTGTGATGCAATTGAAGACAAGATAGTTTAGTTGTACAATTAAGCTTAGTTGTTTAGAGGTTAAGATGTTTTTAGGTCTAGACAGATGTTTTAAGTTGATAATCATGAGATATGATAGATACTGATTTACATTCAGAATTTTAGATGCATCAAGACAAAGATGTTTTCATCAAGGCTGCCAAATACAAATTGCCAAAACACTAAGATGTTACAGTTAATTTCCCAGTATAGCCTAATGATGTTTATTATTAGGCCTATAATTATTATTGCAGCAGTATTTTCTAATCCATTAGCAATCAACTGATACACAAACACCTGTTATATTTTAAAATAGCCTTAGTTAATCTGGAGCAGGGCAAGTATTAATCCCCAAAACTAGTTCCCATAGTGGGGCAGGTATCCCATACCAGCCCCAATTCCATGCCATCTGCTTCTGATAATTTCTATCAGGCTACCTCCTATCCATAACCCCATATACTTACCAGTGTTCTTCATCTGGGCCAGATCCTCCATCCATGCTGGCCGTGTGCTCCATTCAATCCACGCCAGCCATGTATGTCCTCCATCAACGCCAGCCATGTACTTCTCTTCCACCTAACCCACAGCAGCTTTCCTTCTCTGTTCTTCTCCCATCTCTCTTCATCCCAAGATTCTCTCTGTCTCCCCCATCCCTGAAAAGTTATCCATGGGTATCCCATTTGCCCTATCCAAGTGTGATGGCCTTTTATTGGTCAAACAGGTTAGGCACTCAGGCAAAGAACAGATGGAGCACAGAGACAGCAAGCAGTAATTAGCATCATAATACACAAGACCAACCTCCAATGCTAAGAATGTAACATTTATACAATTCCTCATTATTTCTTGTTTTTTCTTGCTGTACGTAGTTTATTGTGTAGATTTGTAATAATATAAATGTATATGTAAAAAAAGAAAAACTCTTAAACTCGAGGAAAGTTTTATTGTTTTGTGTCCTAATCATAGGATAAGTAGCATTTCACAGTTTCACAGTTATTTTTTAGTTGTCTAATATTTTATTCCTAAATTTTGTTGAAATTAATATCAAAATTCCATATAGATTTTGCCATTGCCTAATTTCTATCTAACTTTGTAATCCATAGCACATTAAGGAAGGAGAAATGGTTGGAATGAAAGGAGGCCTAGATATAATATCAATCTATTCTTCATCCTGTAGATGAATAACCAATGGTAGAGAAGTTAGGTGGTTACATTTGCAAACTGTTACAGGATTATGTAATTCATCATTCATATAATTTTGAGGCATCTTAAAAAGCCATGTTCAAGGGAACTTGAAGTTTCTTCATGTGCTGGCTCATTTTTATGTCAAATTGGCACAAGCTGTAGTCATCTAAGAGACCGGTATCTCAACTGAGAAATTGCCTCTCTAAGTAACAATTGATTTAGGAGGGGCCAGCTAATTGCGGAGGTCCATCCCTGGCCTGGTGGTCCTCTGTTCTATAAGAAAGCAGGCTGTACAAGTCATGGGGAGCAAGCCAGTCAGCAGCACTCTTCCGTGGCCTCTATGTTAGCCCCTGCCTCCAGGTTCCTGCCCTGCTTGAGTTCTAGTACTTTCTTTGATGATGCATAGCAATGTGTCAGCAAAGCAAGCCCTTTCCTCCCCACATTGCTTCATGTTTTGTCATAGCAACAATAATGCTAAGACCCTTGGCAATAGTTTATCTGGGTGGGATCCTTGGCAGGGTCATCTGTTAGACATTCCTTAGCCTTTAGCTTCCCACTGTGCCTATAGCTTGAGAGACGTAAGCTTTTTCACGTCTATTCCAATAGACTGTACTTCTTAAGATTCACTTCTCATGTTATCATGATAGTCCAGTAGGGAAAGGAACTAGGCCCAAGGACTTGAATTCATACCCCAGAATTTACTTGTAGGAGGGAAAAAATGATTCCCACAATTTTTCCTCTGTCCTCCAGAGGCATTCCATGAGACATGTGTGTCATTCTCCAGGCACAAATTAAACCAATAAATAAGAAAATTATAAAAAAAATTAATTCTACTGTTACTGATTTAAAAAAAAATTTCACTAACAGTTCCCAGCCTGCTTCATCGTCATATAATCAATATTTATTACTTGGTAAAATGATTATCTGAACCTTGCCAATTTCATTGATAGCAAAATTCTATAGATTAAATATTATATATAACTCATAATATTTTTTAATTAGTGCCAAAGCTAGCATAACAGTACTAAAACAGCAGAGGAAGAGCTGACCTGTCTAGCCGGAAGTTTATTTGAGGCCTGTAATCGGAGATCCCCAATCAACTCCTGCATTCTCAGACTCAGCTACAGGCCTCGGAGCTTGGTTTCCTTGGCAGCAAAGGATGCACTGCATCCTGAAAGGACACTAAAGTCCTTGGGATGTGAACAGGAGTCATGATGCTTCGTGTGTCTGCCACACTGTCCAGCATTTGGTATCTAGATTGAGCCCCTTAAAGAGTTATTTTACTCAATGAAAAAGAAATAAATTAAGAGCTAGATTGGGAGCTGTCCATTAGTTCTCAAGTTGATGGTTTAAGTTAAAATAAAACTTGAAAGAAGCTACTAAGCAGGTCTAGTAAATACGAAGGGTAGAAAAGAAGAAAGGCCTGTAGCTTTTCCTTGAATGCTAGCTGTCTGAGATTTGTCCAACATTGCAGGGATGCTCAAAGGGAAATTTCACTCTCCATTCTCTCTTGCACTGAATTTCTATCATTGTATCTTCCACCTAGCCTTCATTTTTCTTTCTCTCTCTTTCTTCATCTGAGAAGATGGCATATTGTTAACATAACTGCCTCATGTATCCATTCATGTCCTCTTTCTTTGAAAAGCTGTTTATTGTTTGGATACCAAATGTCAGGTAGCAGACATTGGAGGCTAACAATATGCAAGCTTAAGAGAAGGGTCCTGTCCCTACGGAAGCTGGCACACTTGCTCCTCATCAAATAAACACCTGGCCAGTTGTGTTCAAGGTCAGCATAATCTATATAGCCAGTTCCATGCCACCCTATCTAAACACACACACACACACACACATACACACACACACACACACACACACACACACACACACACACACAACAAAACAAAACAGAACAGAACAGCAACAGATAAGAAAACAAAACTACGCTCAGTGAATGTGTCTTTACGAACTCAGGATTATGAGCCAAAGGAAAGTACTACCTTACATAGGTTGAGATTCCAAGTATGAGATGGGATATAATACCAGTAAAAAAAAAAAAAAACAAAAACAAACTTTCTAAGGTAAGACTTATGAGCAAAGTCCTGATGGACAGTAATTCACAGATATAAGGATTCACACACACACCAGTGAGGAAGAAGAAACCATTATCAACCAGGAAGAAAACAGACACAAATATCCCCTGAAAGGAGGGCACATTAGTGTCTAAAATTGGACATAACCAGTTAAAATAAAGTTTAAAAAGAATACATAACGAATATTGGCTTGGACTATACAGTCTTTTTATAAATTTTATCATAAAAAATTCCAAACAAAAAAACAATGTACATGGTGCTAGAGAGATAGCTCAGCCTTAAAGTATACTGACTGCCCTTCCAGATGACCTAGGCTCAATTCCCAGCATTTACATAGTAGCTGACAACTGCCTGAACTCCAGTACCAAGGAATGTCATGCCCTCTTTTTTCTTCGGTTACTGCACACACATGCATGCAGCAAAACATTCATATACCTAAAAATAAATACATCTAAAAAATTGAATATGTTCAAATAAACAAAAACATCACATACCAAAATTATCCAGACTTTACAATTCAGTGAACTTCTATATAATAGGAACAAACATTCAGAAAAGAAGATGTAAAACTTCCATTAAATTTTATACTTTCAGTATCAAATAGATTTTATGCATAGGCCCATCATCAAAAACAAACAAACAAAAATCAATGATCGATTTAGAACTAGAAAAACAATTAGCTTTCTCTTCTCTCCCATAACTCATGTTTATTGCCTGCTCAGTCCTTCCTCATTCTTTACATTTAGTCTTTCTTGTTTTATTTTTTCCTGCTGTACTATACCCATATGTATATTTGTTATGCATAATTTTATAGGAAAGAAGATATGGTACAGGAATGAGGAAATGATGTTGAGAAGACCAAACTTGCCTTTAAAACTATTGGATATTAGCTGCATGTGTTCTTTCCATATATAATATTTTTATATATTTGAGGAAATAGAGGATTGGTATATATGCACACACATGTATTAGAAAAGTATAATTGCTCACAAAAAATTATAAAATTGGATATAAGTGTGTGTGTGTGTGTGTGTATTGTTCAGGTGTCCTGTTGTTGTCTACTTTGAGTCACAAGTTCCTGGAACTACTTTATTCTTTGCCTCTGGGGCCATCATATTAGGCAACACACTGAGAAGTAAGAACATGGCTCTCTGTGTGGCTGAACGAGTGGGTACTTATGAAGGTGCTTAAATTACCTCTGCACTTGCTAACACAATAACATGCCTTGCAAACATCTCTCCTGCTGTTCTCCATGATGTCACAGTATTGACTGACAGTGTGGCTTACCTACTCTCTATATATAGTGCCTCAGAAAAAAATCCTCTTCTCACTAATAAATATTGCTATCTTTAATATTCTTCTGAGAATAATTGTCCCTCTTTAATCATATTCAATTATAATTGATAAATTAATGAATTACTAATTAACATCTTAACTATACAGCTGTATATTAGTTATGCCTTCTGATACAATATGTCAAATGTTTTCACTATTTAATCTAACTCTGTCTCCTACCAATAAAAAAATAAAATAATAACCAAAAGGCAAAAATCTTCCAGCATAGTTCCTGTTAGTGATTTAGCCAGTGATTTTGAAATTTTGATACTCAATGTTTCCAAGAGCTCTGAGAGCCTTCACATCTCTTCATGCATCATTATAAAAGCTTTTGTGAGATTTCATTTCTTCCACAATGAGAAGGAAGCCCAGATCTGCCTCCTCGCTACAAGGGCTAAATTTGATAAATGCAAAGAATGTACCCATTCAAGCTAATGTCAGTTTAAGACAGTTCACTTAATACCCCACAGCCTTTGTTTCCTTGGGTTCTTCCTCCACAATCTGAAGAAATGGCACTTAGTTTTAATGTTCACATTGTGAATAATTAGGATGTTTCATAATCAAGAAGTTGCAACAATAGAAGAGGCCACATAATAGAGAAATCCACAGCTCCAAAGAATAAATTAAGTATTATTCCTATCATTGAAGAACAGAATTATTAATGTTTAGATTGAACACAATGATTTATAAACATAATGATTCAAACCCTTATTTACATGAGCCAATAACACTATTTTTAGGATAATTTGTTTGGCGGGAGATTAAAGGAAAAGTTTATTTTTCTTTACCTGCTCTCTATCTGACAGGTAGCTAAATATGGTTAGAAAGAATGTGATATGTGTGCTGAAAGTAGAATTGAGGATTTTAAGTATGGAGGTCTGAGAACTACACTTTAGGTCTTGAAGTAGTGACCTGGTTTTGAAACAAGATGTGAGGGTTGACTTTCAAACAGAATGGACAGCTTTCTAAGTGAAAAAAAAATGAGAAAGATGGCAAATAGGTTTTTTTTTAAGAGCTCAATGCATTTTTGCACTTTATGTATAAAATGTTCTATTAAGTACTGAGGGGTCACTGAAGAAAACTCCTATAAACACATTTATTCATGTGTGCAGGAACTGACACATGTATGTTCTTTATAGTTTGTATCTGAGGCCAGGACAGCCAGTCCATCTAAGACTTACATCAGAAATATGGTCAGAGGTCCCCATCTATAGACACAATTATGGTGAGTCGTTACTTTAAACAACACGAGGCTAGGGAACTGTTGGTGTACTAGTTTTCTAGGTCAGCACTGAGAAAATTATGTTGGCTTACTTGAGTAGGAAAACAGAGACCTTATTGGGAGACCCATAAATAAAGTCAAAATGAAAAGTTTAGAATAGGCAGAGACCAGAGCTGCTCTAGTAGGTAGGAAGTGATGAATGCGTCCAGCCTAGGACCAAGGGATCACTAGGAGACTGACTTGACAGTCACAGCCAGACATCACCACTGGCTTAGCAGAAGGGATAACAGTTCTACCCAAGTTTCCCAGATTATTGTCACCTCAAGGAAATGTGGTGGCTGGGAATTTCTCTTACACTGATTTTGTTGTTTCTTGAACATTTCTTTCTATCATATTATTGTAGATTTCAGCCTATTATAGTAATCTTCGGGAATAGTATGTATCTAAACCAACCAAAGCTGGTGTGTGTGTGTGTGTGTGTGTGTGTGTGTGTGTGTGTGTGTGTGTGTTTTATACTGTGGTTGTCATTGGTTTCTACATGTACGTCTTTCTCTCTCTTTCTCTGTACTTCTTAGCTATGTGTGTGTATTCTGTTGGGGAGCTAGTATATTAGAATTACTGATTTTAAAATTCTAATACTATATCCCTTAAGTATCTTAGTTTTGTATCAAGATACCTTGACAGAAAGAAACTAAACATTTGAACAGCTATTTACTGGCCATTCTATTATGTTCATTTTCCTTATTCTGCAAGTTAAGGATTGCTGCTACATTTTTCTCTATGAGTGTAACTTTATATTATTTATGTTATTTGGCATTCATTGAGAGAATATTCAATTTCCTTATAAAAAGAATATTATAATTTCATAATTTGGGGGCTGTCCTGCCAGAGAAATATGCTGCCCTGACACTAAAATTTTGTACTAAAATTTTAACAAGAGTTAAGTGACCATCTGCAAGAGAAAGATTTGCATGAAGATGAAACAGTGACCTTTCTCCCCCACTGAGAGCTAGAAACTGTGGCTATGTGTAGAGATGTTATAATTAGCACAATGTGACACAATGAGGATCTCACCAAACATCCTGATGTAATTCACACTCTTGAAAATGAATATAAGAGACAAATAGATGTGCAGGAACTTCTTGGTGAAAGAATGAATGATGGATGACATTCAGCTCTGTAAATGTTGCTTTTATTTCCTCAGATGAGGGAATGAGATGAGAGCCATACCCAAGCTTCACGAGTACATGGCTTGTGCTGAGCCCTGAGTGTGTCTATCTCTGTTCTAACTATCCCTATGCCTAGGCCAGGAAACTTCTAGCCTCTGTACCATCTGCAAGACCAGACCTTGAGGGGTTCAGCTTTCAGCTTTTGTCTAATAACCTAGGCAAGCCTCCAAGATTTACAGCTAAATAAAATCACCCTTTCTAGTTCTTTCTGGACTCTGGATAGCTGATTAAACTTAGCTATTCTGGTTCAAACTCCTTTCCAAGCTGACTGATTCAGTTTGGCTTCTCTTAGCTTCTGACTGAATTGTTCTGCCTCTGAACTCCATGAATTGAATTGCATTGACACACGAACTGAACTTAATTGCCTTCAGCTGAACTGCACTCATCTCTCTCTCTCTCTCTCTCTCTCTCTCTCTCTCTCTCTCTCTCTCTCTCTCTCTCTGCACTGCTCTTAAGTAGCCTCTCTGTCCTGTTTGTTATTGTGGGAGCTGGATGTATCCTATCTCTGCCTCATTCTGTCAAATCTTTCTCTGATTCATCACTTTGTCTGCTTCTCAATTAGACTTCATTATTTGGGATAAAAGGTGTGTACTGTTGGCTTGTATATATTCCAGCTAGATGGATTAAAAGTGTAGACTAAGGGTGTGTCTGTATTCCAGCCTGGTCACACAGACTTAGGTTTCTGTGTATGATCCCTTGCCAGAGTAGCCATGTTGCTAGATTAAAATTGTTCTATATAGATCCCCTAGTGGTACACCTTTTTTTTTTTTCTAGTGGCACTTCCATTGCACTTGTCTAAAATGGCTGAAAAGATAGCTATAGTAATATTTCAGATGAAACTTGAAATCAGAATCTTAAGTTGTGGCGTACTCTGCCATTCAACACTTTAACTGTAGATCCTTATAGGGCTTCAAAGGCCATCTACATGTTAGATATTATAGGAGCTGCTGAGAAATGATGAGCTCAGAGAAAGAGCTGCTGACAGTGAACTTCAGTCATCTCTCAGTGACCTGTGAACATGCCCCTGCCTGAAGATATTAAAAAATATATTAGGTAGAATTTTGGTGATTATTTTAATGATACAATTAATCTCTTTTTGGTATGAAGGGGTATTTTTTCATAGCCTTTCTGTTTAATGTACACATGATTCTACCTATTATCTTGTATTTATTTGTTGGTTTATTTTAGATAATGTAGACCTAACTTTTCTTTGTTGTTGTTGTTTTTTATCTTAATTTATTATAATTTATTCGTATTGCATCCAAAATGTTATCCGCTCACTTGTATTTTCCCGTTCCCACCCTCCCTACCTCTTCTGCCCTATTCCCCTCCCCTAGACCTCTGACAGAAGGGGACCATCCTTCCCCACCGTATGACCAAGCCTATCACATCTCCTCCCCATAGCCTGTTTCCCCTTGCTCTGTATGCCACTGGGCCTCCACACCAAGAGGAAGTGATCAAATTGGGGGCACCAGAGTTCATGTCAGAGGCAGTCCCTGCTCCCCTGACAACCATGGAGAGTGAGTTATCCATTGGCTATATCTGAACAGAGGGTCAAAGTTCACTGCATACATTGTCCTTGGTTGGTGCAACAGTTTGTGCAGGACCCCGCCCCCAGGTCCAGATCTGCTAGCCTTGATGGTCTTCTTGTGGTGCTCCTCTGACTCTTCTTAGACTTAGAAAGGCTACTACATAGTACTTGCTGAAAGTCAGCTCTATTTCAGTACAGAAGCGTCTGCCCATAAATAGCACACAAACACACCTGGTTCAAAGTCCTCATCCCTTAGTCTGAGTGTGCTACATCTTCCTGTTCATCTTCCCTGTCTGCACTAGAAGACGGCATTATGATAAGAGGTCACAGTAGTGGTAACTAAAGGCAGTCAACTGACTGCTGTGCAGGCCCGAGTGCTGACTTTTCCCTTCCTCTCATTCTGCTTTAATGCTTTCTCCTGCCTCTAGGTAGGGCTTACACACCATTCTACCCCATTGCTATGTGAACTCCACCTACTTCAACAGCTTT
Source organism: Acomys percivali (assembly GCA_907169655.1). Classification (NCBI taxonomy): domain Eukaryota; kingdom Metazoa; phylum Chordata; class Mammalia; order Rodentia; family Muridae; genus Acomys; species Acomys percivali. The sequence continues at coordinate 18,382,687 of OU015751.1, read as the reverse complement.
TTTTTTTTTTGTACCATAATTGAGTTAGACATTTTGTTAAATTTCCATGAGCACCCAATGCTTAAATTTATAACACTGTTGAGAACTTGCAAGTTATTTTATTTCTGCCATTAGCTGAGAGCCAATACGACAGAGAGACAACCAAGTGATGGAAATTTATACATGGCCAGAGCCACTGAGTCTTAGACCCTCTCCATGCGGTGTCTCATTTCCTTGCCCAGGCACCCTAGTGAGTTAGGTACTGTCACCTATTTTATAGGTAACAAAACAAAATCATGGAATTTAATATCTTTCCCACAATCAGAAATCTCTTTAATCCCTAATTTTTCCTAGTAAGGTAAAAATTTTTATGGGAAAGGGTTACATAATGTAGTTTTACTTGGATTTGTGAAACATAGCCACAGTTAGATAAACAAGGAAATCAGATGTCAAAATACCTCAGGCTACTTTTACAAGATATTTTATGTACATGCTGTTTTCTTTGACAAGCCGAAAGTCACAATTATACTCCGCTTGTTTTCCTGAACAGGCACACAGAACTAATTATTATTAGAAGAAATGTAGTTTTCATTCACACATTGATGTGATTTTAGAAAACATTTCTGAGTCATTCAAATTCAAATTGTGAAAAGATTTCAATTTTACCACTCTGCTTTGTCACAGATTATTACCATAAATTAACCATGTTTGACAAACTCATGTGAAAACCTAATAGTTTTGAAAACAATTTTTGATTGCCTGGAAAGTTGACTTGACATAGGAGAGATATTCATACATATATATGTATCCATATATATGTGTATATATATATATATATATATATATATACACACACACACATCTGTCTAGCTACCTGTCTGTCATCTATCATCTATCTATCTATCTATCTATCTATCTATCTATCTATCTATCTATCTATCTATATCTATTTTCAGTGAAAAAAAATCAAAGATTAAAAGTGACCTTATGACCAGTATCTTGCTAGAGACACTGAACATAAACCCAACTTCCAATTACTTTGTATGTTCATTGGATAGTCTCATAAAAGGCAGATTCACTAATATAAACATAAAGTGTTTAAGGATAATGGTCCTTGTTATGCATCCATATAATTGTCTCTTTAATAGCATAGGGTGGGTAAATGTCCAGACAAGAATGTCTACTTTCCAAGGGAACAAGAAAGGAGAAAGGATACGTTTTAAAGGAAACAAGCGATATGGAGAAGCAGAAGCAGCAAATAAGACCCCTGTGTGTCCAGGTCATGTGCAGCTTCATCCCCATATAGCACGCCTATGTCCCACCCCCACAAATTCCGTCTGGTAAAGGCTAACACTGACCTAAAGGAGAGAGATCCACAGCGAAGGAAGTAAACTTGCCCCCCCTCAAGACAGAACCCACATTTTAAAAGGCTCCAGTAAAAAGGGAGAGGAGGTACTGAAAGAAAAAAGGAGGAAGAGTGGATGCAGGCAAGGGTGAGAGTAGCCCTGCAGAGGAAGGAAGCAGGACTCACTGATAGTGAGCTTGACTGACCATCACAAGACCCTGCATTTGCTCCCTAGCATCAAATAAAAAACAGAGAAGACAGAATGTCTGCCTAGGATCAATTCTCTGTAAATTGAAGCTTCAGAGTAATTAATGTTCTTCTAACTTAACTAGAAAATTCTACAAAATGTACATATTTTTAAACTTTAATGAGTGCTCAAATTTGGAAAAGTTTCACTTTCAGTGAGTGAGGTGGGGTAGGGGAGCAGAAACCATTACCCTTTTCAAATAATTCACAAATGTACTAATTATGTGTCAGATGTAAAAGTTGAGGTATTGTGACCTTCTAGCCAACAAAAGGCCTTTTCAAGGAAGCCATTTTCATGTACGTTAATAAACTGAACAATGACACCTCATGGCTAAATAATGTATGTATGTTATTTTGTCATAAATAAGAGCAAAGCAGAAATTGTTTCAGCATTCACATATTAAAATGCCAGAAAGGCATGGACTTATATCCATTCAAATTTCTGTTCATAGTCTTAAAATAGTAACCCAAAGATTGTTTATTTGCTATTTCTATAACTCTTGAAAGGTAATTTAGTTTGGACTTAGCAACAAGATTTACAAGGTGTCCAGTGGACAAATGGAAAATCTCTAAGAAACTTTTTGTTTTTGTTTTTGTTTTTTTATTGGGGGGGGGAAGCATTGATAGAGACAATGAAATATTTTGTGTAGATCAGAAAAATACAACATGGGCTCATGAGATGGCTTAGAGAGTAAAGGCATCTACCAACAAACCCGAAGACTGGAGATCTGTCCCACACCCCCATGGAGGAAGGCAAAAACTGATTTTCACAAGTTAGTTGTCCTCTGACTTCCACAAGTACACCAGGGTGCTTGCTCTCCTTGGTGTATGTGCCAACCCACTCCCACCACTAAAATTTTAGAAAAGAAAAAAAATTACTGGTTTTCTTTACAAGCTCCCATGGTGCTAGCAATAAGAATTTCAGAAAGCCGGGGTTCAAAGCAAGAGAAACTAATTGTACACCCTTTCTCAGAGATATATCATGAGACAAAGAATTTGTAAATACCAGGCTTAGGTAGTGGTGATTATGATAATTATTTAAAAGAACACCCATTTCAGTGGAAGAAAGTATACATTTCAAAAGCAGTGGTATAAAATAGATTTAGGTGTCACTAGTGCCTGAATTAAATTGGCTGTCAGAATGTCAGATAGTGTTCATTAAGTTACAGTAGAAAAGCAAGAACAGGAAATACTATTTAATTATCTTGTGTTTGTCCAGCTTGGGGGAACCCAGCATAGTAGATGTTGAATAAAACATGAATAAGATACAGCTTTGCCTAATGCAACTTAAGTGTGCATAATAGACCCTGGGGAAATAATAAAACAATTACAACCTTAAAATAAACCGTAATCAAAGGAGATTCCAAGAACCTATTAGCATGCGATCCATAGATAAACTTTACCCAGTCCCATAAGAATGTCTTATTATGGGTTAGATGTTGATACCAAGAGACTATCTTAGGCTTACTGATTCACTCACCAGCATTTTCTTTTTATGTTGATTCTGTGAGGCTCTCTTTTGTTATTTAATAGTTTCTGTGAATAGTCTTATGAGGTAGGTATCAGTGATATTGATAAAAATGTTTCTTGACATTGCATTTTTGGTAAGTGTGTCCCTGCTTTTCCTTGTCCACAATAGCAAATGTTTCTATATTGCCTCAGTGATCCGAACTAATTTTCGTTGTTGTAACTTTTATTTAAGGTGGCAAACCTTGCTTGTTCCATGTCAACAAATGAAGATGGGATTAAAATCGTCAGAATTGCAGCCAATCACCTGGAAACCCTGTGTCCTCAGGTACAGAAACTAAGTCATTTTCTCACTCCTATCGAGCTATGCTCAGTTCTTCATACCTAATTGAGATCTATTAGAATATTTGTTACAAACGAGCATTGAGTTGTTCTCAAATTGCAGCTGACTCTTTACCAGGGAAGCTGTAGCTGTTTGAGATGGTTCTGTTAGATTTGAGTTAAATTTCTTTCAGCTGTCTGAAGGTGTCTACGATCCATTGAAAATGGGCACATTCGGTCCTGATAATTAAGCGTAAGGCCTGACTCATGCTGCTAAATCTCCTTCACCTCTACTTAAAGAAACGAGGAAAAGCTGGCTTATTTCGTAAGATTTCTAAAGAAAAAGAAATAGTTCTATAATATAAATCCTAAAGTATTACAGACGAAAGGATATTATTTACTGAAAGGCATTTATTTTATAGATGAGATAATTTGATATTAGAAAAATTAAATGTTACATAGATGCTTATTTTAAACCAGAAGTCCTTTTTGTTAGCAAAGCAAGACACCGAAAAACCTTTAATAAAAGGCACAGAAAACTTCTGTGTAAGGTTTTACGATTACAAACCATGTAATGTGTTTCTTTTGATAAGGGTTGTTGCTTTACGATTTTAGATGCTAGCTCATGGTGGTGGCAGTCACCTGTAATCTCAGCACTCCCATGCCTGAGCATCAGAAGTGTGTGAGGCCACTAGGCCTGGGCTATAGAGAGAGACGGTGTGTGAACAAAAATCAAACCCATATCAACAAAAGGAAGCAACCAAAGAAGATATGGCTAGTTAAAAATGCTTTCTGGTAGTTGTTCAGCAGTTTCTTAGTATCTGATGAGCAACATAATTGTAGGGAATTATTTTAGATAACTAGTGTTCTTGAAGTCAAGAATCAGAGGACATATCAGGGCAATATTGAACATCAAGCACACTTTAAAAACCTGAAAATGATGTGCATATGCCCTTCTATAAAGATCACATATAGTATAAGGAAAACACATTAAATGCTTGATTTACCTTACTGACAGTTTTATTTCTAATGCTCTTGAAGGAACAGTCAAGGTGCCTGTTTCTTTGGAATTAATGTCAATTAACAAATGACCTGGCTATCCAGTCTCCAGCAGCCATCTTCCAACTCATAATCAGTTTCTATAGAAGCTTGTGGTAAACACGATGCTGCAGCAAGGTCTCTGAAGTGGTTGAACCCGCTGAACAGCCATCAGCTGCCTCCATGGCTTCTCACCTCTCCCTGTGTGGCCAACACTTGATGCTATTGCTTTTGGGAGCCTTCTTTCAGTTTGAATACTTTTAGGCATGTTATTGGATCGAACTGTCAATTTCCTGACTATTGGGGAGAGTGTCCTTTCCCCCCACCGGCTTGACATCTGGCATTCTAATTTTGTTACTTGTTTGTATCCTCTGCTCATTTTTCAGGGAGGAACGCTTTTTAAAATGAACAGTTTTATGTATTTTGTTACACGACAGCAATCTGTTACGATCATAACGAACCCCTAATCAAGTTCCACTCCAAGTCCTCCTGGACACCTATATTATGTTCCCAACTTGATTATTTTTTCCCCACTCTTCATTTCTTCCTCCTCCTTTCCTCTTGAGTCCTGTCAGTAGTGCACATGTGTGGTTGGGTGTAATACCATCCATCATCTGGACCACGAGCAATCTACCATGAACCATCACTGAAGAAGATGGACTTTTCCTTCCTCAGTTACTATCACCTGCCAAAGGTCCTCAGTTAGAGATGGGGCCTGGTGAGCCCTACTCCATTCATAGCGACTGAGGTAATCTTGGGTAGGCCTTAAGCAGGCGGCCACAGCCGCAGCGGTTTCATGAGTGAACGAGTCCTGTAGTGTCCAGAAGACATGCTTTCTCAACAGTCCTCTCCAACCGCTGGGTCTTAGATTCTTTACACTGCTTCCTCTTCAGTGTTCCCCGAGTCTTTGGTGAGACACATCCCAGTCAGGGCCAACCATAGTCACCTATTCTCCCTTTCACAAACTGTAAGTCTCTGTATTAACTACCACCCACTGCATTAAGAAATTTGTCTGGTGAGACAAGGATGTAATGGTTTACTGTAATAAAAAATTATTTAGAGGGGAACTTTGATACTATACCTTGTTTTCTGATTTTAAAAAGTAGATTACATCTATTGTACATGATATTGTAGTTCTTAAGAATATTTTTATATAAGTATATATTGTACTTTGACCCCATTACACTATGATCCCCTTAATTTCCTTTCCTGGTTCTGTTGGTCTTCTTAATTTCCTTAGACAGTTTACCTTCTACTTTCTTGTATTATATGCCTACATAGTTTGAGTCTCAGGAGAGAATTTAGAATCTTCAAATGAAAGAAAACATGTAATCTCTGTTCTTCTGAGTCTGACTTAACTCTCTTAATATGACACTATCCAGTTGCGTTCATTTTATATGAATGGCATAGTTTCATTCTTGTTTATATCTCAGTAAAATTCCATTGTCTATTTTATACACACATATAGGTACAGATTTATAAATATTCATGTATGTGAATATAAATCAAATGGTTATTTCATTTTCTTTCCTTTCATATAATTTTCATGAACAACTCATATATTTCATAAAAATCATGTGATAATTTTCAAATAAAATATTAAAATACTTGAGATTTATTTTGCATCATAATTAAGTTATTGAATTGTTTTATCAACCAGCATTTTTAATATATGTAACATATAAATATAAAAGAGGGAGCATCAGCTGACAGGCCTTTCAGGGTTCTTGCATTTATATACCCTCTCAAGATTCCTCAGAATTCCAAATGTCATACATGTGAAAAGACTATCTGCATCTGGCAAAATCATACCCCTGCCAGAGCCCAAAGGAAACCATAGCTAGCTACTGTGGATAATCTGAAGCAAGCCCATATCCCATACCTGGGATTAAAAAAACATATTCATATAACATTTCTGTGTTTTTAAAGAAACCAAAATTCTCACTATATTTATTGGTTATTTAAATGTGTATTATTTATTTTAAAATTCCACAATTAAAAACAATCTTCTAAATGCTGATGGCCTCAAGGATTTATTTTGACCAATACAGTAACAACTTAAAGAGTAGGCTTACATAATTTGAATTTTTATAGGTCTCTGTACTTTTTAACTTAGAAAGTATTGACAAAAAAAAAAAAAAAAAAAAAAAACAACATTATTTTAAAAAGGCTAAAGCTGCTAGTGTTCACACAGATGGCCTTCCCCTTTAAAAAGGGTGGTGGCTCCTTGGAATATACCCAGAAAATGCTCTACCACACAACAGGGACATATGCTCAACCATGTTCATAGTGGCCTTATTCATAATAGCCAGAACATGGAAACAGCCTAAGTGTTCCTCAACAGAAGAATGGATAAAGAAACTGTGGTACATTTACACTATGGAATACTACTCAGCTATTAAAAACAAGAAATTCCTGGAAAAAAAAAAAGAAAGTATCGACAATTTAAGATATTCAAAATGGAATTCCATATCCCCAAGCCATCTTTCTTTTTTCTTTCTTCTTTCTTTCTTTCTTTCTTTCTTTCTTTCTTTCTTTCTTTCTTTCTTTCTTTTTTTCTTTCTTCTTTCTTTCTTAGTTCAGTTGATGATATAACCACTCATTTCCTTCAGTGAAAAGTGTGAGTGTGGTGGAGAAGGGTTCATTCCTTCAGCAGATATTCATTAAATAACTACTATGTGGCAAGCTCTAACTATATATTTGGAAAGAAAATATTTAATGGTGTATTCCCTGTGCTCAGTAGAAAGGTAATATCTAAGCCTGATCAATCAATATTTATTCAGCATATAAGGGAATGGTAGGTGACTAGCATGGCAGCCATTCCATGTTTATAGAAAGCAGAGAAACTGTTTTTTTCAACAAGTTATGAAAGTCTATTTAATGTAAGACATCCTATTGGTTGATAAGATAAAGACATTGTTAGTTTTTGTTATAACTGATTAATGTAAATATATGAATGAAATGCTGATTAGTGTTGGTATGTTAATCATTGCTAAGACATTGGATAATTAGCATCAGTCACCTACTCTTTACCTTATCCACGTCAATGATCCATTAGTGATTAGAATAAAATTGAGTTTACCTTAGACAGGGTCACTCTGTGTAGCACTGATAAGACTAGAGCTTGCTGTGGAAACTCTTCTTGCCCTGAAGTTGAAATGATCCTCCTGCTTCTGCCTCCCAAATGGGGAGGGCAATTACAGCTAGGTGACACCATGCCCAGCCTTGATTAGTTAAATTAAATATAAGAGGACAAAGAAAATGCATTAACTGAAACTAGTATTTTCTGAAATCTTTAAATTACAGAATGTGAGTTAAAATTATTTGTGAAACATAATAGGTATAAATATTAAGCTACAGGTACCGGATACTGTAAATCCAAAATGAAAAGAGGTGGCATGGAATAGACACAGGTGTTGGGATGCAGTACCGGAACAGAGTCCTGTGAGAATTCTGAGTGTTGTAAGGAGGATCCAAGACCAAGACAGGAATATCATGGCCTCAGATTCTTCAACACACAGAGTTGTTCTTGGGATGTTCATGTTCCTCCTGGATGCAGTGGGCGGGGATGAGTTTACTTCTGATGTGATTCATATGCCCCTGTAGGAGGACGTAATTTGGCCACATGTAGCTTCTGCTTGTGGTTAAACACCTCACCCGTGCGATTCTTCTTCCCAGCCCTCAGAGTATAAATTGTCTGCTGTTCTGAACAAAGTTGGCTACTGCATGAGGCTTTAGTCCACCTCATTTTCAGGTCCCCCTTTCCTAAATTCATGCAGCCAAAAAAGAGTGTTATAAACAGACAAGATCTATGAAAATCTGACTCTGAAAAATACATAGAGATCCTAGATAATAGTTATTTTAAAGTGAATCAACAGGTCATGAGAACATTTTTAAAAAGCCATTATGATTTAACATGTTTCACTCAAAGCATAGGTTCAAAAATTATCCCAACCTTCTTTAGACATTGAATTATTTTTGAATATTTTATGAATATTTGTTTTTGATAGGATATATATATATATATATATTATATATATATTATACTTGAGACCAAAAACAAGTGTTGAAGCTACTGGAAGTACCAGTACACATGGTTATGAACTGCCATATGGGTGCTTGGAATAGAACCCGGGTCCTCTAGAAGAGCAGTAATTTTTCTTAACTACTGAGCCATTTCCAAAGTTCCTTAAATTGATTTTCAAACCTAGATATTAGATAATTTCTTTATACTTTACATCATGAAATTTTGGATTAGTGTTCCTGGAATGTAGTCATGTGTGTGTATATGTGTGTGTGTGTGTGTGTGTATGTGTGTATTTGTGTTCGTATGTGTATGGATGTGTGTGTAGCTTTATAATTGCATGTTGATGATATCTATTAGAATGCAGAAGTTACATATCTTTTGAACATTAACATAACTCCCAGCATTCATGAATATATGTTTACAAAATGTACAAAAGTTTTAACACAAAATATTCTACAATGGCTAACCCTAGACCCAAACTACATGTCTGTCATCACAGAATTCAATGTTGTTTGAGAAATAAGTCAGCTTGCCTGAAGGTTGTGTTTTCACTTAACTTGGAAGTCTTCCACCCAAAAGACAGATTAAAAAATAATTCTCAGTTGACTCTGGAGTGAGTGGGGATAAACCCTAAGTGGAAGGAGATGACAACATGACACTTTGTTCTTATTTGCTAAGTCTTGTTAAATTCATCTTAGACTCAGCATATTAAGTCACTCTGTTTCCCACTGAGCATAAAGTACTACAGCTAAAATGTTTTGCCCTGTTATATGTAGCTTGCTTTCAAGGAAGATTGTCACTTGTAGCATATTTAGCAGACAGTGTCTAAAACAGTGATATATCTTGAAACTGAGTTGTATGAAGACCTCATGAAAGCAACATAAAATATTTCATCTAAGAGAGCATAAGTATTAGAGACACATATTTGCAATCATCAGGTCTTCAAGGGGCTGTAAAATGAAAGACTGTTTCTGATAGGCCCTGAGAGGCACGGTTAGCTGTTGAGCACAATGTAGGAGACACAGTTCAACTTAGTGTCGAGACAAAAGTGGTAACAGAGTAGTTCTGACTTTAGTTTACCTAAGAATGAGGAGTTTGGAACTTCTCGAAGCCGTAGACACTGTAGACATCCAACTAAGGTAGAAGACCACTTGACCATGTACTTGCAGAATACATATGGCTAGAGGGCTCACAATATCCATTTCTGAGATCTCCTACAAGGCCAGTCTTTCATATAAAAGAAAGAAATGTGTTCTGGATGATAAGAATGCTGATATACTATAGATTTGTACAGTTATGCCTGGATTAGTATATGAGTAAAAAGGTAAACTATCTGTAGGTTTCAACTTCAGTTTTTAGAAAAATTTTTATTAGTTTTTGAAGTTATATATAGTTGTGTGTATGTGTGTGTGTGTGTGTGTGTTTGTGTGTGTGTGTGCGCGCATATGAGTGTGGTACCTGAAGAGGCCCAGAGTGTCAGATCTCTAGAGTTGGAGTTAAAGGTGATTGTGATCTACATGAGTAGGCACTGGCAACTGAAGTTGGGTCTTCTAGAAGACTGGCATGCATCCATTTAACCAGTGAGATATCTCTCTAGACCCTAATAATTTCATTTTTAACAATTGACTTGGAAGGAGCTATATTTTTTTAAATCAACATTATTTGCTTATGGCACAAAGATAAAAGAGAAAGAATAAAAGATTCTAAGCATTCCATCATTGGGAGTAATATTTAAAAGCTGGGGACTTAAGCACACTCCATTCCAGAAGCAGGTAATAGAAATATTATTTATCAAAAAACCTGCAGCCTCAGGAGTTGAAAAGGACATTGGTTATGCCATTTATTAAATTCTAACCATGAGTCTGATAAAACATTTTCGTCATCTACACTGAAATTAGGTCTGTATAATTGTTGACAAAGAAAAATTTATTCATCAACCTGATTATGAATTTATACATTAGTTTTCCATTTTTCATCAAACATACTTTAACATTGAAATAAAGATAGTAATCACCAATTCATAACATTTCTATATCATTGTTTGCAAAAGAAAAATTCTAACTGTGTAAGTTCCTCTTTTCTCTCTTCTCTTTGTTTTTTTAAATTTTTTTTATTAATTCTTGTTACTCTTAATGGTTATCCCATCCCTTGTACCCTCCCATTCTTCCCTCCCTCCCATTTTCCCCTTATTCCCCTCCCCTATGACTGTTCCTGAGGGGGACCTCCTCCCCCTGTATATGCTTTTGGGGCTGGAGAGATGGCTCAGAGGTTAAGAGCACTGTCTGCTCTTCCAGAGGTCCTGAGTTCAATTCCCAGCAACCACATGGTGGCTCACAACCATCTATAATGAGAGCTGATGCCCTCTTCTGCAGGTGTGCATGTAGGCAGAGTACTGTATACATAATAATATAAATACATCTTAAAATATTTTTAGGTTTAAAGGCCAAATAAGTAATTTACAAGTTTAGATGACTTACCTATATTTTGTCAGTAGTATAACAATTGCATTATTTTATTCCTTTAAAATTTTTACGATGCTTAACTTGTGAAATGAAGTCAGTTTTATTTACTGGGCTGTTGGTGTCTAGATTGCTATTCTGGATTTCCAGTTTAAAGGAAAGACAAAAAAAGATTGAATTGTTTTATGACATGGTGAAGTATTGCCCCATACCTGGCATGTTTAAATGAATGCCAGTACATTTCACCTCATCAAAGACATATGAGAAAGAGTTGTCATGATTGGGAGGTGGAGGTATAACACTCTGATAGTCTTAAGTGTTATCTCTATGAATGAGATTCTTTAGTTTAAAAAAAAATAATGAAAAAGTAAGGTATTTTCCGTATGGAGAATAGACAATCAGGCAGCTGCTCAAATGTGCTTAAATTTTGCAAATCTAATCACGTTTTACAATCTCAGCCTAATTTCAATCATACCTAGCACAACATTGTTGTTTCTCCATCTGTCCTTTCTATGAAACTGTACCCAGTGACTCTACATACCTACAGAGGCTGCAGGAGGCTCTGAATATACTTTCAGTGTTGTGGTTGGGCACAAGAGGCAGTATTTTACAAGTAGCTTTTAGGGATCATAAAACTACTTTTCAAAGGTTTTGGGTTATGGTAAGTAGGGAAAAAAGTTGTTTATTTTATGCATGGAATCATGGAGTAAAAAAAAAGTGGTATATTTGAGAGAGGGTGTGCACTGAGAGACTGTATATTCACAGATAGAAAATATAAGACCTATGAGGATACATACTTTGTATTTTTGAACCTTGACTCTAATGGCAGTTTGATAGTGTGAAATTAAAATATAAGTGGCATTATTTATTTCTTTAGTGTGTGTATGTGGAAACAGAGGAAAAATTTCTGGGACCAAACTCTCTCTTTTCCACTATGTGGATTCTAGGCATTCAACCAAGGCTGCCTGGCTAGCCTGCAGGAGGCCCTACCTGGGGAGCCACCTGGTCAGCCCCATACAGTGCATACTTAGTGCATGTACGTTGTCTGAATGGCCATGTTTCAGTGCACTGTTTTGTTGTTTGATCACTATTGTGCTAAATAGGCTTGTGAGAGGAATGCTGAAATGTACCAGTATTTTCCATTCCCATTCATTCTCTGGATGTTATAAAAACTCCATTTTCTTTTTTTTTTAAATTAATTTATTCGTATTACATCTCGATTGTTAGCCCTTCCCCTGTTTCCTCCCATTCTTCCCTCCCTCCTACTTCTCCCCTTCTCTCCTCCCTTATGTCTGTGATTGAGGGAGACCTCCTCCCCCTATATATGCTCTTAGGATATCAAGTCTCTTCTTGGTAACTTGCTATCTCTCCTCTGAGTGCCGTCAGGCCTCCCCATCCAAGGGACATTGTCAGAAAAGGGGCACCAGAGTTCGTGTGAGAAAGCATTTGACAAAATCCAACACCCATTTATGTTTAAAGTTCTGGAGAGATCGGGAATACAAGGCACTTTTCTAAACACCATAAAGGCTGTATACAGCAAACCAATAGCCAACATTAAATTAAATGGAGAGATACTCAAGGAAATCCCTCTAAAATTGGGGACCAGACAAGGCTGCCCACTTTCCCCATACCTCTTCAATATAGTTCTTGAAGTTCTAGCCAGAGCAATAAGACATCAAAAGGAGATCAAGAGGATTCAAATGGGAAAGGAAGAAGTCAAATTATCCCTATTTGCAGATGATATGATAGTGTATATAAGTGACCCCCAAAATTCCACCAGAGAACTCCTACAGCTGATAAACACCTTCAGCAAATTGGCAGGATACAAAATAAACTCAAAACAGTCAGTAGCTTTCCTGTATACAAATGACAAACAGACAGAGGAAGAAATTAGGAAAACTACTCCCTTCACGATAACCACAAACAATATAAAATATCTAGGAGTAACTCTAACCAAGCAAGTGAAGGGCTTATTCGAAAAAAACTTTAAACCTCTGAAGAAAGAGATTGAAGATGACATCAGAAGATGGAAGGATTTACCTTGTTCGTGGATCGGGAGAATCAACATAGTAAAAATGGCCATCTTACCAAAAGCAATTTACAGATTCAACGCAATCCCTATCAAAATACCTACAAAATATTTTGAAAAACTCCATTTTCTAATCAGAGTGATGGAAGGTCCCTCTATGACACATTGTCTTCTGAGGTGCCATTGATGGGTACTGATTGGTGTTGTCTATATCAGAGTGGAGAGGCTAGCTTCGTTTCAAGAGGAGCCAACTCTGATTAGGTTGTGATGTATGTTCTGTGTAGCACGTGCTCTGTAAGGGCCTTGGATTTATAAAATGGAAACAAAATTGTTGGTTTTTTTTTTTAATGTTAGCTTGTGACCAACCATCATGATATCTGCGAATTGTAAGCACTCAGTTTTCTACATTTTGTACATTAAGGGGAGCAAATAATCCTCTATTCATCTTTGAGAACTGCTGATGGAAATTTATCTTGCACCTAAACTTCAGGTTCATACAAATCAGTGTGAATCAAGTTCATCCTTCAGTGGTCCTAGGGTGTACCCATGAAAGCAATCATGGGACTTTTACAATTTGTTTTCTCTTTAGAAAATGAAATAAAATACCTCAAAATTTCAAAAATAGTCATTTGAGCATAACAAGAAGGATAAAAAGAAACAATTTATCTTGAAACCGTATTTAAGTCAGTGGTTGATTGCCGTTACTAAGGTGATTTCAGAGTGCAAAGAGAGGATGGTTTTTTCTCAGTGAGGTCATGGAGGTTGGATGGAGAAAGAGGGTACCAGAGTTCATGTTGGCTTTACTGTTGGTCTCTAGGCTGCCATCTATCTGTATCCTGAATGCACAATGAAAGCTCCCTTCTCCCTGTTCTTAAGAACACTACTTTCAGCAAATATGTGTCGGACCCCTGGGAGCATTCATGACCCTGCAATGAGCTAGGGTCAGGAAGTAGTGATGCAGGTGTTACCCATCAGGGGAACTCTCAGGATAAGTATAAGTCTTCATGACTTTCAGAGAAACTTAGCAAGTATCTTCTGGAAGTATAAGCCAAACTTGTACCCAGAAAAATTCAAGTGGGGAAAATTTTTGTTGATGATCCCCACAAACAAACACCTCCCAAAAAACCAAACAAAAAACCCAAAACAACAGAATAACAAAACAAAAACAAAAGAAAAAATCCAGGAGAACAATCTACATTATGACTTTAACATGGAGACCAAGGCAATATTTTAGTGTTAACTAGAAATCATATAGTACGCCCTTTGAAGTATAAAATTAAGTATAGACACAAAAACAATATTATTGTAAATAAGTGTGATAGGAAGATGTTAATATTCACATCTTAGCAAATGTAAATGATATTCTAGTCATGTGGGAAAAGTTTACCATAGGAAGAAAGAGTGTATTAAGTACAAAATAGTGTTCCAGAGAGATAGGATGAAATGGCAGTGGGGTTATGATTCATGTTGGGAGATTCACAGAGTAGTGACATTTTCTATAGGTCTTAAAGATAAGTAAGAGTTAGACATTTGAGAAAATATAAAAAGGACAGTCTAGGCAGAAAAGATGGAGATTTATAGCAGCAAATGACAAATATGAGTAATTGAATCTACCTAAGCCACATTATTTATTAGCATGAAAGCTCTTGACATTTTAGGTACAATTTTTTTATTGTATGAAATTGTCAGTTATGGGGTTTGACATATCATAAAATTCACCATCAATACTAAAATTAAAAACATACCTATTCCCAGTCCAATGTTTGTAATTTAAATATATACATTATTATTATTATTATTATTATTATTATTATTATTATTATTATTAT
>OU015751.1:18351664-18367937 GCA_907169655.1 Acomys percivali | reverse complement strand
TTATTATTATTATTATTATTATTATTATTATTATTATTATTATTATTGTTTTTGTTGTTGTTGTTATTATTTACTAACTTTATTGTATATGTTCCTATAGGAGAGAGTCATGTGAACATGCCATGGCATGTGTGTAGAATTGCAGGATAATTTTATGCAATTGATTTCCCCATTCTCCCAACTACAGATGCCTTGATAAGACTAGATGTGCTGGTATGGGTATTTGGGGAGAAGGGTTCTCCTTTTCTAAGGGGTAGGGGAGAAGGGATATGGGGAAGAGGGAGGTACAGTTGAGAAGTAAAGAATAAATAGATAAATTAATTTTAAAAAAGAAGAGAGAGTTGACTGCATATCACACTGAACCAAAAGATCTGGACTGGCCAGTGACGGCTAGACTCATGAAATATGATTTGGGTAAGACAATATCTTGGGAAATTCAGTGTTAAAAGGACAACTACACAGATCTAAAAACATATATGCTGCATGTAGTGACACATGTCAGTCATTTAAATACACAGGAGCTGGGGTAGAAGGTCTCAATTTCACGTCCACACTCTACTATATGGAGATGTCCTGACTCACCACCATCATTATCAATAACAAAAAGAACAAATGTGCAAAAACTGTTAAGAATAACCTGCTGTTAGTTTTCTTTTTTTATTTTTATTTTTTATTAATTTATTCATATTACATCTCAGTTGTTAGCCCATCCCTTGTATCCTCCCATTCCTCCCTTCCTCCCGCTTCCCCCCTACTCCCCTCCTCTATGTCTGTGACTGAGGGGAACCTCCTCCCTGTATATGCTCATAGGGTATTGAGTCTCTTCTTGGTGACCTATTATCCTTCCTCTGAGTGCCACCAGGCCTCCCCATCCAAGGGACATGGTCAACTATGGGGCACCAGAGTTTGTGTGAAAGTCAGATCTCCTTCTCCACTTAACAGTGGAGATTGTCCTGTCCATCGGCTAGTCTGGGTAGGGGTTCGAAGTTTACTGCCTATATTTTCCTTGGCTGGTGCCATAGTTTGAGGAGGATCCCAGGGCCCAGACCTGCCTGTAGTTTTCCAGGACCCACTGGATCCTTCTATTTCCTCATTCTCCCAGGCTTCACACACCTAAAGTCTCAATAAGATGTCCTCCCCTCTGACCCACTTTCCTGGTAGGTAACGTTTTTCATAGGGACGTACCCCTTGGACTAGTGTCTCGATATAAGTGAGTATATACCATTTAACTCTTTTTGCTTCTGGGTGAACTCACTCATTATGATAATTTCTAGTTCAATCCATTTGTCCACAAATTTCGGAAATTCCTTGTTTTTAATAGCTGAGTAGTATTCCATAGTGTAAATGTACCACAGTTTCTTTATCCATTCTTCTACTGAGGGACACTTAGGCTGTTTCCATGCTCTGGCTATTATGAATAAGGCAGCTATGAACACGATTGAGCATATGTCCCTGTTGTATGGTAGTGCATCTTCTGGGTATATTCCAGGGAGCCAACAGCCCAAACCTTAATGTCAACAATTAATAAATGGGACCTCATGAAGCTGAGAAGCTTCTGTAAGGCAGGTGACACTGTCAAGAGAACAAAGCGACAGCCTACAGACTGGGAAAAGATCTTCACCAACCCTTCATCTGACAAAGGTCTAATATCCAAAATATATAAAGAACTCAAGAAATTAAACACCACCAAACCAAATAACCCAATAGAGAAATGGAGCTCAGAACTAAACAGAGAATTCTCAACAGAGGAATATCAAATGGCTGAGAAGCACTTAAAGAAATGCTCAATCCCCTTAGTCATCAGAAAAATGCAAATCAAAACGACACTGAGATTCCATCTTACACTCATCAGAATGGCTAAGATCAATAACTCAACTGACACCACATGCTGGGGAGGATGTGGAGAAAGAGGAACACTCCTTCATTGCTGGTGGGAATGCAAACTAGTACAACCACTTTGGAAATCTATCTGGCGCTTTCTCAGAAAAATGGGAATAGGGCTTCCTCAAGACCCAGCTATTCTACTCCTTGGAATATACCCTGCTGTTAGTTTTCATGCCATTATTATTGTTTCTGATTTAAGGCTATTGTTGTAGATGATGTTTAGTAAAGTAAAATTTTCGGATGATTTTTTTCATCCTTCAGGGGTGTGTGACAGAAAGAGCAGAGACAACTTCAGGCAGAGAAGTTCCATTACCAGAAAAGAAGGCAGTGTGCATGATAAGACCCAGGATAGAAAAACAGAACTTCCTGGGGGTCCAGAAACTGTGAGACAATGCCTGCATAGAAAGAATAAGTTGTTTCAGGGAGCTAATGAGAGGTAAAACAATGTTTCCATGGGGTAGTAAGGAAGGGATCAATGCCTGGTTCTTACTTAGAAGATGAATCAGTGTTCTAAGTTACTGTTAAAGAAATGACAACTGTGTTTACCACACAACAGAACTCTCTTCCTATGAAGGGTAAACATGTTAAATACCTCAAAATATACTTTTTCTGTTGTCTTATTCTTTGAATCTACATTAAAGCCAAAGTCTCCTTTATAATATACAAGTAATTTCTGAACATATAGGTTCCTTTTATCTCTTGTGGACAAGATACCATCCTCTATGCATCTAAGTTAGGTGAATGCTTTATTCAGATTACCTAGTCACACATTTCATATTTACAAAAGTGTTCTTGTATATCAGTGACTTGACAAATTTTATGTATAAGTGTAAGCTTCATTTTTTAAAAATTTTTAAAATTAATTTATTCTTGTTACATCTCTATGGTTATCCCATCCCTTGTATCCTCCCATTCTTCCCTCCTTCCCATTTTCCCCTTATTCCCCTCCCCTATGACTGTTCCTCAGAGGGATTACCTCCCCCTGTATATGCTCATAGGGTATCAAGTCTCTTCTTGGTGACCTGCTGTCCTTCCTCTGAGTGCCCCTAAGTCTCCCCCTCCAGGGGTCATAGTCAAATGTGAGGCACCAGAGTACATGAGAAAGTCATATCCCACTCTCCACTCAAGTGTGGAGACTGTCCTGTCCATGGGCTAGATCTGGGTAGGGGTTTAAATTTTACAGCCTGTATTGTCCTTGGCTGGTGCCTTAGTTTGAGCTGGACCCCTTGGCCCAAATCTGCCTATCATAATGTTCTACTTGTAGGTTTCTAGGACCCACTGGATCCTACATTGCTATTCTCACATGGTTCTCTCATCCAGAGTCCCAATAGGATGTCCTCCCCTCTGTCCCAGTTTCCTGGTAAGGGAAGGCTTTCGTGGGACATGCTCATTGGGCTAGTATGCAGATATAAGTGAGTGTATACCATTTGAGTCTTTCTGCTTCTGGGTTAACTCACTCATTATGATCATTTCTAGCTCAATCCATTTATCCACAAATTTCGGGAATTCCTTGTTTTTAATAGCTGAGTAGTATTCCATAGTGTATATGTACCACAGTTTCTTTATCCATTCTTCTACTGAGGGACATTTAGGCTGTTTCCATGATCTGGCTATTATGAATAAAGCTGCTATGAACATGGTTGAGCAAATTTTCTTGTTGTGTGCTGGTGCATCTTCTGGGTATATTCCAAGGAGTGGAATAGCTGGGTCTTGAGGAAGCCCTATTCCCAGTTTTCTGAGATAGCACCAGATAGATTTCCAAAGGGGTTGTACTAGTTTGCATTCCCACCAGCAATGAAGGAGTGTTCCTCTCTCCCCACATCCTCTCCAGCATGTGGTGTCACTTGAGTTTTTGATCTTAGCCATTCTGATGGGTGTAAGATGGAATCTCAGAGTTGTTTTGATTTGCATTCCCCTGAAGACTAAGGAGGTTGAGCATTTCTTTAAGTGTTTCTCAGCCATTTGATATTCTTCTGTTGAGAATTCTCTGTTTAGTTCCAAGCCCCATTTCTCAATTGGGTTATTTGGTTTGGTGGTGTTTAATTTCTAAAATATATAAAGAACTCAAGAAATTAAACACCACCAAACCAAGTAAGCTTCATTTTTGTTAGGCAGGTTGTGGAAGTTTATGGAATAAAAAAAAAA
The DNA here is from genome assembly GCA_907169655.1 of Acomys percivali. Classification (NCBI taxonomy): domain Eukaryota; kingdom Metazoa; phylum Chordata; class Mammalia; order Rodentia; family Muridae; genus Acomys; species Acomys percivali. The sequence goes on along the minus strand of OU015751.1, from coordinate 18,363,908 downwards.
TACTCTAGGATTTGGTAATTAATGATATTTTTTATTATAGAGTTAACTAGGAAATTTCATTTATTTATAATTATCTAATTGTAGTAATTGTAAGCATGGAATTTTTCATGGTTTTTTCTACTGTCCAAAAAATCATTTAAAAAATTATCACAGGGACCTTGAATTACAACATTGTGGGTGTGATTCATTTTGGCTTTTTATTTTAGAATTTCAGGCCTTTACACCTTTCCAGTCATGACAATATTATTTGGCACTTAATACAATGTGACATGATTACAATAGGCTATATCATTCCCTTAAACTAACATGCATTAATAAAACATGACCTTGGGGAAGTTACCTGTGCTTTACAAGATTACATAGCAACCAGTGCGTGGGAGCGTTGGGATGTAATTCTTGTTTTCTAAAGTCATTCCACATCCTTGTTTATGTAGCAGTTAACACCTAGATAAAAATTGGTAGATTAACTCAGATTGAACTCTGATCTTTCTATACATTGTTTTCAAAGTCTTAATAGTCCTCAAAGTTTTTATTCAAAATTTAGAGGATTTGCTATAGCTAGCTATAAAGGTTCACATTTCATGCAATATTTAGCCCCACTTTAGCATAATTTATGATGATTTTAGAAAGAATAATCTGATTAAGCTTTAAGTATTGGATTATTGTAAACTACTTTTTTATTTTGTTAGAAAATAATCTTTCATTTAATATTCATCACATTGGAGTCACAGATATATATATCAGTTCTAGTTTGTTTTCAGATGGAGTCTCACTTTATACTTCAGGTTAGTTTCAAACTGTCAGTACTCCATCTGTATCTCCCATATGTTGAGATTATAGACATGTATCAGCACACTCAGTTTATACAACTTACTGTCATGAAACAAAACTTACTCTTGAACACTGGATCTCTTATCAATAAGTGATTTAAGTTAAGGCATGTATCTTATTACAGAAGAAAATTGCATTGTATCTCAGTAACTGTACTAGTCTAGGAATTTGTTAAAGTTTATCTTCTTTCTAATTTGCTTTTTTAGAGGTAATTTCTTCATCTCTAATGACTTTATACCGTTTTAAATATTTTCCTACAAACGAGGAGATAACAACCCAGATGTAATCTGAGTAAATTATAATAAAACCCCCAAAAGTTCAGTCATTAAATACAGATGAATGATTCGATATAATCATTGTTTATCAGCTGCATAGAGACCCAATGGATTGAGTTCTTACTCTCCCTTATAGATGGATGCAGTTGGAACTTACGTAATGCTTATGAAAGACACAGACTGGAAGATGACTTTAATTTGAACTGAGTGTTTGTAAGGAATAAACAAAAACATCAGGAAAAATCCTTGCTTTTAAAAGCTTTAAGTGTTATTTTCCAGGTTAAGTTTTTATAGTGAAAGGAAGGAAATAAGAACAAAGGAAAGAATGAAGGATGCGGAGGAAAGAAAACCATGCAGCTAGTTTCTAGAGCTCTGCGGTAGTGAAGGACCCGATTGTCACTGAAATTCCCTTTGCCCACTTGCTCAGCAACTCAAGAGTCCACTTGGACTTTCCAAGTAGTGTTGTTCGTTCTGTAGAAAGAGACATTCGATAGGTAATCAAGTAATAGGTCAGCTATATTAAGAACAGGGTCTTTGGCTTTCAAACAGGCTCATGTCAATCTAGGAGAAGAGCTTGGATAAGATAGCTTACTATAGTTTGAAGTCATACTAAGAGAAACGGTTAGAAATCCAAGAACATCACAGCTCGTGACAACACAGCTGCCTGTTAACAGGAAGAATTTTTTTTTGAATTCTTAAGTGAAATCTATGTCTGCCTTCAGAGGGGAGGAAAGTCCCTATTAACCAAGCTTTGTTGGTGTGTCAATGAGGACATGACAGCCACCTTCCTGTGGAAGGCTTTTGCTTCTCCAAACACACCTCCACCTGCCAATAAATAAAATTTTGGCCTGAGTTTCTGCCAAAGGTTTCCTATAAATCATGAGATTCTAAGACAAATAAATGAAAGCCATTCTGAACAGAGCTATAATGAGGTCAACCATTGCAGTTATTTGTGCCCAATCTTAAAACAGAGATTTCAAAACAGAACTTGAAACATTTCACTGTGAAATATTTTATCCACTAGCTATTCCACAAATCCTTACCAAGCAGCCACATGGGAGACCCTTTCCTAGGCACTGCACTAAACATGCATGTGGTTATAGATTTTGTTTTCTATGGGCATGCTAAACAAAACTATGGAAGCAAGGTAATTTTCAGAACACCCTGTATCTGTGAGTATATGTATGTAGGTGTGGGTACCTGTGGAGGGCATATGATCTCTGGAGCTCAAGTTACAGACAGCTAGGAGTCACCTAATATGGGTGCTCAGAACTAAACTCCTTCCTCTGCCTCTTCTGTAGGATGCTCTGAGCTCTGCCTAATTGCCTAATGTATGGCTCTTGGTCTTTGCATCTCCTTCTATCAGTTGCTGGATAAAACCTCTCTGATGACAATTATGCTAGGCTCCAGTCTGCAAGTATAGTAGAATATCATTAAAAAAAAAAAACCAGTCGTCTCATTGATTTTTTTTTTTTTTTTTTTTGACAATTGTATTTGATTCTATCCTAGGTCTCTGGGCTATTCAGCCTCTGGTTCCTAGCAGTGTCAACCATGGGCTCCCTCTGGTGGTGTGGGCCTCAAGTTGGGTCAGTCATTGGTTGGTCACTTCTATAAGTTCTGTGCCACCTTTACCCCAGCACAGCACCATCTTGCAGCCAGGACAATTGTAGGTGGCAGGTTTTGTGGGTGGCTTAGTGTCCCATGTCCAACACTGGAAGCCTTGCCTGTTTACAGAAGATGCTGGTTCAGGCTCTATATATCCCATTACTAGGAGACTTTGCTAGGGTCACCCTCATAGAGTCCAGGGAGTTTTCATTGCACTAGGTTTCTACTTTACCACTGAAAAGTCCCCTAATTCTAGTCATTTCTTCCAGTACTCCCCTGCACCCTGACCCGCCTTTTCCCAGTCCGTCTGAGAAATATATTCTGTTTATCCTTCCCAGGGAGATCCTTGCATTGTCCCTTGAACCCTCCTCATTACTTAGCCTCTGTGGATCTGTGGATTATAGCATGATTAGCCTTTACAGCTAATATCCATGTATGAGTGAGTACATACTATGTCTTTCTGGGTCTCGATTACCTAATTCAGGGTGATTTTTTTCTAGTTCCATCCATTTGCCTTCAAGTTTCACAATGTTGTTTATTTTAAACAGCTGAAAATGTATCACATTTTCTTTATCCATTCTTTGGTTGAAGGACCTCTAGGTTGTTTCCATTTTTTTTTTTTTTGGCTATTATTAAGAAAGCTGTTATGAACACAGTTGAGCAAGTGTCGTTGTTGTAGGATGGAACATTCTTTGGGTATATGCCCAGTAGTGGTATAGCAGGATCATGAGTTAGTTGGATTCCTAATTTTCTGAGAAACCACCGTATTTATTTCCAAAGTGGCTATACAAGTTTGCATCCCCACCAGCAACGGAGGCAGCATTCTCATCAGTATAATCTGTCACTTGTGTTTTTGATCTTAGTCATTTTGAAGGGTGTAAAATGGATTCTCTAAACAGAGAATTTTCAACAAAAGAATCTCAAATGGACAAGATACACTTACAGCAGTGTTCAACATCCTTAGCCATCAGGAAAATGCAAATGATATCATATTTACAACTGTCTTTTTAAACTACCTGACTGCCTTGCTTACCATGGGTGGAAAACTTTGTGCTTCCTTCTTCTTTCTTCTTGTCCTTAACATCTAATGGTTACTATTGCTTCCAATACCAATGCCACCCCTGCTCTTGAATTTTGGAACCCAGCAGTAATGACTGAGAATTCCACACCACAAATACAAATCTAACCCTTCATATTTTAAGTGTATTGACTCTATTCCCTCACTCACTGTTCAGGCTTTTAACAATTATCCTGACAAGACTTCTTGCACATTTATTGAATTTTATCCTTTTTGATGCTCCATAAACATGCTGTATATCCAACATTTTCCAATCAGTGAGTTTTCCATTATGTATGTATGTGTGTATGTATGCTCTATGTATGCATGCATGTGTGTATGTATGTTTAAAGCTATGTATCTTATTAAAATCTGGCACTTTTATTATTTACAGCCCTTCTTTGTTTCTCTCTGTCTCTCTCATCCAGAGACCTTGCTCTATATTTGTGGCAAAGATTTTTAAAGGTGAAGTTTGATATTAATATATTGAGAAATTCCAGAAAAATATTACAAACAGTTTTGGTATGAAATATTATAATGAAGGATATTCTGAACTTTGTCATGCTTTTTTGAATGTTTGTGAGAAGAAACGTAACATCTATTGAGCATCTGTTATGTCCTAAACATTATGATGAACATTTTCCTTATATTATCTCTCTTGAAGTTTTACAGCAACTTGAGAATGTATTATTATAAGCACCCTTTGAAAACCCAGTAATGTAATTAGATTTGTAGTCAATATAAATCTTAAGAGGAAGAGCTAATGTATATGGTGAACCATGACTCATCATATCCCGCCAAGGTAGATGAATGACTCAGAAAACAAGGAACATTTAACAGCAATAACTATAAAGTTTATGTTCAAATTAAATGAATCCGTAATATCTATGACTTCCTAAGATTTTCTTGATTTCAGTTCTTGAGAAAGGTCATTCCACATTCCCTAAAGTGAATCTGGGTTTGAGGGGTGACATAGGAGCCCACAAACCATAGACTATTATAATATTACCAGATCAAGTAAAATACGTTTCCTGTGTGTTCTCATTAGTAATGCATATTTTAAATATTGTACTGCATGGCTGTCATAGTTATGTGAAAATTGAAAATGTTGGAACATACAGTGTTGAAAATATAAGGATTGTGTCTTTATCATAATTGACAGAATAAAGGGAGAATATTATGTGGGAATATTATTGATCCGTGGGAATATTATTGATCCATTGGAATTCTTCCGAAGAGGATCTAGAGGAATTGACACCTCAAGATGAACAAATAATTAGGACAGAGAATAACAGCAGAAGAAACTTCCTGGAGTCAGACTATGCTAACAGTGGGATAAACTGTTTTAAGCATGACAACAGTTTGCTAGGTTGGTGGCATACCTGTATTCCTAACGCTCTGAGGATTACCATGAGTTTGAATCTAGCCTTGTCTATATGATATGCTGCAGGCCGGCCTGTGCCACAGAGGGATATTTTTGTCTCAAATTTAAATAATAAAAATCACATCTTTAAGTTTTATATAAAAAAAGCATTGTCCTCCTTAGAGAATCTGGGGTGTTTTTCGTGCTCTCAGTTGCCTTTAGGTTCCTCTATTTCAAAATGGCTCTCTTCATTCTGAGATGAAATTGTGAAAAGAGAATATATTCAGTAATGAAAGTGTGCATTGCTCTTCATTACTCCCACTGAAATTCTCAATGGGGGGCATAATTCATACTTTTAGTGCCATAGTGTTCTGAACACAGAACAATTAGCACTTGTTGATTGACCAGTAGTTTTCCAACCTGCTGAAGCTGCTCTTTTTCTCAAGGGCAATGGTACACATTTCCAGGAGCCAATTCAAGTTCTTAAAATGATACAGATGGTGCTGTGTTCTTCCCTGCTTCAGTACCCACCACGCTGCTGGAAGTACTGTCAGCAAAACAGGATATGAGCATTGCTTTGTTTTCTCAAGTAAGAGGAGACTGAAAAATAATTCTTTAAAACCACTCCTACTCAGTTACCCATATAACACTATTCTGCCTGGAGAACTGAGCCTGTGCTTCTAGCTTGTGCAAACAGTTTATGCCCTTCAGATACATTTCTTTTTTTTTTTCCTTTCCCATATTGGCTTTATTTTTTTTAAATTTTTTAATTAATTTATTCTTGTTACATCTCAATGGTTATTCCATCCCTTGTATCCTCCCATTCTTCCCTCCCTCCCATTTTCCCCTTATTCCCCTCCCCTATGACTGTTCCTGAGGGGGACCTCCTCCCCCTGTATATGCTCATAGGGTATCAAGTCTCTTCTTGGTTACCTGCTGTCCTTCCTCTGAGTGCCACCAGGTCTCCCCCTCCAAAGGACATGATCAAATCCTTTATATCTACACACAGATAAGCATTTTTTTCTTTATTATTCAACTATCTCTTCTGTGAATGGTGTATTGTATGGTCTTTATGATTATAATTCCTTAATACTGTTTTCTCCTGTAGAAATGCATCAAACTATAACTAATTTTTAAGATTATCCCTATATTACGTAATGGTGTTACAGGTTATCTAATCCCATGGTGTGTGTGTGTGTGTGTGTGTGTGTGTGTGTGTGTGTGTGTGTGTAATAATTATAAAAGAAGAAGCCATAAACAACCTCAGAGGGAGTAGTGAGGACAAGGGAAAATTGGAGTTGGAAAAGGGAGTGATGGAAACAAAGTGAATACAGTGTGTATGTATGAAGTTTTATAAGTTAAATTATAAAAAAGAAATAAATGCTGGGTTATTTTGGTTTCACTAATTTAAATATAATACTGACTTTAGATTCATTTTCATCCTTCCTGGTTTTATACATTTAAGCAGAACTTATTTCTAAGTAGTTTGAAAACATTACACATATTTATAAGTAGTAGAATCATTCATTTCAATATTTGTCTCAAAAGCAAGTACTTAACATGACTTTTGCTAGTATCCAGTTGTCTTATAATAGTTATTTCAAATTTTATATAAGCCAAAATTGAAAAGACCCTTAGGCTTTATTGTGGACATAGGCACCCTAGGCATGATTTAGTGCCAATTTAGAACAAACCTGGCCCTTGAACCTTAATCTCTAGAACTTTAAAACCCATTTTGTAAATGAGTGGGCTTGCTATAAACTACCCAGTTCCTTCCAGAGTTACTTTTGTAGAATTTCAGAAGGTCAGTAATATGTTAAAATTTGAACCAGTGCAAAAAACAATCAATCATTTATATCTCAGTCAAAACAATGTCCTTGAATTATCAGGCTGTGATCTTCAGTATTTTAAACTTGAGAAACCGAATATTTTTATTCAAATACCATTCCTCTGATAATTCTTCATAACCCTGAAGAAAACAGTTCTGCATGATTTTGTTATTTTCTAAGATAAGATAAATCTTATCCAAGATTTATTATGAGAGTGCCAAGAATGGTGTATGCTCACCTTGAACACAGCCCGCTTAAAAAAGAAATCCATTCAAACATGTGGGATGGGCCTTCCTTTCATCTGATAAAACTCTATTTTCCCCTTAATATGGTCTTATTTAAAGCTAAAAGACATGGAAGCTAGCAGTGAGTCAAGAGTGCTAAGCCACCATATTTTTTAGAAGAGATTAAACAGATACCATTATTTCTGTAAATAATATCATGTCTCAACCTGAAAACTTTTGTAATTAGAAGTGCCAGTCCAACTCTTGAGAACAGAACTCAAGGTATTGTGGCTTGTGTCACCTGACTGATCCACGCACATATGTGAATCGCCTGCGCTGCCAGAGTGTCCATTCTGACGCAGATGCAGGATGGTACAGACATAGAGCCAGGATGTTTTACAAGAAGAAAATGTCAATATGAAGGATGTTATTGATTTCTCCCTGTATCTATAGCATGCCCTTTCCTTAGTTCCTTTGGGTGACTGCTTAGATACTTAGTTGCTTGGGTGCTGACTCATTCAAATGAACACTTTTCTTAGTGCACTTTGATGGATGCTGTAACAGAGGGAAAATAAGCAATTTTATTACGTATCTGGAAGACTTACCTCCTGTTTGCATTTTTCCTCCAATTATTTTCCTTCCCATTCCCTTGCTAGTTGGAAATTTTATAACCAAGGGTATTTGTGAATCTGAGTGTAATTGTAGACCCTTGCAATGAAGACAGAAATCAACTTCAGGGCAAAAGAAAGTTCAGAGAGCACAGTAGATCTTGAGAGGAATTAAAATAAAACACTGTAAAAGAAAGTTTTGAGAACACTCCTCACTTGATAACACAAATGAATGGTTTTTTTAATCAGTTACTTGATGTAATAAATTGAAGTGGACCTACCATTTGGAGCCAGTGTATTGCACCTAATATCCCTGGATTCAGACAAATGCTCCGTTCATCTCCAGTGTCTTTCAAATCCTTAAACCTAGGCACAACCTTGACACCTGCGTCCATAATTATTCTTAGGAGCCCAACTTACTCTTGTTATTATGCAGGATTCTGTGCCCATACTGTTTGATATTCGAAAGTTGCTCTATTCATCGTCCATGTGTGCTGATGCTTTCTATGTGCCTTTGATTCAGAATTATGAATGGAGTGATGACTAATCAGTAAAATGAAACAACCAATCTGTTCAGACTTACACTTTTATCAGTCTCCACCCTGATGACATAACACAGAGCCATGATAAGTTAATCAGGTGTCTCACGATTTGGTTAAACCCAGACACAGTGGCAAATGTCTATAATCCAACTCTGAACACTGAAGCAAGAGAATTTACGAGTTCAAGACCATTTTGAACTTTATAGCATGTAAGTGAGTTCTTACTTGACTGAAAGACCTTGTCTTGATTAGTAAGGTTGAAGATGATTAAGGATGAATTTGGACATCAATTTTGGGCCTCCACATGCACAAACATATATACACAGCCCCCTTATATGTGTTACATACATGAAAACATGTATATACATGTGTACATATAAGACATACAACATATATGAAAAATACAAGATGAAAAATTAGAAACTTTATTGAGAGGAATAATTAATCTAGTCTGTGGGTTTGATTCTTTGGCTTGAAAAAAGAGTCCAACCTTTTTTAAAATTATGTATTCTTTCATCTAGACAACTTGTTCAAACCTCCCTCCTGTATGAAGCTTGTTCAAATCTCCATCCTGTATGATGTTGCAAAGTCAAGTTTTGTGCCTTTATGTTACATATGGCTTATTGAAATGCCTGGAATAAAGTTCTTTCAATGTAATATGTAAACCATTATTGACAGAACAGCAAAAAAGTCTGGTCTAGACAAGGACTTGGGTAGACTTACTGGAGTTTACCAGATTATCAACTTCATAGATAAAAAGAACCCATATTATTCAATTTATATTAATTCAGTTAGAACTCTTTACATTGAATGAAAAAAGATTAACCCTAACAGAAAAATTGGTTACTATTGAAACCAATTTCTTATTTTCATATGCAAAGAAAGAAATTTATTGAAAAGTCATCATTCTGGGAATCTCTCTCTTTAATTTCCACTAATGTCATATCTGAATAGAATTGAAAGGTCACTAATAGGTGCTGAATTACTACTGTCAGATATAGCATATAGCCCTATTGATAAACAAGGGATTATTGTATAGAAATGGGAATGCTATGTCATACCACATAGCTAGAACAATAGGACTGCAAGAAAGATGGAATGGCTTCATTTTCTCCTGTTATTCCTGACAGTTAGAAATAAGCATTCCATACACTATGAATAAGACTAAGAAGGTTCTGAAGGACAGAGAGAAAAGTCCAGATCACCAAAGGACTTTGACTCATTAGGAATGACATGCTGCTAAGATCCCTGGGTTTTTCTATCTTATATATTCAATACTGAGAATCAAAGAACATAACATTTCAGTAATAACAGAGTCCATGGATTCAAACTAAAGCAAAACAAAAGAGCTGCAAAAGTACTCAGTTTTCAGTAAGCCGACCAGGTGCGGTAAACACAATAGGAAGAACACTGTAACAAACAAATGGCAACATTAACAATAAACAAAAAATTGGCCCTCTGATCCCCTTTCTTCTCTCTCTCTACAATAAAGGTTCGAGTAACCATGCAAAACTTATCTAGTGTTGGGGATCCAACCCAAAGCTTGGTACATGGTAGACTAGTCCTCTAGCAACCAAGTTACATCCCAGCCTCCATCACTTTCCTCTTAACTAGTATCTCTCACAGTCATCATTTTTCTTCCTTCCCTCTATGTCAGGCTTGCCCTCTGTGGATCATCACTTTCCATAGGGACATTTCTGACTTAATTCACCTATAGATTTAAAGCAACAAGAAAGACAATTAAAACTAATAAATTACTACCGATTTTTATCTGTGGTCAACTCTGTATTAACTCAACATACATGTCAGCCTTTGAAGAATATGTTGTGTTTTAGAGGCATGTTAAACATCTTTATTATTTATCAGTGTGAATCAATCCTTGTTACAGATCGTAAAAGATGCTGTTACTCTGAAGGTGATACAGACGATAGTCCAGTGTCCACTGACATCTTAAAGACCATGTGCTCATTTAGAAGTTAATGGCTTTCCCATGCTTAGCATTGGTCTTGATGGGGGGCAGGGGTGGTCACATAGGCAGTTTCACGAGCTTAAGCACAACCTGAATTTGAGTCTCAGAAGTCATGGTGGAAAGAACGAATTCTAAAAAGCTATCCTCTGACTTTCATATGCATGCTATAGCATATGTATGCATACCCTCACATATATAATAACACAGTAACACAGCAGCACATTACATAAAAATGGGTCTTAGAAAATATAACTAATAACTATTATAAATAATTAATATTCTGAAATCCTCAATGGCCCACCTGTTTGAAAAATGAGATTAGGGTGTGTTAAAAATTGAAAGGACATTTCTGTATCTGCTAATATCCATCTTGTTGAACATTGGAGATTCTGGACAGGTAAAATGAATAGGTATTTCAGTAGCTAAGACATGAATAAATTTTCTCACATGTGTTTTTTCTTTATGTAATGATTTGGTTGAATTCCTGCAAGATTTTGTGAAGCACTTTGCATTAAAGTACTTTGTATTTTCCCTATAATCCTGGAGTATCCTAGCTATCAATTTTAAACATAAAATGCTGTCTCTTTTCTCATTAATGGTAGGAGACAGATGCTTCACCTGAAGTTTTGGGCCTTGAGCACCCCTGGTATTCAATAGCTACATTTATATGATGTTAAAATTGTGCTTTTTTGACATTTGGTTATTCAAAAATATTGCATATCATCAGTTTTTTTCACTATGATTGCATTTTTGTAGAACTACTATGCTAGACCTAACACTGAAAAAAACTCACCCAGATCATCAGTGGATTCTCCAGATTTTGAAAAAAATACACCCCATTTTGAACTAAGAGGTGTGTATTTCATCTGAGCCATAGAAAGCATCTTACCTCTCTCTCCTCCTTCCTCCTCCTCCTCCCCCTTTCTCTCTCTCTCTCCCCCTTCTCATTTTTTCTCTCAGTACCTACTAAAAGACCAGCCATTTGCCTCAGATACACTAATCTTGTTATACTACCACAGAATAAGGTGCTAATCTGATCATATATTTGTCTTCATAACTCTTTCCTGCCATTTGTCCTTAAAGGATCAGCAGATGGCAGGTTATCCTCAAAGTGGTGCAAACACAGTCTGTTTGCAGAACTGATATTTACACACATGTCTATGCCAGCTGACAGGAGACAGTGCAGAGGGATGGAGTAGCCTGACTCATGCAGTGCACAGAAAGGAACACCTTCTACAAGTCCCTTCCCCTCCCGTCTTTTTTCAAAGTTGTAGATTATTCTAAAAACAAAGCTTGTTCTGTGGAATATTTTCAAAGATAAATATGGAGAGTTGTGTTTCCAGTCTGGAATTTTCCTTCTTGCTTGCTTTCCGTTTTCCTGCTCAAGTTTATGATTAGATTATCTTACTCATCTAGGGTTTTTTTGGATATTTTTTATTTTACTCACGGTATAAATTGAGTTCTGGCTACACAGAATAAGATAATCAACCAGGGGTAATTGTACCAAGCTTTAACACCAGAACTTGTGAGGCAGAAGCAAAAAGCGTAAAAGTCCAACCTGATCAGTGTAGCTAGTTCTAGGTCATCCTGGGCTACATCCTACATTGTAACACCTCGTGTATGTTGGGAGTTGGAGGGGGACAGACAGAGGATGGAGGGGGGAGGGAGGAAGTAAGAGAGACAGAGAGAGGGAAGTAGTATGGACTTGTCCAGTGGAACATGCTTATAATCCTAGCCCTTGGGAGTTAGAGACAGGAAGATCAGAAATCCAATGCAATCCTTGTTATCTTGACTGTGTAGCCAGTTTGAAATGAGTTTGGAGCAGAGGAGAATTTGTCTTGAAACATTTTTTAAGTAAACACACATGATTTATGCCAGTCTATAAATGACCCCTTCTCTCTCTCTCTCTCTCTCTCTCTCTCTCTCTCTCTCTCTCTCTCT
>OU015751.1:18337276-18351654 GCA_907169655.1 Acomys percivali | reverse complement strand
TCTCTCTCTCTCTCTCTCTCTCTCTCTCTCTCTCTCTCTCTCTCTCTCTGTGTGTGTGTGTCTGTGTGTGTGTGTGTGTGTGTGTCTGTGAGCATGTATTCCTACTTACACTCAAGTAATTTTAAAGTTGCACTTTGTACATAGAGAGTTGCATGAAAATGAGTTGTCCACAGGTGTTGATAACCCTTGGGTTATATGAAGCACATGGAATCTGATATAAAACTGGCCTGTGCATTTGTTGCTGGCTGTCCACCCATGCCATACTTCACTTCCCTCATCTATGACATGATTATGGTGGGAGTCCTGCTAAGTAGGTTACTACTGAATCAGATCAGATAGATCAATGGAGAACTGTCTTTGGGCCTGACAATATCAAGCTTCTCTCTCTCTCTCTCTCTCTCTCTCCTTTACTGATTTTCTGTGATAGTCTCCATTTGCTGTAAAGATGCTTTGACGAGCAGTGGGAGATACACTTGCTTGTGAATATAAAGATAACATTTAGAATGAAGTAATGTAGTAATTATCTGGCAAATAGTGTTAGTAGATTATTTTCTAAGGTTCATAAGATGACTAATTCAGGAAGGCTGGCTAGGTTTCCATTAACAGCCATGGTTCCCCCTCCCCCCCTTGGACAGGCCTGAAACTCAGTTAGATAGCTGCTGGCTGCCACTTACCTCATCTTTACCCGTGTCTTGCCATGCTGGTCACTGTTGTTGTTCTTTGGCGTTGTACCTGGAAATGACTATTTCAAACTGGACATAATGTAGAGATCAGCAGATTGTGGGAAGACCAGCTCCAGTGGATACATATGTATCACAGCTACAGTATCTATAGCTCAGCAATTGTGGAATGGGGCAAGGATGGGAAGAATATAAAAGCCAGAATACCAGGATGATGGCTGGGGAACAGTATCTCCTAGAAGGGGCTGAATAAACCAGAACAATGGCATTAACAGACATGTTAAAGTGCAAGGGTTAAAATATTGAGGGGCCTCACCTGAAGAAAGACTAAAGAAACCAATGACTGCTCTAAGAAAGAGGAGCAGCCTCTCCTAGGGATGAGCCCACTTATTGATTGTCTGGTACAGAGTGGTCAGCTTTAAAACCATGTACGCACAACCAACAAAAATGGACTCAGGCAGGTTGCATTTACAGAATGTGCATACTCACATGCATATGAATGTCTGTATGTGCACATGTGTATATGTATGTAACAACAATCAAAGAAAAAGGGGCTATCAGCTTAAGAATAGGCCACAGGAGGAGCTGGAGGCAGGAAAGGGAGCCGGAAATGATGGTTTTATTTTTGTTAAAACATATTAAAAATAAAAATAGGTAATTAATTTTGGTGTGCATTTGTGTGTCCATGGGTGTCCATGGGTATTCCTGTGTGTGCATCAGAGCCCTTGGTGCTAGAGTGCAGGCAGGTGTGAGCCACCGGACGTGGGCACTAGGAACCAAACTCGGGTTTTCTTTAAGAGCAGGAAGTGGCCAGAACTGTTGAGCCACCTTTCCAGCTCTCAGAGCCCTCTTTTGAATTCTCCTTAATCAAAACTGGTGTTATTTTTTTTTTTTAAAAAGCATGTAGCTCATAAATGCCATCTCAAGGCATTGTGTCCAGCAATGGTACATTTGATTATTTCCTTTTTTTTTTTTACATGAAAAAAAATTTGTGGTCCTAGAGTGTGTTGCTTAGAAAGTGTTTTATCTGATAATTTAAAATTCTGCCTATTATTCAAATACATTTAAAAAGTCAAGTTAGACAGTCTGTTCTGATGTGTTTGGCTTTTTAAAATACTATGTTCTGAAAATTAACATCTATTCTATTTATTTTAGGTTTTGCTCTAATACCTAGCTCTCAGGGTTTATGGGAACCTGCACTCCTAAGCCTTCTTGATAAATGTCCACAAAGGAATCTACCTTAGCTGGAGCAGTGGCACATGCCTGTGATTCCAGTAACTAAGGAGGCAGAAGTGGGTGGATCTCTGTGAGTCTCAGGCCAGTCTGGTCTACAAAATGATCCTAGGACAACCAAGGCTACACACAGAGAAACCCTGTCTGGAAAAACACAGACAAACACACACACACACACAGACACACACAGACAGACACACAGACACACACACACACAGACACACACACACACACACACACACACACACACACACACACACACACATCCACCTAAAGTCAGGTTGCTTCTGTTTAATCTCTCTCATCAGTGTAAGAGTGACATGTGTTTTGCTTTGGAAAAGCATGTGAATAGTTTAGTCTTAACACCTACTTAGTATGTTTTAAAGACAGAAAAGGTGGCTGACTCAGAGCTTGCAGTAACTTCTCTACTCCTCATTTCCCCTTCATAACACCACCCTTAAAAAGAACTTTTTTTTTATTCGTACTTAGTTTATTAGTAAGCTCTCTGCATTGATTCAGATCCTTACATTCTTTTTTATTACTGGAATGACTTTTCCACCACCCACTCCTGCTACTGCTCATAATACCTTCCCAAGGTACTTAGGGTATCACATCAGGCACAGGTGATTTGTAGGCATAAACAATTGCCTGTGTAGATAACAGCTGACACACAAGGCTGATATACTGGTGGCCTTGAAACAATGTTGCTTAATGTCCGCAAGTTCATTCTCTGTAGCTCAGCAGGATACTAACACCTACCTTCAAAGTTCATGTTCTGAGAATAATGATATCTTATTATAGCTTCTGAATAAATATGTCCAGCTTATTAATTAAAACTCTTCCGTGCACAAAACATATTGTCAATGAGTTTTCTTCCAGCTAATGAGTCACAGCACTGAGATGATTGCCTTTGAGATTAATTAAATAGTACAAAGTGTATTTGTGTGTATTACATTCCACCTACAAAATTCTTTTGCACACAACTAAATTTTAGGAAAGAGTCACTGAAATATCATATGCTGTTTTAACAGGGACTATTGTCTCTTATTAACAACATTGAAAGTCTCTACTTTGATTCATTGTTACAGAAACTTCTGGCAGAGACAAAACTGTGGAGCAGAAGTCAAGCACAGCTAAGAAATGTGCTCCATTAGTTTGCATATGTGACCCACTCCTCACTCCTGCCTTGTGGTATGAGGCAGCATCACCGGGCATCTCTGCTTTTTAAGGCTTTTGGTTGGGCAGAGCTAATTAGAAGACCAGGCTACAGGAGCCCCGGGGACAGGAGGAAAGTGTGCTGTGTGGATTAGTGGGTAGTTTATTTCTTGGTGGGTTTAGGTTAACCAGAAGGCTGTTTTCTGTCTGGAACCTCAGTTCCTGAAGGTCATTTGCTTGAGCCATGGTGCTTTTCCCTGTTTATGGCTTTTGCCATTTCCTTCCTCAATCCTTTAGACCTAAGGATTCCTCCAGAGCCTGTCTTGAGAATCACTTCACACACTCTGCTACTTGTCCTATGGAACCACATCCCATGCTCTTTCTTTTGATTCATCTATTTGAATTGCCCTTCCTTCCATATCTTGGTCAGTGCCAGAGTTTTGCATCTGTGCCCATCACTGTCCAATTTGATTCAGGTAGCTGACAGCAAAACAGAGGCTAAGCCTGCAGCAGCTGCTTCCTCGCTCTACCACCATGGACAAAGTTCTTATTCTCCCTTGACTGTGCTTTGCTCAGCCATACAAAGACAGATTCTGAGCTCTAAAAGTTCTGTATGCTACTCGTGTCGTGAAGCATTATTAATAAGTTCTTTTTTATTTGAACATCATTTATTTAATATCTAGATTAGATTTGCCCAAATGAAATAATGATAATAACAATCATAATCATAATAGTAACTTAATACTAAGTCCTAATCCATATTTTTTATTGTGTAGACATATTCTCTAACTGAATTATCTGTCATTACTTTCAACATTTATTTATTCCTTAATATTTTTGGAAATAGATTTTTCTCTCGTACATCACATCTCAACTACTCAACCACAGTTTCCCCTCACTTGGCTTCTCCCACTCTTCATCCCCCCACCACCTCCCATTTTCCCCATTAATACATTCCTTTATCATTTCGGGATATAGGAGGGTCAGAAATTAAGCAACCTAGTGGAAATTATGTCACAGCTTAGTTCATAACTTCCATAAACAGAGAGGATATAATTTACATACTGAAATTGCCTTCTTTGGATATTTGTTTGCTGGTTATGTAATTTTCCAATTTGCATATAAATATCAAACCAGGGGCTCACTGCTTGTTTAGTTCTTTTGAAACTCAGGACGATATTGTCAGGTGGTCCTCTCCTTGTTCCTCAGTAGGGCACTCCTAGCGACTACATCACGTAGATAGCAATTTGGATATAAAGTTTTCTACTTCTTATTGCAAAGAAAAGGTTTAAAAAGACCATTGTTTCACTGATTTACTGGCACGTATTTGTTCTCTTCTTGGTACACATGTGCTACTTTATGTTGCCCAAATGTAGTTGTTGCAAAGTGAGGAAAAACTCACAACAGCTATAGCAAAATTACAGTGCCTGCCAGAGGTGTGAAGGATGTGTGTTGGAGCAATTCCTCGATTAACTGGTTCCTCCAAAGGAAGATACTTCAGTGTTGCCAGTTATAACATTCTTAGGACCCAGACCTGCTCACGGTGGGTGCGCCCTTTCCGTGGTTGGAACCTGGACTGTGTAAGGGAATAAAAGGAGCTAAGCAATGTTCTTAACTCTGGGTACCTGAGTATAGATGGGATACAGTCAGGTTCCTCAAGCTCCTTCTGTTCTGTCTTTTACAACATAATTGGCCTATGATCTGGAATTGTGAGCCAACCTATAACCTTTTTGATATTGTTTTATTTTTTATTAATTTATTCTTGTTATATCTCAATGGTTATCCTATCCCTTGTATCCTCCCATTCTTCCCTCCCTCCCATTTTCCCCTTATTCCCCTCCCCTATGACTGTTCCTGAGGGGGACTTCCTCACCCTGTATATACTTATAGGGTATCAAGTCTCTTCTTGGTAACCTGCTATCCTTCCTCTGAGTGCCACCAGGTCTCCCCCTCCAGGGGACATGGTCAAGTATAAGGCACCAGAGTTTCTGTAAAAGTCATACCCCACTCTCCACTCAATTGGTACATATCTACTATGGAATACTACTCAGCTATTAAAAACAAGGAATTCCTGAAATTTGTGGACAAATGGATTGAGCTAGAAATGATCATAATGAGTGAGTTAACCCAGAAGCAGAAAGAATCAAATGGTATATACTTATATCTGCATACTAACCCAAGGGGCATGTCCCACGAAAGCCTTCACTTACCAGGAAACTGGGACAGAGGGGAGGACATCCTATTGGGACTCTAGATGAGAGAAGCATGGGAAAATAGCAAAGTAGAAGGATCCAGAGGGTCCTAGTAACCTACAAGTAGAACATTATGATAGGCAGATTTGGGCCCAGGGTTCCAGCTCAAACTAAGGCACCAGCCAAGGACAATACAGGCGGTAAACTTTAAACCCCTACCCAGATCTAGCCAATGGACAGAACTCTGGTGCCCTCATATTTGATATTGTTTTAATTAATGTATTTTTGTCAATGCAACAAGAGATATAAGGATAGCCAGTGTCTCCTTATAGAATGTTCTGTGTCAGTGAAATATTATCTTTACACTTAAAATGGCACCTTGACATTCCAGCATGGACTGGGAAGGGATTCAGGAACCGCTGATGCTACCTGATGAGCGACAGACACTGATGGAGAGTTAGTTTTTGTTAAGGATGTGACTCCTGCAGCTCCCAGCAGGCCTAGCATCCTCTACTGCATCGCCCGCATCCAGGGATAAATACACAGTTCCCATTAGAGCTGATAAGGATGCAGCTCCCATAGCATCCTCCACTGGATCGCACACTTCTAGGGATAAATACACAGCATACATTAGAGATTAAGGGTTATTTGATTAGTCAATAAACAAAATCAAAAGTCTAATTTTTCTGAAATTTCATAGAAATTAATTTTCTGTGGGAAAGACCACACCCACACATTTAAATTAATACAATTTTCATAGAAAACTTTCGAAGGAAGTCACCTGGGCATTCCTGTTACCGCTTTTCTTCCACCACCTGTTTCCTTCCTCCATTCTTGCTATCTATTTATTCCTTTCTTCTTATCAATCCCACACATTAAAAGGAGACCGAGAAGAAACCCATGGTGTGTTGGTGTTTTACCGTTTTGGGCTGGAATCCATGCTCCGGGATGATATCTGCTAGTTCTGGTCTCGCTTCCGGCGGGATTCGTCCAGGTGTCTCTTTTGACATCTTTTGGATGATGACAAATCTTACTCCTGAGGCCCAGGATGCTGATAGTGATGGCCATAGCTCTAGAGAGCACACAGTGGACTAGGGCCCAGGGGTAGAAAGATGTTTTACTGTGCATGCTTAATGGTGGTATTCGTTATCTTATTGGGTCTATCTTTGCATGTACCATTTTTCGACCAAGTAAAATTCCACTTTCCCCCGCCTAGAACTATTCATTTCCTCTCAAAACTTGAGAATTAGTTTTGGAATGGGCGGTGGGTGGTTTGAGTTCTTGAAGTGTGATGATGTCTGTTAGTTAAGTCAAGATGTGTTTGAATCTGGAGTTGCACATGTCGTCAGAATAGTCTCTTGACAAGAAATTCAGTTCTCTTTAAATGGCCTGTAGTTTTGTTTTCACTCACACAACCTGAATCATGTGAGATCACAATCACCCACTCTGCCCACTGCAGTTCCCTCCTTAGCTACCCAGATCTGAGTGTTTGAATATATGTTATTCCTGATAATGTTGCTGTTCTCCTGTTTTATTTATCATCAGTTATCATCACCACAATTGTTGTTGCTCCAGATAGAGTCTCTGTACAGACTCCAGAACCTTCTGCCTCAGAATTCTGAGTGCTGGGATTATAGGTATGTGCCTGCCTACCGGCAAGGTGTTCCAATTGCCTTCTTCTGTTCCTCTGTCCTATGCTGGTCTAGCTTGGGACTTCATTATTTATTCACAATACTGAAATTATGGCTCAGCTGATCTTGTGCTAGCAGGCTCTACCATGAAGTGTCCATACTGGGACAAATCATGTTCCTCTGCTAAAATTCAATACACTTAGGTAGTTCCTGCTGTCCACAGAACAATGCCCACTAATGACTCGACAATCTGGTTTCAATCTACTGAATTTTCAATCTGTATGTCTTTCAACACCTATTCATAAGATTTTTATTTCTTTTGAGTACCTGCTAATATGTCAGATACTGTGCTAGGTGTTGGGGTTTATCAGAGAAAACAAACACACAGGTTTCTCAGTGTTTGGGAGAAGAGACAGTTCAGTCGATGCAGGTGTTTATTCATAATTAGAGATCCATGTGGGAGAAGATGGAGTTCAGAGTTTGCAAAGGATAATTCAAAGAATCTGCATTGGCTTGGGCTCAGAAAAGCTTTCCTGGATAAATAAGCTCAAGACGCATCTTGAAAGATGGTCCTGTGGCCTCAGGCAAACTCCAGCCATGCTTCAATCGGCTGCAAAGCTTTCCTGGGCATCCGCCCCAGCATCTCCCTACTTCACTTATGGCTTGATAAACCTTTTCCTCCATCTTTTCTTTCTGTTTTTATGGGATAGTCACACTGCAAGATCTAGCTTAAAAATGACTTCTTAATACAACCTCTCTTGACATTGCTGATGGTCCTTCTCTTGAACTCCATGTCCTGGAAGAATGATCCTTCCTGCCTTTCTGCAGCTATCAAATCATTTTATATGGATTAGTTGTTGCTTGGCATCTACTTCATTGCTATACACATATTTGATTTATTTCTCTGTGTCTATTGTATCCTTTGTATTCCCAGAACATAAAATAATGATCAGAACAGAGAGAGCTCAGCATATCCTTTGGGTCAAACAATATCTAACAGAAAATTGATGGAATAATTATTTTATGGGTGATGTCAATATTGTTAGCTTTAGAAAGTAAATATTTACAGACTATTACTTTTCCTTTTGAAAGTTACACATGCATCAAGTTCCAATTATAAGGGAGTAAAGTTTTCCAATTACTTTTTAATGACTCAGTAGTTTTAAGTAAGAGATGTGTTTTCCCAAAGGGGAGGAAGACAATGTGTTTGATTTAGGGAGAAATATGAAACATTTCAGGTGGAACTGCCTGGGGAGAAGAGACATAGATGCAGCATAGCTTCATGATTTGAGCATTTTCACGTAAGAACAATTCATTTTATTTTACCTGAAAGGCAATACACAGGGATTTCCCTTTCTCCTTCCTTATATGACCTTGATACATTCCATGTATAAATCAGGTATGTTATCTCGCTGTTAATTGTTCTCTTCCCATCCCTCCAACCATCCCCATGTCCTTCCCTCACGGTAGAGGGAATTTTAGAAACACCTTCCTAACATGATTTCTTAGAGACGTTGCTGAGAATGATGCGTTTTGTGGTTCATAAGGATTCATAAGATCCACACAAACTCAGCATCCACATGTGCATTCACTGCCATGTCCATTGCCTCACTTAATAAATACTGCTGTACATTCCCTGTGTGCCAACTCGGCTGGACAATGAAAGAGCCAAGTCACAAGGTTGATGATATATCTCTTCATATGTTGGAGAATCTATGGGGATAGGAATTGAATATAAATGATCCACAAATTGGATAGGGAAAAGCACACACAAAGGTGGTAGTGCTACTAAGCCCTAGATGGTACTCAACTCTTTTCTTGTATGGCATATCTGGTGACTATGAGCCATGGTTAATAAGGCCTTGCCTGAGGGTATATTATAGACACAAAATTGGTACCTTGACACCACTTAACTAAGAACCAGGAAATGCCACATAGCTCTTAGAGCTTGAACATAGTAGACAGATTTTTGGCAAAACCTCTCCTTCATTACATGTGTGGGTCAAACTGTTAATTCTTCCTCTGAAGGAAAGTCCAAAGCAATTGGCAAAGTGAATGTGTAATTGGGTCTTTGAAATGTCTTCCCTTTCTGCAACCCAACAGCTTCTCTTTCTTCATCCTTGTAAGTGAACTGCAACACAACAGCAAAATTTCAGCACAGGAAAAAAAAATGTAGGATTTGGAATGCCTGTATTTATCAAGAAAAATAAATACTCAGCAAAAAAAGAATTACTTTCAATTCTTCTGTAATTTGTGAAATAAAAGAGATGTGCTTATTTAATTGGATTTGTTCCTTTTTATTTTTATTTTTCTAAAACTGGGTTTAGTCTGAAGCAGCTATGGTACCTAATGCAATGACTGATGTGGAAGGCTGGGCTGTTTATCAGTGATGTAGATTTGGGAGAAAAGAGCGGTAGTTACTTTGTGCTTTATTGTTTAATATAATGATGAACTTTGCAATTAGTAAGCACCTGTAATTGAGCATTGTTACCCTCTGTGCTCTATGGAGCCGACAGTTCTGCAGCAGACACAGAGGTAGCAGCAAGTGATAGCGTGTTATGCCATTTTTCTCCCTTATATCATGAGTATGAGTTATGCTCATATTATGTGTTGTTAAGAAAAAAATGCATTTTGTAAAACAATACAATTCCTCATTTAAATGAGCAATGTTAGACAGAAACATGACTGAGTGTAGAAGGTGAGTTTACTGAATAGATAGTGTAAAGATAAGAAGATATTTTTAGTGAAAATCTTGGAATTTCTTAGAAGAACAAAATAATTATTTATTATTAAAAGTAAGATTTTTATAAAATGATTATAGTTATGATATTCTACAAACATTAGCTTAAATATGACACTAGTGATCTTTGTTAAAGATATATCAATACCATCTCATAGCAGAGGCAGAAATAATGCTGTTTTCTAAATGTAAACCACTGGGCAGTACTGCTTCATTCTTGATAATTTAATATGGTCTTAAGTAGTGTTTAACATTTAACATGTTTTGATACATATCCCTCAAATTTTTATTTAAACGTCAGCATCATAAATTATCAGAGGAGGCAGTGATACAATAGCGCACAGAAGCAATAGGATATTGGCAGTAGTGGGGAACCATCCTCAGGTTGAAATTAGAAAACAAAGGCTGTCTGGGTGTCCTGCTAGCTGTGTGAACCTCAAGCAGTTGCTTACCTCAGAGCTCTGTTCCTTTTTGTAAGATGGGGCAATGTCTGAATGTATATGATTACATTAAAGATCGGACACAAAGTCACTAAAGAAATTCAGGAATTCATTAGGTGTGTACTCTCCCATTGAACTGCACCCTTAGGCCCAATTTATTTTATTTTATTTTAAAATTTTATTAATTTATTCTTGTTACATCTCTATGGTTATCCCATCCCTTGTATCCTCCCATTCTTCCCTCCCTCCCATTTTCCCCTTATTCCCCTCCCCTATGACTGTTCCTGAGAGGGATTACCTCCCCCTGTATATGCTCATAGGGTATCAAGTCTCTTCTCAGTGACCTGCTGTCATTCCTCTGAGTGCCACCAGGTCTCCCCCTCCAGGGGACATAGTCAAATGTGAGGCACCAGAGTACGTGAGAAAGTCATATCCCACTCTCCACTCAAGTGTGGAGACTGTTCTGACCATTGGCTAGATCTGGGTAGGGGTTTAAATTTTACCGCCTATATTGTCCTTGGCTGTTGCCTTAGTTTGAGCGGGACCCCTGGGCCCAGATCTGCCTATCATAATGTTCTACTTGTAGGTTTCTAGGACCCACTGGATCCTTCTACTTTGCTATTCTCACATGGTTCTCTCATCTAGAGTACCAATAGGATGTCCTCCTCTCTGTCCTAGTTTCCTGGTAAGTGAAGGCTTTCGTGGGACATGCCCCTTGGGTTAGTATGCAGATATAAGTGAGTATATACCATTTGAGTCTTTCTGCTTCTGGGTTAACTCACTCATTATGATCGTTTCTAGCTCAATCCATTTGTCCACAAATTTCAGGAATTCCTTGTTTTTAATAGCTGAGTAGTATTCCATAGTGTATGAAATGCTCAACCTCCTTAGTCATCAGGGAAATGCAAATCAAAACGACTCTGAGATTCCAACTTACACCCATCAGAATGGCTAAGATCAAAACTCAAGCGACACCACATGCTGGAGAGGATGTGGGGAGAGAGGAACACTCCTTCATTGCTGGTGGGAATGCAAACTAGTACAGCCACTTTGGAAATCTATCTGGTGCTATCTCAGAAAACTGGGAATAGGGCTTCCTCAAGACCCAGCTATGAATATACCCAGAAGATGCACCAGCACATAACAAGAAAATTTGCTCAACCATCTTCATAGCAGCCTTATTCATAATAGCCAGATCATGGAAACAGCCTAAATGTCCCTCAGTAGAAGAATGGATAAAGAAACTGTGGTACATATACACTATGGAATACTACCCAATTTACTTTAAACTCATTAATGTTTAAATTATAAGTGACATTTCTATTGCTCATATTTGAAACCAAATCTTTATTTTCATTAAAATTCTTGAAAAAATATTCAGTAAATTGAGTTCAGTTTTCTTCTTCCCAACACCTTTGTTCTGCTAGATATATGATGATGTAGGTTCTCAGTAGTGTGACTTTATGGTCAACAATTAGTAAATGGGACCTCAGGAGGCTGAGAAGCTTCTGTAAGGCAGGAGACACTGTCAAGAGAACAAAGCTACAGCCCACAGACTGGGAAAAGATCGTCACCAACCCTACATCTGACAAAGGTCTAATATCCAAAATATATAAAGATTTCAAGAATTTAAACACCACCAACCAAATAACCCAATTAAGAAATGGGACTCAGAATTAAACAGAGAATTCTCAACAGAGGAATATCAAATGGCTGAGAAACACTTAAAGAAATGCTCAACCTCCTTAGTCATCAGAGAAATGCAAATTAAAATGACTCAGAGATTCTATCCTACACCCATCAGAATGGCCAATATCAAAAACTCAAGTGACACCACATTCTGGTGACACATTGCTAGTGGGAGTGCAAACTTGTACAACCACTTTGGAAATCAATCTGGCAGTTTCTGAGAATACTGGGAATGGGGCTACCTCAAGATCCAGCTATACCACTCCTTGGAATATACCCAGAAGATGCTCCACCACACAAGAACATATTCTCAACATGTTAATAGCAACCTTATTTGTAATAGCTAGAACCTGGAAACAACCTAAATGTCCATCAGTTGAAGAATGGATAAAGAAACTGTGGTATATTTAGACTACTACTCAGCTACTAAAACAAAGAAAATTCTGAAATTTATGGGCAAATGGGTGGAATTAGAAATGATCATATTGAGTGAGTTAACCCAGACTCAGAAAGACTCACATGGTATATACGCACTTATAATTGGACACTACTAGCCCAACAGGGATGTCCCCTTGAAAGCCTTTACTTACTAGGAGATTGGAATAGATGAAGGGCCTCCTATTGGCACTCTAGGTGAGAGAAGTAAGGAAGAATAGGGAAATAGAAGGATCCAGAGGGTCCTAGAAACCTATAAGAAGAACATCATGGTGGGCGGATCTGGATCCAAGGGCATCTGCTCAAGCTACTACACCAACCAAAGACAATACATACAGTAAATATTGAACCCCTACTCAGATCTAGCCAAGCGACAGGACATTCTCCACAGTTGTGTGGAGAGCAGGGACTGACTCTGACATGAACTCTGGTGCCGCATATTTGACCACTTCCCCTTGGTGGGGAGGCCTGGTGGCACTCAGTGAAATAATAGGAAGGCTACCAAGATGAGACTTGATTGGCTGTGACCATATGGTGGGGGAGGAGGTCCCTTTCTGTCACAGACCTAGTGGAGAGGAATAGGGTGAAAGAGGGAGGGAGGAGGAACATGAGGAGACAAGCAAGGGGATAAAATTTGAGATGTAATCTGAATAAATTAATTTTTAAAAGGGAAAAAAAGAAAGTCACAGTTTTGTATAAGTGATGCTTTGAATGAGAATGGCCCTATAGGCTTATATATTTTAGTTCCTGGTGGAAGTATTTGGGAAGGATTAGGGAGTCTTCTTGGTGACATTTGTTCCTAGGGGTGGGCCTGGTGGTTTCAAAACCTTAAACTGTTCCTAGTTAGCTCTTTCTATTCTCTCTCTGCCTTATGGTTGTTGTCTCAACATGTAAGCTCTCACCTACTGCTCCAGAACTAACCCTGCCTTCTTGCTGACGTGCTTCCTGCCATGGTGGTCTTGGACCAACCCTCTGAAACTCTAAGCAAGGCCCCAATAAAGTACCTCTTTTTTAAGTTACCTTGATAATGGTATCTCTTCACAGCAATAGAAAAGTAACTGAAACATCTGCTGCTAATTTAAAAAAAATGCTTAAATTGTCTCACCAAACTTTGCTCAGATGGCTGAATACTAGAAAATATTTATTTTGTCTTTTAAGTAAAAAGTGTGATCTACATTTTTGATAAAGGTAGAGATACAGCTTATGCTTTTCTGCCAATCTACTTCTTTCTGAGAAAATGTATGTTAATGAGATCATTCTTTCCAGCTTCTTTTGTTTCCTTAAGTCTCTATTTGGCTCTGATACCTGCTGTTTAGGTGGGATATACTGGGATTATGAGTGGAAGATTATGACAATGTCATGGAAGCTCACATTGAGAAGTACCATTAGGGAGAAAGAAACATTTCGTAAGAGAATCATGGAAAGTGATTCCATCATCACTGTATTATAAAAGCTTCAGAGGGTGGTAATCTGAAGGGAAGGCTCATGGCGATTTATTCAGGAAGGTAGAATGGGCCTTGGAGACTGATGGGTAAATTTGTGTTCCAAAAGATGAGTTTGGGTTATTTAGATCATTGGGAAAAGTGGATTTCAAATGGAGATCTATAAACATATTAAGGTCTGTTTCAAAACCCAAGACAGAGGTGCAACAAGGTACACGAAGCTGAAAGAAAAGCATTGTTGCAGATTGAGCTATCCAGATTGCAGCATCTGAGCTGTTGATTAGGGTGCAGACTCTGTTGAGGATATGGTGTTAGATCAACACCTGGCCAAGGGGATGTGAGACAAGAGGAATCAGGCTGAAGGAGATGCCAGGCCTAAATAGCTTGCCAGAGGACATGTAAGGTGAAGATGGCCCAGTCCTTATCCCCCGCTCTCTTATTAGTCATTGCTGACAGGCTGTTCTGGGAGGAGTGCCACCTTGTGTGAGTAGACAGGCTTTAGGGGAAGCAGTGAGTCCCAGAAAGGACTGGCAGATGAACTCTATGACAGGCACTTCAGCTTAGAACAGTATTCTGAGCAGAGCATTACAATGTTCCTCACATTATGACTGACGACGAAGTCTATAAACCAAAATCCTCAGGCTCATCATTTCAAATATTTGGACCTACTTTTTATCTCTGTGCATGGGCTCACGTGTGTGTGTGTGTGTGTGTGTGTGTGTGTGTGTGTGTGTGTGTGTG
>OU015751.1:18275563-18337266 GCA_907169655.1 Acomys percivali | reverse complement strand
TATGTGTCTATATGTGCATATGTAGGGTTCTCATGCATTTGTAATGCATAATACTATGTCTAAATGCCTACTTACTAAATGCAAATAATAAATACCTCCCCCAAGTTTCTACAGTGAAAAATATGTCCAAAATTTTAAGTTCTTTGGAGAAGGCAAAATTGTCCCAGGTGAGAATAAGGTAAAAACAAACAGTTTTAAATTGAAGATAGATTCTTCTCTCATAAAATAATTCTGATCCATCTCCTCCTCTCAGCCTCTATTTCCCTCTCCCCCAGTTCCATATCTGCTGTTTCCCTTAAAGGCTGTGTGAGAATCAGACCATACTCAGCCTTACAGCCACATATAGTTTTGCCATATTCTGTGACCCAATAAAGAGTTTTTTAGTATAGCGGTGATAAGTCCCAATATTTATTGAGTATATCTGAGTCACTGTGGAGTAGGAAGCAGGCTGGAAAAGAGCCATGGTGGAGCAGGAAGAACAATGGGGGGAACTCTTAGTAATTGAAAGTAGAGGCTTATAAGATAGTTACAGTGAAAAATGCAGATAGATTGGTGGATATCTGAGCTACAATAAAAGGTTCTGGCTGGAAAAGAGATGTCAAAGATGAGACTTGCAGGTTTTCTCTGCATAAGTGATCAGATGGTGGTGCTGTTTCCAAATGTGTAGAGCATGGAAAAAACAAACAAACAAAACAAAACAAAACAAAACCTAGATGTGGAAGATGAAGAGCAGGCTGAGTTTAGTGACTGTTCTGAAATACAGGCTCAAATATCAAGGCAGCACTGGGATAAAAATCTCCAGGGAGAAGAGGTTGAAATGCAATTTGATTGCAATTGAGTTATATACTAATGAAAAGTTTTACAAGAAATTTAGAATTTTCTCAGTCCTCACAGAGGCTTTCTTCACAATTGGTAACTCTCTTACTCTAGGCAGATTTTCTTTCCAGACTCCCAATTCGAAATTGGCCATAAACATTGGTGAGTTTGACAGATATTTGAAATATTTACCTCTATTCTATCAATGTTTATTTTTAAATTGGTACATTACTTATGAATATATATTTTAAATATGAAAATAAGACAGAAACTAGAGAGATCAGTACTTCTGAACTTTATTCCCATGTTTGAGTTTATTCAATATATGGTGTTTAATTACTTCCTGCAGGAAGAGGCAAGCACACATTCACACAGAGTTCTGCAGACCACTACTGAATCTTGGAAACTTACCAAAGATTCCCCAAGCCCAATATATTGCTTTAAGCAGTAAAGTAGTTATTTCTTCTGTTTCCCAAAAATGAAATTATAATATGAATGAGATTCTGGCAAGCACAGGAAAGAAAGACAGTTAAATTAAAATCATTACTCATATAGAAAAGTAGACACACTTGGCTTTTAGCAGAGTACCAGCTTTGGAAGCCAAGGCAATGGCTGCTGCAGGCATCACTGAGGGCTCTTATCTGACAGCAGGAGC
Organism: Acomys percivali; assembly: GCA_907169655.1. Classification (NCBI taxonomy): domain Eukaryota; kingdom Metazoa; phylum Chordata; class Mammalia; order Rodentia; family Muridae; genus Acomys; species Acomys percivali. The sequence continues at coordinate 18,335,795 of OU015751.1, read as the reverse complement.
TTGGAGGTCAAGGCCAGAAACACAGTGCTCTCTCCAAATGAATTCAACCCTTATTCAAATGATGATATTTGCTTAACTGTTTCCCAGGTTTCCCCAGTTATCACATTTTTTTTCATTTTTACACTTTGTATTCTCAGCTTTTTAAAAGTTGCTTCTTTGACAGTGTTATTCTCAAGCTCAAGGTCTATAGCTGAATTTAAAATTCATAATAATTGTATTTTAACATTTGTGCAGCATACACACATCCAACAATCTTAACAGTTGGTCACTTATTATAGCATAGGCCATGGGTATTTGTACAGGAGGTTAATCACCATAGATATGTAAATCATGTCAAAAAAAAAAAAAACTACTGAAAGTCTAAAACATGAAATAATTGTACAAGCTATACTGAGATGATGTCTGACCGTAAGGTAATTGACATGTAAGCATGAGTAATTTAGTTGAGATCAGCAGTACCACTTCAAAAGTCAAGAACTGCAACAGGTGTGACCAGAAACAGTTAGATCCATGGAGTTCACTGTCCAGCCACCCTAGTAGAATCATGAATTCCAGGTTCAGTGACACACCATGTCTCAGACACCATGACAGACTGTGTGAGTGATTGAATGATGGATTTATCAAGAAAAGCAACTGACCTCTACCCCCTACATACATATGTGCATATCTGAAAAGGCACACATGTGTGTACATGCACAGAAAGAAAAACCAGTATTTTACTCCATGTCAGTATTTGCAAACTGTGAACATTTCATAAGAATAAATGATAAAAATGATTTCATTCACGATCAGGAAAAGCTAAGGGGGAGCTATAGGCTTCCATCGCTCTACTTAAGCATTGTCGTCAATCCATTTACGTGGCATGTTAAGAGAAACAAAGTGCCCACTGTTGCTGAAGATTTCTTTGGGAACACTAACATCCATTCAATGTCCCAACTTTATGATCATTTCCCCCAGTTCTCCCTGACGTGCATACTGTTGATGCATTCAGGATGTGTGTTGATCAGACTGAATATGGTCTGTGGCAGTTTTTGTGTCCATATCCTGTCACATCTAGACTTTCTAATAATAGATATTTCCATCTTCATCCTTGTAAATGAAGTCTGCAGGCGATCCATGGTAATTCTATATTCAAAGCATTCACTCATCATCCGCTTTGTTGGGACTGTTATGGAGGTTCTGTAGTTCTAAAACCTTATAGAGAATGAACTGGCTACAAAAAAAAAAAAAGAGCAATAATAGTTTTCCTAAAGTTCTTTAATTTTTATGTATGTGTATTTGTGTGCACCTCTGTGTGTATGCCTTGTTCCTGAAGAGAACTTGTATTACCTGGGGTTAGAGTTACAGGTGATTGTGATCTACCATGTGGGTGCTGGGGATCACACTGCAGTGCTGTTAGCCCCAGCGATTTGTCATGCTGTACATAGCATACATACTCTTTCCTCAACATCCACACACAGCAATGAGTTAATAACAGGATTCAGTGGAAAACTATTTTCTTTTTAAAAGCTTAGTTCTAATAACCAAGTCCTAAGAAATAGTTTGCAAGTACTTAGTAGGCATAAAAGATATTTTATAAAAAATAATTTCAGAATTTATGTTGTGTTTAATAGGAAAGTTTTGGAAAATACAGTTGTTTACATGTATTAAACATAACCTGATATTTTGATACACACGCACTCACACACACACACATACATGGCCACCATAGCCAACGGGTTAATATATACATTTTTTAAGTTAGTTGGTTCTTTTTAGTACCAAGAACTCTTGATACCCATTCTCTTAGCAAATTTCACAATGTTAATTACAGACCTTCTCGGCACATTTGATCTCTAGGTCTATTCAGCCTGTGTTTATGCAGCTTCCAAGTGTTGCAAACAGCACTGTTCCATTTTCTCTCCCTTGCTGTCCCTGATAGGTGTTAGATTTGGGCTAAGGGATCCTCTGGTCTCCACCGCCTACATCGACTTCCTCTTTACTGTCTAAGCTCACAGTTGCTGTAAAAGAAATGGTAGGAACCTCTCTGTTGTTAAATCTGCAATTCTTACTTGCAAAAGAAAGTTTACTGAGTACCCTAAACTATCAGGGACTAAGGGTGGCACACTCATCTGAAAGTCAAAAGTTTGCTGAAGGAGTGACCCTTACTTATTCCACTGTCCACTATATCAGACACAGCCTGACTTTGGGCATTAATTATGGATTATTAAGCAACTACACAGCATGGGGCCACCCCACATCTCTCTGGAAGTGGTAACTGGGGACCTCTGCTTAGCCTGGTGGGCTTGAGAATCCTTCAGTGCCCCTACCGTGCGGCTGGCTATTTATGCTCATAATGACTCTTCCAACAAAACTTTACTAAAAAAGACAGTTTATCTCTGGTTCTCTCTGCAACTAAAAATCTGAGACTTGCGATTGACACGTTTCTCTGTATCCACCTGTTCTATATTAGATTTGTATGGCAGTGAAATAGTTTGCTGCCTCTGGCGTCATTACCTTTGCATATTGACTTCTAGGCTCATCCATTTTGCTGTAAAGACTGTTGTCTCCTTATTTTTGAAGCACAGGCAATATTCTATGGCAACTGTATACATACTATATGTTATATCAGGTAATCATTCAACACACACAAAGATGGTTTCACAGTTGTGAATAATGTTGCACCCGAAAACGGAGGTGCAAGTACCTCCTTAAGATCCAGATTGCAATTTCTCTGCATATAAGCCCAGAAGTTCCATACCAAAATGTCTACACCAAATAATATCATCACCAACAGGCTCCCCCTTTGTTTTTGTTTCCTTTTACGTTTGTGTGTGTATAACATATATGGTGTGCATGGGCTTATACATGATTGCATGTATGTGATGCACGTGTATGTGAGTATGCATGGGCATATGGACATGTCAGTGTGGAAGCCTGAAGTTGGTTGGTGTTTGAATCTTTCTCAATAACTCTTCTGTATTATTCATTAAGTTGGGGTCTCTCAATTAAACCCTCAGCATTCCTATATGAGTAAGAATGCTACCCAATTCGTTCTGAGAATCCCTTGACTCAGCCTTCAGGGAGTAGAATCATAGGTGGGCTGACTGTGCCCAGCTAGCATTTAATGACTCAGGAAAATTGAATTCCAGTATTTATGCTTGTGTAGTAAGCAGTTAACCATTGAGTCATCTCTTTACTAAGCATTCCCCTTGGTCACACATGAATGAACTCTTTTATACGTTTTATTTTGCCTCGTCTTGGTGACAGCCATGCTAACAAACCACATGATTTTTATGGGATTTCTTTTGCTAGTTATATTACGTATATAAAATAAGAGACTTGCCGAGTCTTTTTATTACATATGTAAGTAGACTTTGATGACATCTAACGCCAGTGATTCTGGTCTTCACTCTTTTTCCTCTCGCCAAGCCTTAGTAGCACTAATTCTACTTTGGTTTTACTTCTTTTTAAGTTATGGGTCCCACTATATAAAACCAACACGTCATACTTGTTGCTCTGTGCTCAGACTGCTTTGCTTATCCATTTCTAGTTCCAGTCATTTGCATACCAATGACAAGGTTGTATTCTGTAAGGCGGATCTGTGTGTGTGCTTTTAATTTGTATTTCTGTGGTGATTTGTGATGCCTATTACCTTTTTACTCAGTGATTTGACCTTTCAATTTCTCCTTCAAACAAATGCCCATTCAGGTCCTTTGCCTATTTTTAAATTATCTTTAAATTTTCATATACACTGTGATTATTAAATACGTGATGTGTTGGGTATAATCATTCTCTCCCATTATTTTGCTTCTTTCCATTTTGTTGATTTAATCCTTACTATGCCCAAACAAGTTCTATTTGTTTATTTCTGAGTTTCTTGCTTGAGCTTCTGTTGTTTTATTCACGAAGTGATTAGCAAGGCCAATGTCAAGGAGTGATATTAAATTTCCTTGGTATGAGTTTTGGCACATCTGGTGTTAAGATTACCTAGAAAATAAAATACTAGCTTCTGGGTTTTGTTGATAGTAGGTGAGTAAACATGGATTGGGTATCTCATTGAAGGTAACCTTTTGTTGTTGCACAAAAGGTAGTGCTCAAAGTGTAATACTCCAAACACTAACATGTCAAAACTGAGTAATGATGGCCGGCTGAGCTATGATCCTGATAAAGGTGGTAATCCAGTTATCCTGTGACTTCTGACATGGCGGTATACTGTTAGCAGATGAAGTATAGGATGCCCACATGTATTAACAGAAAGGCTGTTTTATGTATAAATATATATGAAATATCATATAGGACAACTCAGAGGTAATACTGGGATTCAGTTTCATTATTTTGCTCATGGATATGCTGTAAAAGAGACTGTCTTTTCTCCAGTGTATGTTTCAACAAAATTTGGGGGCGGGGGAGCCTTATGAGTATGGCAGTGTGGGCTTCTTTGTTTTAAGATGTATGTTTTAAAATATTTGTTTGTATCTGCCACATGTATGCCAGTGCTTTTGGAATAGATTTGGTGTCACAGGAATGATTGGTGGTTCTGAGCCACATGATGTGGATGATGGGACAAAACTCAGGTCATCTGGAAGAGCAGTATAGGCTCTTACCTGCTAAGACATTTCTCTAGCCCCCCCCATTTTGGGGTGTTTTTCTGGGTGCCCTATTCTATTTCATTTGCCAGTATACATGATTTGATAGCAGCATTATTCTGTTTTGTTTGGAATTTACTGTGGCTTTGTTTTGTTTTGTTTTTCTCTTTTTAAAATTTCATTTATTATTATTTTAAAAATATTTTCCTTTTTAGTATATATTTATATTATTACACACATGTACACACACACACACACATATACGCACACACACACACACACACACACACACACACATATATATATATAAACTACCTAAAGCAAGAAGAACCATGAAACAATCAGGAATTATATAAATGTTACATTCATAGTGTTTTGGATATTTGTATTTGGCAAACTTGAAGAAAATATCTTTCCTATCTTGATGTGTCTAAAATTCTGAATGTAAACCCATATCTATCATATCTCATCTTTATCATCTTAAAACATCTATCTAGATGTAAAAACACCTTAACCCCTAAAAAATGAAGCTTAATTGTAAAACTAAACTATCTAAGAAAGTCCTTGATAGTTCCTGCCTCAGAAATATGTCTGTCAGATATATTGGGCTAGAAGACTGAAGATGATGCTCCAACGTTATAGAGTTTTGGATAACTGTTCAGGGAGAAAACTGTCTCTGTCATTTTCTCATTTTGGAAGCTGATAATCTGCACTTTCTGTCTACTCAGGTAATTAATTTTATTCCTTCTCAAGTCCCTGATGGGGTTGAAGTCCAGATAGTTCAGTTTTACTGTGGCTTTGTAATGTAATTTGATATCAAGATAGAAATTTAGAAACTCCTTCTCTTTTTATCCTATTACTTAGATAAAAATGTCAGATATAAAAGTGTTTTCATGAAATTATTATGGTTTTAAGATAAGATCATCTTCAAAAATGATAATTTTACCTGTTTGTGTATTTTCTTTCTTTCCTTTCCTTTCCTTATTTCTGTAGTTAAAATTTCAGTGTGTGTGTGTGTGTGTGTGTCCTTTTTAACATTAAAATCATGATAGTAAGAGCATAGAATGATTTTTTCTTTTTGTTGTTGTTTTATTATATTGTTGTTGTTATTCTCTTTGGTTTTTAAACACTGTTTTTGTTGTTGTTGTTGTTGTTGTTTTGTATACCCGTAGCTGTCCTGAAGGTTGTTTTGTAACTAGGCTGGCTTTGATCTCAGAAATTTGCCTGCCTCTGCCTCCCAAGTGCTGGCATTAAAGGTGTGTGCCGCAACTGCCCATCTTGTCTTTCTTTTCTCTGGAAGAGCATGGATCTGAGTTTTTCTTCAAATACTTTGTCAACTTTTGCAGTGAATCCCGGTGGTTCTGAACTTTTCTTACTGTAGGCCCTTGCTCTAATAATCTTATCATTTGTTATTAATATTTTATGCTGTCTATATCCTCTTGATTGAACTTGTTCAAGTCATATAAGTTGAGAACTTTATCTGTTTCTTTAAAAATCTGTAGCTTTTTATAGAATGTAGGTTTTCAAAGCATTGTTAATTATCTTCTGAATTTTATTTGTATCTGCACTCATGCCTCCTGCTATTTTGACACCTCCTTCAATGATGATTGTTTGCTCATCTTAGAGTTATTTTCACTTTTAGTTGTTAAATTCTCTTGATTATTTGTCTACCTATTAGTTTATAGCGACCTATTTTACCCCTTATGACTAATTTTGGTTTGTAGTTTATTCCAAGCTATGCATAGCTGTTCAGGCTAGGTTAGGCTTCCACTTGTCTATATTTTGACTTACATCCTTCATCCTGCACAGTAACCACCTGAAGGTTTACATGACTGGCACTCTGTCACTGTGGCCATTCTGTAGATGGAATGATGACACTTATATGCATCTGAAAGAAAAATGAATTTCAGGCTTACTATATATTCACAGCAAAATACTTTTTAATTAGTAAATTAAAAGTGAAAGACCATAATAAGCTTTTAGGAGACAATGTAGAAAAATATGTCCATGAGCTTTTGATATGAAACACATTTAATAAGCAACAAAAGTACTCAATATTAAAAACTCTTAGCCAGCAATCTATACAATATTAGGCACATTGTTTTTAAGTATATATCCACAAGGTAGTGAAGGGAAAATATATTTGAAGATAAATAACATTATATCTACACATCTTTGTGTAATTATTTGATATTATAAGTGTGTAGATACAGTTAAACATAAACTATATGTATTTAAATGAAACATGAAACATACATGAAACATACAGACAGAATCCACTAGGCAAAGGGATTTGGACATATGAATGTATGTTTCACTATACACACAACCCAAATGTTCAATTAGCATACAGAAAACTGTATCACTTCTTTAGTTGTCAGGGGCTCTGAACTAAATCACACATCCACTCTCCATTGTAAGTGGCCGTACATTGAATTTTACAATTCCATAAGTTGATAGAGGTGTGAAATATGAAGCACCCACATATGTGGATGCTCACTTGTATTGTGACAGGGATATTAGGAAAATGTAAAAGTACATACACCCCATCACTTCACAGTTCTACTCCCATAGGCACAATTTGCAGAAATCTATGTGCACAGGGCAGTGGGCATGTGCTTGGTGTGATAAGAACACCACCAATTGAGGTAGCCTAAAACTAGAAATTAGAGCATACTTATGAGAATTATGTTAATGAAAATGACTGCTGATGAATAAATGACTTGTAGCTATATACACATAGTTGAATGAATCTCATAAAAATATATTGATAAAAAGAAACTGGAGGTGTGATTTTTTTTTTTGAAAAATTTTAGGAACAGGTAAAACCAAATGATGTTTAGAGAGATGCTCCTGCAGTGACACTGTGTGGTTTGCATCTTAAATGCCTCTAATTGACCCATGTTTGGAAGGTTTTTACACAGGTGATGGTGCTCTGGGGAGATTGGGGACTTACGGGCGGGGGTCTAGTAGTAGGTTATGCTCACAAAGAAGACATCAGAGTTTGGAATCCACAGATCTCTGCCTGCAAGTTCTCCCAGCACCAGGATGTGTTGAGCTGCCACAGGCCCAAAGCAGCAAGACCAATCGTAGTCAACTGAAACCTGTAAAGCCATGATCTGCACAAATGTTTCTGCCTTTTAAATGGTCTACACCTGGTACTTTGCCACAGTAATGGAAAAGTGATTCATGAAGGGATATGCAGCATGGCAGTGTTCTTTTCAACTTGATCATTGGTTATGAAGATTTTTAAAGTTGTATGCTTACAGTTTATCTTACTTAACTATATAAAGGCTCAAACAAGGCATTAACAAATCCTCATTCATTGTTAGTATTTTTCTCCTTTTTTGAGATTAATATCTGAGTGTATCAGTTAGGTCAGTGTGAGCAAGCTCTGCACTATAATATAATAAATTACAAGAACCACTATCCTTATCATTTGTCGCTTCTAACCAGATAATGGCTTGTTAGATAAATCTTTCCAAAGTAATGTAAGGACAGTAGAATACTGTTGGTTTATTTATTTTGGCAAGATTAAATGTAATGAAATGGGCCCACTACACATCACCTTCTTGCATAAAATTCAGAAAAGATGTAGTCATTATTTAATACCATAGTTGATATTTTCATAGCTTTCCTCTGAGCACTTTGAATTTAGTGTGCTATGGAGTTAAAAAGAAGACTGAAATAAAAGAAGCATTAATAAATAGCAAAACCCTATGATTATCCCACACACACACACACATTTAATGCTGACATTGTGTTTTCCAAGGTAGTGGTTCACTCATTCACATATTGAGGCTCCAGGAATTAAATGAATAGAGTATTCAAATGCTGTTGAACTTTACACCACTGGTATTACTAAAAGTAATGTGAGAGTCTGTTGTATTTTGATAAATGCAGTCTCACTCAATAAATGCTACCTAGTCTGGGTAGAGAGTGATGTCCTCCGTAAATTATGGAAATTGGAAAATGGGGTAAAGCAATTCTTCAGCCTCAGGAACATGGAGTTTTTGTGTATTGTATAGTTATAATTTCTCATGCTCCTGCCCGTGGGTCTTCCTAAGTTTTAGTATATGACAACCATGAAGCCTCCAGTTAAGATCTGACTATATCAAAAGAGGAAAGGCTTTATAGGTAAATAAATAAACCTTATTGCACAGCACATTTACTGGGAAACAGGCCATCCTGTATCTGTCATAGGTACCACATTAGAATATTGAACGCCGTAGAGAGAATTATAGCTGATGAAACCTTGGGTTACTTTTCTGTGTAAAATAAATCATAAAATACCATTAAATCCTTCTGCATTCACTTGTTTCAAAAGCCAGAGCAGTAAATAAAATCAGTGACGGAACTAGAAAATAGGTTATCCATTCATCTGAAAAGCAGAAGGAATATTTTTTGTTAGTGTGTGTGTGTGTGTGTGTGAGTGTGTGTGTGTGTGTGTGTGTGTGCACGCACGCGCCCATTCGCGTGAGGTGAGAGTCCATGCTTCTTAAGAAAGATTGAGTAATTCTGAATGAGAATAATTTAATAATTTTAATAGGCTATCTCTTTCACCCCAACCAAGAGGCTTCTTTTACTATTCATTCACAGTTTTGAACTAAACACTGTTAATATGCTCTTGAAGGGTGAAGTACAGTATGGAAATACCAGGGGACTCCAGATGATGCAGCTAAGTTTGAAGTGGTGCTTAGATTTACAGGTGTGTTAAACCTTTGATATTGGGCCTCAACGTTATCACCTACAAAGTTCAGAAAGAAGAACCACAAACATACAGTCAAGTTACAAAAGAATAAATTGTGTGTCTCAGGTATCCTGGGCCTTCTGTTGTTGTTGTTGTTGTTGTTGTTGTTGTTGTTGTTGTTGTTGTTGTTTTCAAATAAAGTTGAGTGTTGTTCTTTCAAATTCTGTAAAGAACTGCATTGTAATTTTGATGGGAATTCTGTTGAAACTGTAGATTGCTACTGGTGAGATGGACATTTTTACTATATCAATCATATTGATCCATGAGCATGGGAAATAAGTCTATCTTCTGATATCGTCTTCAAATACTTGAAATTCTTGTCATATAGGTCTTTCACCTGATTGGTTAGAGTTGCACAAAGATATTTTGTATCATTTGTGGCTATTATGGAGGGTGTTGTTTCTCTAATTTCTTTCTCAGCTCATATGTTGTTTGGATGTAGGAGGGCTAAGGAATTTTTTGAGTTAATTTTGCATCCAGCAACTTTGCTGATGGTGTGTATTAGCTGTAGGAGTTCCTTGGTATAAATTTTGAGGCCACTCAAGTGTACTATTATATCATCTGAAAATAGTGATACTTTGATTACTTTATTTCCAATTTGTATCTGTTTGAGCTCCTTTAGTTGTCTTATTGTTCTAGCTAAAACATCAAATACTATATTTAATAGATATAGAGAAAGTAGACCTCCTTGCCTTGTGGCTGATTTTAGTGGCATTGCTTTATGTTTCTCTTCATTTAATTTAATGTTGGCATTGGCTTGCTGTACATTATTTTTACTGTGTTTAGTTATATACTTTGTATCCCTGATATCCCCATGAGTTTTAACATGAAGCCGTGTTGGATTTTATCAAAGGCCTTTTCACCATCTAATGAGATGATCATGTGTTTGTTTATATAGTGGATTACACAGGTGGGTTTTCCTATGTTGATCCATCTCTGACTCTTTGGGATGAAGCCTACTTGATCATGATGGATGATGTTTTTGATGTGTTCTTGGATTTGGTTTGTGAGGAGTTTATTGAGTATTTTTGCACTAGTGTCCTTAAGGGAAATTAATCTGAAATTCTGTTGTGGTTGAGCCTTTTTGTGTGGTTTAGGTATCATGGTAACTGTGCCCCATAGAATGAATTTGGCAATGTCCTCCTGTTTCTATTTTGTGGAATAGTTTGAGTAATATTGGTATTAGCTCTTCTTTGGAAGTCTGATAGATTTCTGTGTTAAAACCATCTGGTTCTGTGATTTTTTTTTTGAGGGCTGTTGGGAGGTTTTTAATGGCTGCTTCTATTTACTTAAGGGTTATAAGCCTATTGTTTACCTGATCTTGATTTAAATTTTGTATGTGGTGTCAGATTATGAGTATGGCAGTCTTATGAGAGAAATGCCTATTTTTTATATTCTACTTTCTCTAAGTCCAGTCTCAGTATAGTGAAGTGGAATGTCTAAATAGGGAAAGCATTGTGACTATTATATGAAGGCAGTTTAGGAAAGTCACTGGAATACTTGAATATAAATATTTGGTGCATATTCTCTATTGCAAATGAGCATTAGTACTGGCCTGATTTTTTTTGTTCTCAGAGGTCAGTTATAAATAAAATGACACAAGCAAACAGCAAACACATAAAGTACTACTGTAAAAGTTTCTTGTAAGGCTAAACTCTTATCACTTGGAAAAGCTTTCTTACATTTGTTGTATGCCTCAAGCAGAAGGAACCTTTGCGTGGAGTGGGTAACCTGAGGTCAAAGATCTACTTGACTTTGTCCACATGCCTTGAGGAAATAACAGCGAGACATTAAGATCCCTGCTTTTGGTAAACAGTGGGAGACAAGGATCATGCGTGATTCAGATGTTCACACTAATGCACAGTGAGACTCCAAAGGAAGGGGTCATTGTTCCATGAAAGTACATAATGAAAGAAGCTGACCTAGATTTCATAAAGCTACCCTTAGGAAATGATGCCTAAAGTGACCCCTGGGGATGAATTGGACACAAAGGGAACAGCAGAAAGGAATGCCCTAGGCAAAAATAAGGAAAGGCCAAAAATAGGAGGGAGTGGACGAAGGACGTAACACTAGAGGGATAAGCACAGGCAAATGTGTCAGGCTTCAGACTAAGGTCCATGCTTTTAATTTTATCCTACAGGAAGTGGAGGTCCTATATGGGCACCAATGCTGAGACAGTAGTATAGAATAACTAGAAGCTGAGCTCGTGCTAGCCCAGGGAGACAGCTGGGATTACAATAATGAACAGTAGAATATTGTTGTGTTAATGATAATAGAAGTCAGATGATGAGGTTATGGACATCACATCAAAGATTTTTTTTTTCCTAGAGAATGAATAAAGAGAAGAGAAAATGAGAAGGACAAAGAGTAGGAAGGACAGAGGAGAGGAGCAGAAAAGGGGAGGGGGAGGGGGTAATGAGGAGAGAGGAGATTAAGCAAGAACAAGGAAAAAGAGTGATGAGAGGGGGGACAGAGGGGGGGAGAGAGAAGAGAGAGAATCGTTTTACCTCAATTTATACTTTATATGTTTATATATGTAATATCTTCCAAGCATGCCTTTCCTCACCGGGATCTGTTGCTTATACAATTTAGATTTTATATACTCTCTTTTCTTAAGTGTTGATATATAATTTTCTCCCTTATCTGCCTGAAAATATGTTCTGTTTTATTTTGGTTTTTGGGTTTTCTTTCTTTCTTTTTCTTTCTTTCTTTCTTTTTTTCTTTTTTGTTTTGTTTTGTTTTGTTTTGCTTCTTCTATTTCCTAACTTTTTTCTTAATCTTGGAGAAATGGTATATGCATAGGAAATATCCCTTAACAGTTCATGAAGTTAAATTCTCTAAATAACTTAATTTTGTCTAACTCATTGCAATGCTAAAACTGGAGCTGTATCTTCAGATATTCCAAATCTATGAAGAAAGAATGTCTAATCCCCAACAATTAGACACTTCAAACTTTTCTTCTTCTAAATTTGCCAGCTTCTTATTTAAAAAAAAAAAAAGACGTCTTGGCAATTAGTGAATAGTTTAAAATTTCCCTTTGTACTTGTATGAGACTGGATGGTACATTCAAAGGGCAATTTCATCGATGTTTCTGGAACAAAATTCATTTTAAAACAAAAGTGATTTGGCAAAGATAGAAAATTTGTCTTTCAAATCTTCTATTTGAACATTAATGATACAGAAAATCTAGACATTTCTTTCATTTCAAATCCCCTACTTATAATGCACTGAGTATTGGATTATAATGGATTAAAATATGTGCATTGTTTATATATTTTCATTATTAAAAATATTGTTCCCATTGTCTTACACTAGAATGTGGATTATTAGTTCCTGCTTTTCTTTAAATTAGGAACCTTTTTAACTCTTATTAGTTTTTTATTTTATTAATTATTCACTTTACAAGAATGCTATCTAGTAATAACAATGTGATAGTTGAGACTAATTTTCTATCCATTTCCTGTGTTTATATTTGTGTGAATAACATTCTTTTGAATTCCCAAGACATTCTTATATTTTATTTTTTGCAATTTGTACCCACAGATATTCATGAAGTATTTAAATCATGAGTTGTTTTACATAACTACACTAAATAATTCTGCCGAACATTGTAAAATTAACATTTAAAAAGGATTTAATTATTTTTGTTTTATGTGTATGAGTGTTTGCCTGCGTGTACACATGTTCACCATATGCATCCCAGTGCCTGCAGAGTCTACCAGAGAGCAGGGATTCCCTTGTGCTAGAGGTACTGACAGTTGTGAGCTGTGCTGTGTATGCTGGGAGCAAACCCTAGGGCCTGGGCAAGAGCACCAAGTGCTATTAGTCACTGCACTAACTCCTTAACTGCATATGGAACATGTATTTTAACGGCCCTTAAAAATTAAGTCATTACAGTACAGAGAGAGGGAGAGAGGAGGAAAGGGGGAGAGAGAGAGAGAGAGAGAGAGAGAGAGAGAGAGAGAGAGAGAGACCTTGGGGCACATAACTCTAAATGAGATGTTTCCATCAAATCCCTCCCCTCTTAGCTCAGGGAACCCCAGGGAAGTGGAGGTAGAAAAGTGTGGAAGCCAGAGGGGATGGAGGACAACAGGAGAACAAGGTTCTCTAAGTCAACGGAGCAAAGCTCATATGAATTCCCAGAGACTGACACAGTAAGTACAGGGCCTGCGTGGATCGACACCAGGCCCTCCACACACATATTTTTTTTTTCTTTTAGTCATTTCGTTTACTTCTACAGTGTTCAAATTCTGGTGGTAAATACTGAATATGATGGATGTGTGATTTACTTGGACAAAACTGGCCTCCCCCAAAGTCCTTTTCTAAATGGATACTCAGTCAGAATTTCTGTCTCATTTTCAAAGGTCTTCACTGTGTTCGTAGATGACATTCATGATGGTAAATAAATGCTGCCCATTCAGCTCTTGGTTTCATGAAGAGCACAGTGGTCTCGGCTTGGTTTAACAGAGCAAGTCTCTCCTCAAGCCCACAGTTGAGTCCTCACCAGCTGCGATGGTAGCGCCTCTGTAGCCTTCCCTAGGAAACGCTTCCCCGGGCACCAGCAAGCTCACCCAAGGCTCCCACGGATTAACTGGGAAGCTGACTGGGAACTCAAGAGCTTAGCCGGCAGAGGAATTGTGGGAAAGAAGAGGCACAGCTGGATGAAGCATCTTCATCCATGACACTGGGAGACAGTTTTATACGTTGTAACCCTTCACCCAGGCTAGGAGGGGCCTCAAGTTTCAGAGAAATCACATGGCACAGTTGTCAGCCTCGAAGCTGTCCACACACATCTTACAGCTTTCAACTTAGTGTTTTTATGGGACTCCTGAATGTGTGAACTAGTAGGTCTCTGATTCCTGTGCTGTCTCTTGGGTATCTTTTCCTTTTGGTTATTTGCTTTGTCCAACTTTGATGTAATGGGTTTTGTTCCACCTTATATTTTATTTTGTTATGTTTTGGTGTTTAAAAAATGAATAAGAAATAAAAAATAAAATTCTAAAAAAAAATAACTTAACTAGGTCATTAAAGTACAAAGGGTAACAATTTACCTGAAGCCACATGGAACTGATGATTAAGGGAGGTAAGTTAAAGTGTAGGATTTGACTCAAGATTGCATTTTCATTCATGTATATCCGGCATGGTAATAATTTTGTCTAACGCCACACAATTCATTTACTATTTTTCTTCATTCATTTATTTGATTTAATAATTTGTGTTCCCTTTAGTGGCAAGGACATAGCTTGATTTTATGAATAGAATGAAATTTACACATTTTAAAGGACATTAATTTTCCTACTTATTGCATTTTCTGAGATTCGGACTGCACTAGGTCATTGGTTTCCTTTTTTGCTGACATTGATTATGAAAAATGTATCCTCATCTATAATTTCAAGGAAAGCCGTCGTTCTTCGGAAATAATATTTGCCATTAGCCTTAGAAATAATTTAAGCCCTAGCGTATTACGTTTTAGTTCCTTATGTGTAGTCAAAGGCAGGGTAAGCCTTGTGAGAAGATTTAGTGTGAATAATCCCCTAAGCAGGATTACCTGCTCATGAGAAAGGAGCTTACAAGGTTGAGAGGCCAAGGTAGAATGCCTTGTCATTAATGGTCTATAGAACCCAAGTCCAGGGCAAGCTTGCACTCCTCCTCACCACCAACTCCTCTGCCTCCACAATGCCATCATCATTTGACAGAGAGCTGTGATGACACATGTTAATGGTGACAAATACAGCCTTAATTCCAAATGTTGGGGTAATTTCCAAAACTGAAGTACAGTGCAAAAGACAAAATAAAAATAGTTTCCAAGCTGAAAAGAAGGGTGGGTAAAACAGCATTGACAAGGAGAAGCATTTAAGCAGCCAGCGTAAGAAAGCAGAGGATTGGTACCTGATCTGATGATATCACTAATGGTTGCTCTAATTTTAAACTCACTATACCAGGGCCAATTTACACACAAGATAAATAAATTCTGCTCATTTGCAAGCTTTGGTGCCTTTGGAGTGTCATATATCTACTTGTTTTTAATTTCCTCCACACACCATGACACTGCAGCAATCAGATCTCTCAGTACATAACTCATCATTTTAATCCACAAAGTGCTTTTGTTATATTAACTAAAAATTTAAGGTTATTTGTATCAAAGCCAGTATCGAACTGTCTCTGGGAAAAAATTAAATCATATAGATTTATTTCACCTTTTAAAGTAACTTCTTTATAGTTAATTTTCAAGAGGTTTGTATGTGTCAGATGTTAATAATAACATTAATGTTAAAATGACCCTTAAGGAGTTGCATACATTTAAGCACACCCCTCTTTCAACCCAAGTCTTGTATAGCTCTATCTTCTGTGAAAGCAAGACCTGAAACAGCAATTGTAATTTCATGTACAAAATCATTCTGAGGCAAAATAAAATAAAATAAAATAAAATAAAATAAAATAAAATAAAATAAAATTAAAAATAATGGAAGTTAAAGCCTTGTACAATATTGGACAGATTTCTGCTTGTATCTCTATTGTTGTAACTGTTAACAAGAGATACCGATAATGCCCATCTTCACTGAAACGAAACATATCCATGCAGACTAAGAACTTTGAAACACTCCTGACTCAACAGACCTTTAATATGCTCCTCTGGTCAGGGGTCCACTATCCTTCTATTTGCCACCGTATTTGTTTTTAAAAATTGAACATTTTCACTGTGTGTGTGTATGTGTGTGTGTGTGTGTGTGTGTGTGTGTGTGTGTGTGTGTGATCGTGCACATGAGGACATCAGAGGAGATCTTGAGGGATTTATTTTCTCTTTCTACTTTGTATGCTGCAGAAATTGAACTTGGATCTTCAGGCTTGACTGCAAGCACTTCTACCTACTAAGTATCTCAGCAGCAAATCTACATTAGTTTTAAATAATACTTTTCTTTTGTTTCTATGGAAAACTAATGATAACAAAAGACTATTTTTTTGGGGGGGGAGGTGTCATCTTTGCAAAAGGTAAATTCATCAAATCTGCCTCTTTATCTTATGCTCTTTTTCAGGGATGCAAAATCACCATCTTATAATCGAGTCAGGGTTTGATGCATAGTTGTATTGAAATCTCTGTTTCATCATTTGAGAGGCCACAGAGCTCGTAATGAAAATAACAGTGGTAATAGCAGCACGGACTATATGCAAAACCTTGATCCAGGGTTTTCTTTAAGAAAAACTATATTTTGAGTGCAAAAAATAATTGCTGATTTGTAAATGCTGACAATATCCAGGAAAGGATATATTTTTATAAATTACCAGTTGGACGTAACTGCGAGACTTACCTGCCTCCATCTTTTGTTCTTACCATCCCTCCTTTCCTCCCCTGGTTTGTTCCATCATTCCTTTGTTCCTTCCTTCGTTCCATTTTTTCCTTCTTCTTCCATTTCTTTCTCTCTTCTCCTGCTTCTTCCTTATTCTTCCTTACTCTTCTCACACCTTCTGTCATTTGGTTTACACCATCTATTACTCTAATACAAAATAATTTATATTGTAATATTACTTTTCATAAGAAAACTAGGAAAACTTGCTCATTATTTGGAGCACCCAGAGAATAAGAAGAGGTGTTCTATCATCTGTGAGCATCACTAACATAGTAAAATCATCAGCAGACTTGGAAGTGACTGTAATCTACCTGAAGTCATCCAATAATCACACACAGAATGTATCCTCCAGTTGATGCCCCGCTTTCCTGGGTCACGAAATATGTATTATAGTTTTCTAGGGCAGATTTCCAAATGTAAACAATCTTCAGATGGCAAAAATCACACTCCTGCTGGAGCATGAGACAAAACATCATCAGTTGCTGCAAACAATCTGAAGCAGCCCCATATCCCACACCTGGAATTAAAACAAAAACATATTCCCATAACATTTTTGTGTTTTCAAAGAAACCAAAAATTTTCACTATACCATGTAATCCAACAATGCTACTTCTTGGTATATACTACACATCATTGAAAATTTAGGGTTGATAGATGCATTGTCATAATAGTATTGCTTATTAGAGTGAAAATATAAAGTATCCATTTAGCAGAGAGTATGATATGCTTATACAGTGAACTATTACTTAGATTTAAAGAGAATAAAAATTTCATGCATGGTATAAAATAGAGGAAACTGGAAAAACTGCATCAATAAAGTAATCTTTATATAAAAGGGAAACATTATATAGTTGTACCTTTATGAAAAATCTAGGATAATAGTCAATGAAAGCAAATGCAGTAGAAGGTGCTAGATGCTGGGAGAAGGAGGAAGAGACTGTCCCTTCTTAATGGGTATCTAATTTCTATTAGGTATGATCCAAGTCTGAAGATGGACTTGACAAAGCCTGAACCACAATGTTAGTTTGCTTAATGTAATGAAAATTTATGATTGTAGACATCAAAAAACATGAACTTATGTTACTATATATACACATAAATACACATGTATATATACACACATACACATACATATGTAAATGTGTACACAGTGAAATTTATTCATATGTATGTACAATAAAATCAGTTTTAAAAAGAACGCGTTTAGGAGGGTTAGGAGAGACAAAAGTAGAGGGAAAATGTAAGTATATTATAATATCAAATTAAAAAAAACAGGGGTTACGGGGTTAAGGACCAAAAGGGAATGGGGAATTATGAGCTGGGAAAGAGCAGAAACAAAGATCAGTTACACAGTGGGATAACTGCCCTTTGCTCTATAGGGAAGGGATGATTTTAAAGCACAAAGGAGAGGAAGGTGAGGCTGATTGAGCAGAAGGTGGTATGTAATGACATTTCTTTGCATTTTTATAAGTGTATCTTGTTTCATCTGGTGAGCTGGGGAAGGTGAAGGAATGAGACTTAGGTGATAATCAGAGCAAAAATCACAGAGCTACTGTTTGTGTTCTATCGTCAGGAGACTGAGCTGCATAGGGTAGTGGGCTGTATACTGTAATGAAACAGCTTAGATGAGGCTACTCCAAGGAGGCCTCCTGTGAAATGAAATTTAGATTGTGCTTTTAGTCAGCTATTTTTCTACCAGAAGTTACCAGCTTTTGTGAGAGGCAGGATCCTCTCTGAATTTAAGAAAAAAAATATATTTGTAGTAAAGAAAGTGTTTTGGAGAAAATAGCAGCTGGAAGCAGGGACTTTTTTATCAGGAAATAAAAACAGTCTAGTAAAAATATAATAAGAGCCTGCATTTTAAGACATCCTTAAATGCTGAGTGACCAGGTAATTGCCAGGGTGGTTCCAATACATACACACTGTAACAATAACCTAAAGAAAGAAAATGATTCATAAATCTAGAAAATTCATTTAAAATTTTAGCTAAATGTGAAGAAGACCGGAGGATGGTCATCTATTTTTGCCCAGTGTGTATAGCTAAAATACCAGAAAGGTACCTCAGGAGAAATACTTTTCTGTCTTCAAGAGAGTTAGTACATCTTCCAAATTGTGTCTGCTTTTAGATTTAAGCTGAATATCAGCAGAGTCAAGCAGGATAAAGCTTTCTTGTAGAGTACAATGTTGAATCAGATAAATTGGATCAGCAGTTGAACTGAAAATGTTCTCACAAAATATCGCCTGTCATATATTCATGGCTCCACATCCCTACAGCAGCTTCTGCACAGTACTTTAAAGGGATGCCTGGCTGGGAAGCCATAATTTCAGCACAGACATGTGTGCACACACTTGTCCAATTGTGGGAACGAGGAAACACCAGAGGCTGGAGCTTTTGCAGTGTATACAAAAGTACATTGTAAGTTAATAGGTTAATAAAACTCTAAAACTGAAGTCAAGGGGCACCTCACCGGAGTTATATCCAACGTTACAGCACATTTCCTTAAAATTTAATGTGCTCCACTTTCACAAGCAAAGAAATAAAAGAAAAGAATACCAACATAATGTTGTTAAGCAAGTGAATTCAGCCTTCTACCTGTAATATGCTATTTGAAAGAATTTTAGCTAGGTGTAGGTGTTAGCTTACTGGATGGAAAGGGCACTTTATAATTGCAGTCCTTAAAGCTGGATAATCAAAATATCTAAAAGCGGTTCCGTTTGTTTGTTTAGACAAGCTGTCCTCCAACTCATTATGTAGCAGGTGATCACCATGAGATTTTGGTCCCTTTACCTCCAGCTCCTATGCCACCATGCCTGCTGTATGTATGCTGGCAATGGAGTCCATGTCTTTGTGCATGCTAAGTGTTCTTGTGGCATCTCTGTTGCTGTGGTAAAATACTCAGACAAAAAGCAAGTAACGAGAGAAAGGGGTTGACTCTGCTTACAATTCCAGGCTACAGATCATGAGAGCAGAGTGTTCACATTGGCTCGAAGCAAATAGTCATGTAATAGCCACAGCTAAGAGCAGAGAAAAACAGGTGTATACCAACCGGTGGGCTTTGTGCTTAGCTAGCTGTCTTTATTTGGATACAGCCCAGGCTTCCTGCCCAAGGATTGGTCCTGCCCTCAGTATGCTTGGTCTTCCTTCATCAATTAGCATAATTATGGTACTCTTTTACAGAATATCCATAGGCTGTTCCAATGCAGTCTTCCTTTGAGATTCTCTTCCTGGGTGACACTAAGGTATCATTAAAACCAATCATCACACTGAGCAGGCCCTCTACCAACTTAGCTATCTCAGGGTTCCACCAAAGCTGCTTGCTATTCCTCATGACTCCTGCCTCTCTTACACCACTGAATTTTTGAGAGGATCTTTATCATGTGACCTTTTAACACCTTGGTTTTGTACCTCCTTCTCCAAAAGAGATTTTTTTTCCCATAAAGTCACTTTCTCTACACCTCCTTGATCTTACCCCTATACCTTATGTGTTGTACTTTCCAAAGGTCTCCTCTTTCCTCATGCATCATGGTTTTTGTTTTTAATTCTAACTACCCAAGCTGTACCTGCTGAACATCCTCCAAGAGATGGGTGTTGGCTCTATCTTGCTGTTACTGTTTCTTCAAAACAAACAAGCAGACAAAAATCACCAAGTATACTAATTAGTCACTAACTACTTTTTATATTGTATTTTTTGGATGCCTTTCTTCATGAAGCAATGACCCTTTCTATGCAGAGATACCTTTGGGGCAGCTTCTACATTATCCCACTTTGCTAGTGACCCTTACTTTTAAGTGTTGTATGCTATTTAAGGTTCTAGCCTATAATTTTTCTAGCACCACAGGCCTGCTTCAGAAAGGCATTCCCTGTAACAAGTTTCAAGAATGATCATCAGTGTTGGAGAGGGAGAAGCCCAATGTCACCTCCCCCAACTGTCTCATGAGTAAAATGATATAGCCTCAAGAAGAAGCAAAGCAGTAAAGTAGTGCAACTAGAACACAGACTTTTGGTGAATTTTAGGAACAAATGGGTGAAATAACTCTTGGCATCAACATGACTTTTACTACTGAAAGGATGTGACAATTTTTCTGAGGTGAAAACCTAGCTTGTGCCTTCAAGTTCATTTTCAACATAAAGAACCAAGTTGGAAAATGTCATGAGTAAAAGGTAGAAGCAGACCTTGATTGACAAGTTGCTGCTAGGATATCTAGCTCTGTCATAGGGGATGTTGAGTTTGTATCATGACTATCACTTCTCACCTGAATACCTAACATGGGACCTTTCTTGCCCTCGGTCTCCCCACCTGTAAAGTGATACAACTGTGGTTCTGCATTGCAGCTGTAGAGGTATCTACACAGTGTCTGAGAACTGCCAAGTACTGGCTTTTGAAGGGAGGAATCTTCCATGTGTTCTAAAAACAGTGGTGGTAAGGGCAGGGAACAAAGTATAATGGTGCCTCTAGAAGGTGGATGAGTAAGGATAACAAAAATTAGTGTCATTTTGCCCTGCAAATCTGTAGACTAGGTTTCTTTGAAGCAGGGAGGGAGATTCGCAAATTGTTATGGATAAGACAGGTCCATGTAATTCTATTTCCGCATTGCCTCAACACCAAGACACATGAGGCCAGTGGAAAATCGTACTTTGTGAACCTGTGACTAGTGGCATCATGATCACCTGAGACTTCCTTGGATAGGCATGTTTCAAAGCAGAGACAATGGGAGTGAGGCTCAGGACTCTCCTGCTCCCGATACAGGCTAAAGTCACAACGATTCTCAGTGTGGCTGCATTTGGCAGAGTTTGAGCTTTTTTTCTTGGTGAGTCTGTGGCTGTGTTAGGACCGAAATAGGTCTGACCCCTTTTCCATTGTGACGTATCTGGCATAGAATCTGACTCTGGCTACACAAGCCACAATTTGCTTCAATATATGAAGATGTTAAGAAAAAAAAAACTCCTAAAAATGAATTCTAGTTGAAATCTTCCTATTTTTAAATGAAAACAGAGTAGCTTTAATGTCAAACTCCGTAATAAAAGAGCCAACAGTGAAACGTGCTCAGCTCTTCCCTCTGTACTGCTGACTGCTGTCTAGTATCTGATATGCTCCTCTTCAAGGTCTCCTCATCATTCTTCCCAATTCTCATGCAAAACTATATCAATCATCTTTCTTTCAAGGATAACTTCATTTATTCTGACAGCACAACTAACACGTATTCATCACCGAAACCCTGGAAACCTCATAAAAGTATCAAAGCAAAAGATGAAAAAAACAAAAACAATAAGAACAACAACCTCACCTTCCATCACATAGAAATGACCACCCATTTTTTTGCACATACCAACTTCACTTAACTGATTGCTGGTGTGTTCTCTTGACATTGGGTGAAATATGTTTCATCATGATATTTTATTATCTATTATATATGTGGATTTATTTTGGTGGTATTACATACTTTTCCCATGGGCTTACTAATGACTGCCTGGTGTTTCTGACAGGAATCTTTGACCTACCCTCATCTTCCTTTGATTAGTTGAAAGTACTATGATGTCTTTTTCATTACCTCCACCGTCATAAATCAGGCTCTTTCTCACTCCTATAACCTCCTAAGCTTGTTGAGATCCTCAGTTGTCTATAGGATAGCACTGAACATATTGTTCAAAAACTTGCATGCCTTTCTGATAGTCACATTTCCACGTAGGCCAATAGTACGAGCGAAGGACTCCTACCCCTCCCTTTACTTAGCAAGGCTCTGGGTAAAAAAGTCTTGATGTACTCACATAATTTCCTTTTGTCCTTCAAAAAATATTCTAAATTCTCTGTCTTTCCTCTCCTCACCATTGATGATGTTATTCAAATGTCTTCTTTAATGCAAGGCCCTCTTTGAACTTTAACACCCCCTCCATTACTACCATCATACTCCGTGCCATTATTTTTTCTTAGTTTTTAGGACTATCTCAGAGACTTTCTATTTTTATTGTTTTGACCTTTCAGTTGTCTGCTTACTCGGGTGGACTATTACCTCCACATTTGCTTACATAATCTTCTATTTCATACTCTAAAATCTACAGTAGTTCTTGACTTGTAAAGATATGAATTTCTTATAGGAAGTAAGTGGATACGTAAATGCATATATACAGTGAAGTATTTACCCTCAAACAAGTGAAACTTCTTATGTTTTTCTGATAGCAATAACATACTAAATTATGTGATAATTATATGTCATCTTTCACACTGAGTAAATGTAGAAAACTGTTGTATTCCTATATTTGATGATTCTTTGAAAATGAGATGCAATAGTTTAAAAAATTAAATTACTATCAAAACTGATATTGCCAAAAACAAAGAAGACATTAATGTACAGTTACATATACCACTCACCTGTTTCCTGAGGATATGCAATTTAATCATACAAAGAGGGAAAAAAGACTACTTGCTGTTTGCATATTGATTCTTATTTTCAAAAGGAAGTAACAATCTAAACATCTTCGATATCTTTACAGATCATAAATGCTGCACTTGCTTTGGCATCAAGACCCAAGAGTCAAGTGGTGAAAAACACCATGGAAATGTACAAGCGCACATGGGAGCATTACATACATGTTCTCACCGAAGCTGTGGATGACATCACCAGCATTGATGACTTCCTGGCTGTATCTGGTATAGATTTTGACTTTCAATTCACACACATACTGTTGTCAATAATCTTTTTATTATTACCTGTGTCCGTGTGTCCGTGTGTACCTGAACATGGTATGGTACATATGTAGAGATCAGAAGATAACGTTCCCTTCTCTCCTTGAGCCATATGAGTTCTAAGAGTCAAACTCTTCAGGATTGGTGGGAAGTGCCTTCACGCACTGGGTAGTCTCATCAGCTACTTTATGAAATAGGTAAAGAATGACTATAATTGATCTGTACAATATAAAGGGTCCTTTATTCTTCAGTGTCTGGATGTGGAGTATGGCTGTGCACTAGTGATATAAGTGTCATTGATGGTCCATCTGGTATTATGAGTCTCATTCCTGGTAGCATTTTCGGTTCTCAACTGTCTTTGTGTCTGTAAGAGTTACTTCTATTTTTAAAATATATTTCATTAATTTATTCATATTACATCTTAATGGTTATCCCATCCCTTGCATCTTCCCATCCCTCCCTCCCTCCCTCCCATTTTCCCCTTACTCCTCTCCCCTATGACTGTGACTGAGGGGGACCTCCTCTCCCTATATATGCTCATAGGGTATCAAAACATGATGAGAAGTAGAAGTTGTAAGTCTTAGGCTTTTCCTGCCTTTAATAAGTTCACATGTCTCAATATACTTAATATTTGTGATTTTTTTCCTATATTTAATTTCCAACACACTTTATCCTCACTCAGGAAAACACACACATACACACACACACACACACACACATACACACACACATATACACACACACGGGGGGGGAGGAGATAGGTAGAACTTCCATTTTCTTAACTTGTAAAGTAACCTTCTAAAGTCAATGATATGTTTTCTTGTTTCTATTTTTTATAAAATGACAGTGTTAGATTATTGTACCATACCTTTGTAATAAAAAACAGTCTCAAGAATATCTAATATCAATTTATTAAGGTCTTCTGGTGGAATTTAGTCTACTATGATTAACTTGTTACTTTCACATGTGCCTACTGAGTCATTCTAAGCAATTATGCCAGAAATACCATGTATGTATAATGTTGGATTAATGATAAGATTGTATTCTAATTATTATTAGAATACAAATATTATAATATTTAAATATTTAATATATTAAATAATTTGATTTTTATTGAATTTTAAACTCGAAAATATAGAAAACGTATTTGAGAAAAGATTAATAACCCTGGATCTGGCTGATGCAACTAACTCTTGGTAGATCTTGTCTGTTCAGCACTTTTATTATCATAATTTTATTTTTAAATTTTTGCCACATGCACACATGCACACATGCACACACACAGACACTCACACATATTTAATATATATAATTATATATATTATTCATTTCAGAACAGAGCTTTGTCCCTTGCCCCCTTTTAAACTAATCTACAGAAAAGTGATGACATTTCCATGATTAGTTTAGAATGGTGACATAATGAAAAGTGACTTGGGCCCAGCACATAATTATAGCACCAATTTGTAGTACTTACTGACTTTTATAGCTGAAATACGTTTCCATGGACAGGTTTTGAGCCACTGATGTGCTGTCACTGAGCTAAGTTGATAAATGCATAACAGGCAGTCTTGTCAGCAGTTATCCACAGGGACTAGCAAGTCCCTGGGATTAATCCTCATAATTCAATCATTATGGCTAGTCCCTTATTATTTAAACAAAATGAGAATTTCATTAGCCACAAGAAGACAAAGGATAAAGAGGAGGAGAGCAAGTGGCCGTTGAACGGATGACCAAAGTTTGCTCAAAACACTGTGTCGGTTCTACAGATGTGTCACGCTGTGGTCTTCATAAGTTTGTATGCATTGATTTCACTTGGACTCCAGTGATTTTTCTTGTAACATCAAACTTTTTAAATGTGTGTTTCCATAGAAGATAGTTCATTTTCTCATGTTCTCCCTTGTCAAACTGGGGACAAGGAATGTAGCCTGTTGGGCGCATCATTTGAGTACCAAGCTAGAAGTCCCAGGTGGAAGATCTGAGACTGAGTGATAGATCTGTGCCTTCAGGTAACCAGTTTTGGTTCATGAAGCTTAATATGGGAAGTCACCATCAGTCTTGGTATTTTCAGGGCAGAATTTGCTGCTATATTCAACAGTGAGAGAATTCCCCTAGTACACTTTTAAGATATGTGTTTGTATTTAGACTCTATAGTCCTTAAAAGACTTGAATTGTGAATCACTTAGTAAAATTTGGGCTTCTAAATTTGAATAGAAGTTTTGTAAAGTCCTCCAGAATATGAAGGTCTGGGCTATTTATGCACAAAGGATGAGAACATTTTATGACTATGCTGTCCTATCATGTAAAATTCTGATTATCTACCCATATGGGAAAAACTACTTTCTTTTTTTTCTTTTTTAAAGATTTTTATTTATTTATTATTATATATACAGTGCTCTGCTTGCATGTACTCCTGCAAGGAAAAACTACTTTCAATAGAAAAGTTGTAGGAGGATGATTAGCAAGAAAGCTGAGATAAGGTGATTTTTGCAAAGAGGGGTCATGAGAGGATTTGGGGAGCAATTGAGAGGAGTCTACAGGCTTCTGAAACAGACTCCACATGTGGATTAAACCTGGCTACTTACTTATTGGCAAATGTATTTTAAAATATGTAACATTGGCTTAGGAATAGTATTGCAAGGAACCTGAAGATCTCCTTGAGCTCATGTCCATATCACCCTTAATAAGTGCATTTTTTTTAATTCCTATTGGTAATACTTCAGGTCAAGTCTCCATGCCATACATGTCCTTGGAGGCTCTAACTATGCACTTACTAAGTAAATTGTAGGATTTATTTTCTTTTAAAATCTTGTGGCAGCATTAATTTTTCAGTGTCTGTGTTTTATCCTTTTGTTAAATGTGTTAAGTTCTAGAATTAATGGTTTAAAAAGCTTCCTACCATGAAAAGTAACATTTCTCATTAATCATCCCAAGACCTTGTGACCCTGACACAGTAACACAAAGATAACTCGATACTGTCACCAAAAATGCACTACACCCAGGATTTTTTATGATATCATTATTGTCATAACCTTTGGCTTCTACAAAGTTCTAATCTATATCATCTGACAAAGGAAAATTAAAATAAATAGATTTTCCATGTTTCTTCATACATTAATGCCAAATAATCACATTATATTAGCTAAATCAAAATGTTGAATTAGTCGCATATAAAATATTAGTAAAGCTGATGGTGGTGAGGGAGACATTGGGATAAAAGATTTTAGTTACGGTTTCTGTTTCTGTAAAGAGACACCAAGACCATGACAACTTTTACAAAGAAAAGGAGTTAATTGAGGCTGGCTTAAAGTTCAGAGGTTTGGTGATGTAGTTCATTGTCATCACAGCTGGAAGCATGGCAGGTTGCAGGCATACAAGGTGTGGTACATGATGTATGGTAGCTGAAAGTTCTGCATCCAGACTGGAAGAGAAAGGAAGAGAGTGCCACACTGTGCCTAACTTGAGCAGTCGAGACATCAACCTCACTCTCTGTGACACATTTCCTCCAACAAGGCCACAAGTACCCTAACAAGGCCA
Source organism: Acomys percivali (assembly GCA_907169655.1). Taxonomy (NCBI): domain Eukaryota; kingdom Metazoa; phylum Chordata; class Mammalia; order Rodentia; family Muridae; genus Acomys; species Acomys percivali. Next base: position 18,308,914 of record OU015751.1, on the reverse strand, counting down.
TACCTCCTAAGAGTGCTACTCCCTACCAGCCTGTGGGAAGAATTCTCTTTCAGATTACACACACACACACACACACACACACACACACACACACACACACACACACACATTTTTGTTTAACCTATATTCAAATGAAACTTTTGTTTGTATCAAGCATTAAGTACTTAATTATAATATCTCCTTCAAAATATGTGAGGTTTTAAAGTCATAATCTACAAAGCTCTAAATGAGACATCTATATCCCACTCTTCCACATCCAAGAAAATATTGCCAAAGAATGGGCATAAAGACTGTAACAGCCAGATGGTTAGCATTGCCTTCTGGACATGCAGGGCATCTTACACACAGTAACTCACAGAGGCTTTGACACACCCACAAGACTTGAGCAACATCAAGGCAGACAAAAGTCCCAGCATTTGGTTAGGTGCCACACATTTCAAACACTAGCTAAGGAGCTATTGGCAATTGATAGCTTGAGGGGGGGAGGGAGGAAAGGAGATGGATGGAGGGAGAAAGAGAGAAGAGAAAGAGAGAGAAGAGAGGGAAGGAGGGAGTGAGGGAAGGGGAGAGAGAGAGAGAGAGAGAGAGAGAGAGAGAGAGAGAGAGAGAGAGAGAGAGAGAAGCAGGCAGGGAAAGAGGGTGGGAGGGAGAAAGGGGGTGCATTCTTTAAGGTGTATCCCCCTAGCAGGAAAATTATACTTTGCTTGAGATCCACACATCCAAGATCATTTGGGCAGCATGAATTAGACTTGATGGTTTTTGAAAATTGAGGACACAGAGTTGCATGAGTAGGGAAGAGATTGTAGATAACGAAGTGTGGTGGAAAGTGATTATGATCAAATATATTTTGTTAAATTTTCATATATACATATATGAACAAAACAAAGTAGAAATAAGTGTTGATAAAAATGAATTGAGGTTCAGTGTGTGTAAGAAAATCTTCTATGGAGTGGAAGAGGACAGGAAAACCAGAAGACTTCTATTTCAGGAAACTCGCAATGTAATGCACAGATCTTCTTCCAGACATGTCGTAATTATTGAAACAAAACACTGCATTATTAATGCTGCTACAATGTCTGGATATTGGGGGAACTGTTTAAAAGTAAGCTGCTTAAGGGAATCATTAAAATGAATCTTGAAAATCGGGAAAAAAACCAAATAAAGAGAACCTATGAAATGACCTGTTTGATTTGAGGCACGTAAGTCAGATGATTAAAGAGGTAAATGGGATCTATCTGTATATTTAGAGCCTTGAACTTTTAAAAATATTTCTTTCACTTCATCATTTTCTTCTCTTTATTCCTTCCATATACTCCTTCCTTGCTCTCTTTCAAGCCCAAGGCCTTTTTTTTTCATTAATTGTTATTATAGGAAAAATATATATTATTAAATATGTAAGTACAACCTGTATAATGGTATTTGTTTGCATGTTTTCAGGGTTGATTGTTTGGTATTGGAAAACCATCTGGTGTGCTCTTCTCTGGGGAAGACTATTTCTTCCACTCTCAGCATTCCTTTAATTCCTATAGTTCTTGTGTAAGATTGATGCCTCATTGGCTTTTCCCATCCTTAAGCATGTTTATTGTTACTGTCTGTGTTCGGCTCATACTTAGGTAGTCATATTCTTGAGAACGTATGGGTACATAACTGACTTTACTTGGTGATACAATCTTATAGCAAGCTTTCTCTTATTTTCTGGATATAAAAATCATTCTTCCCTGAGCTTTAGGTGTAGGAGTTGTTTTGTAGATGTATCCTTGCGACTGGGCTCCATAAGTCTGCATTTCAATGTGTTGTGCTTTTCTGTAATGGTCTCTATCTGTTGATAAAAGAAATTTCTTGCAGGCAAATGATGAAACTAGAGAATATCATCCCCAGTTAGGTAACCCAGACCCAGAAAGACACACATGGTATATACTCACTTATAAGTGGATATTAGCTATACAGTACAGGATGAACATACTACAGTCCACAGATCCAAAAATCTAAGTAACAAGGAAGGCCCAATGGAAGATGCTTGAACACGTTCAGAAGGGGAAATAAAATAAACATCAGAAGTGTATGGAGAGGTAACTAGGTGGGAGAAGGGGTGGGGAGGGGAATGAGAGTGAGGATCAGGTGTGGGGAGGTGGGGGAGGGGTGGCAAGTGAGAGGGCTTGGAGATAGAAGGGAATCCTATGGGGATGGTGCACCTTGGGATGACCTGGAGATCTGCTAAGACTCCTAACAGCAGGATATATGGAAACTAAAACAGCCCATTCCTATAACCAGGCAGAACTTCCAGTGGAGGGAGGGGGACACCAACCCACTCACAAAACCATAGACTCAAAATTTACCCAGCCTACAAGATGTGCAGGGACAAATATGGAGCAGAAATCAAGAGAATGACTAACTAATGATGGCCCAACTTGAGACCCACCCCATGGAAATGTGCCAACCCCTGGCACTATTAATGCTATCTTCTATGCTTGCAGATAGGAGCTTAGCATAACTGTCCCATGACAGGCTCTACCTAGCAGCAGATTGAAACAGATGCTGAGACTCACGGCCAAACATTAGATGGAGCTAGGGAGTCTTGAGGAAGAGTTGGGAGGGTAGAGGGACTTGGTGGGGACAAGAACTACACAAGAAGACCAACAGAGTCTACTAATCTAGGTCCATAGTGGCTCACAGAGACTGAACCACTAGCCAAAAAGGATGCATGGACTATAGGTAGGCCCCCTACAAATATGTAGATTATGGGCAGCTTGGTCTTCATGTGGGTCCCATAGCAAATGGAGCGGAGTCTGCATCTGACATGGATGCAGTTGCCTGCTTTTAGATCACTTTCCCATAGTTGAGCTGCCTTGTCTAGCCTCAGTGAAAGAGGATGTGTTTAGTCCTGATGCAACTTGGTGTATTGGGGTGGGTTGGTATGGCGGCTTCTGCTTTTCTGAGGAGAAGGGAAGGTGGAATGTGGGAAGAGGGTAGGAGTGTGGGACAAGGAGGAGAGAAGGGAGGGGGTTGTGACCAGCATGTAAAGTGAATAAATAAATGAATAAATTAGTGAGAAAAAAGAAATACCATGCTTCGCATATCATACGTTTCATACATTTAGCAATTCTGAATTTATCAATATATATTCTCACTAATACGCTCATAGAACTTATTTGTAATTTTCATTAACTTTACAATTTTCTCTATAAATTTATAAAACATATGCATAGATTGAATGTTAAAAGTAAAAACAAAATGAAGAAATAAAAAAGTTATCTTGGAGTGTGACGACTACATTTATCTGTGGGTATAAGGACAAATATTTAGAATTTAGTTCAGGAATTTTACTAGTTTAGTAAACTGGTGATTGTAGAAGATCCACCTTCTAAGATCCATGACTTCATTGCCTGTGTAGTTGGCTAGTTTTCTAGTACCAGGAATAATTTCCCTCCTGTTCTGTGTGTCTCAGTACTAATTAGAGAGTGGTTGGTTACAGTGAAGATTATGCACCACTAATGTATCCATAAAGTAAAAATGTCATGCCTGTCTTGTCCTGTTTCATGGGCGTCATAACTAGCTGGGACTGTTGGTTGCTTCCCTCCTCTGATTCCTCATTGCAAAACCTGAAAGCCAGAAGGGCCTAGAGCAATGCATTCAACATCCTAAAAGACCATTGTGTCCAGCCTAGAGTAATATACCCAGAAACTCTATTCACTATAGTTGAAAGACAAAGGAAACATTTCCAGAATGTAAACAACATAAAAATTATCCAACAAATCAAACCTGAAAAATATGCAGGAAGTAATATATTAGGCTGAAGAAAGTAATGACCCTTTACCTTTTGAAAGAAAAAAACTGCTACCTAAAAATTTTAAATAATAGCATTGTAAATAGTATGACAATTTTGGAATACAAAGTCCAGAAGCCAAACACATTCCTGTGGAAAATAGTGATCTTTTGATAAACATAGTTCTTAGAAATTAAAGAGAAACAACCCAATATAACAAATGATATAAGACATTTCACACAGGATGACTGTTATACCTTACCTTGCTGTTTTCTACTTCTATGTCCAAAAAAATAAATAAAGAAATAAATAAAGAACATGACTGTCACATAAAAATACAATAATCAGAAGGTGAGGGCCACTTTGCTGAAGAAATCCTATCTCAGGATGATTAGCCCATATGTCTTAATTTGGGCTTTATTGCTGAGAAGAGACAGTATGGCCGTTGCACCTCTTATAAAGGAAAACATTTAATTGTGGCTGGCTTACAGTTTAGTCCGTTATCATCATGGCAGGAAGCATGGCAGCACACAGGCAGACGTGGTGCTGGAAAATAATCTGAGAGTTCTACACCTTGATCATAGGCAGCAGAAGGAGACTGCCACACTAGACCTAGTTTAAGCATATGTGACCTCAGAGCCCATCTCTACAGTGACACTCTTTCTCTAACAAGGCCACACCCCGTCCAACAAAGCCAGACCTCCTGGTAGTACCACTCTCTATGGACCTGACACAAACACATGAGTCAATGGGTCGTCCTTATTCAAACTTACACAGTAGCTCCTCACACACCAAGAATAGAAAACCTCTTATCAGAGTCCAGAGATGAAGTATAACAAGGGTCCCATACGCCACGCACTAAAATCAAGGAACAGCCTTGTCTTGGTTAGTTTTGCTCCTTCTAATCTCTGAGCTAATATTTTCATGAGGTCGTATATCTCTCTTCACTCTTTAACAGTCTTTTCCAGAAACTTTATGCACAGATTTATGTAAGTCATTGTGTAAGTAAGGGGAGAAAGCTTGTATCCCAAAATGATGGACTAGGCTTCGCAAAAAACATCCATTATCCATTTACTGTATTATGTTTCAAATTAATGCTTGTACTAAAAAATGACTAAGACTATACCTCAGCATGTGAACAATGCAGATATGACAAGATTGTAGTTGGGGTATTATGTATCTATCTGTAGACAGCTACAATTGGAAGTCCCTTTTTGCTTTTGTTGAAATCAATTTGATGAACATTTTTTCCTGTCACTTGAAGGAAGAGTGGGAACAATCATCAACAGTCTTAAGTGCACTAAGGATTTGATTTGGGCTGTGTAAACATGACAGATCATTCCTCACCTCTTCACAGCTTTCTACTTACAAAATCAATACACGATGAACTACCTTTTGTAAAATATTTCCTTGAAGATGTCTCATCAACTATGCATACCTTATTAATAAGCTATATGACATCAGTTCATATTAATAAACTATGTGACAACCAGTTACATTAACAGGGGTTTCCATCAAACCAAATAAAAATTGGTCTTACACTTTCATTTTTATTTAAAGGTACCTGGATGTTGTATAAACTTTAAGGGCATATATTTTATCATGAACCATATATTATTTAATTGGTGTTACGTGCATAATAAAAATATATATACAGGAAATCCAGAAAGACGATTGAAGATCCGAAGGCAAGACTTTTCTTGCCACAAGATTTGTTCAAGTATCTGGGTCCAGGACATTCATCCTAGTCATTGAGCTACAACTGAAGATAAGTGACAACAGAGCAGTCTTTTTGTAAACAAAAGTCCTCCCAGGAACTAGAATGTAGCAATACTCTCATTCATTGAGTATTGCATTTTCAAGATAACCTTGACATAGAGGTAGGGACTTTGAGAGTTCCTTGAGAATTTTAAAAATTAAGTTGTATTTATTTCTTTTGTGTGTGTGTTTATACACCGGAGTTCAACTTAAATTATTTTATCTTTTTTTAAAATTAATTTATTCTTGTTACATCTCAATGGTTATCCCATCCCTTGTATCCTCCCATTCTCCCCTCCCTCCCATTTTCCCCTTATTCCCCTCCCCTATGACTGTTCCTGAGGGGGATTACCTCCCCCTGTATATGCTCATAGGGTGTAAAGTCTCTTCTTGGTGACCTGCTGTCCTTCTCGGTTCTCTCCTCCTACCATGTGAAGTAAGAATTAAACTCAGACTGTCAGTGTTGGCATAAGATACCTTTACCTGCTGAATAATCTTGCTAACCCAGTTCATGGAGAAATTTAACCAGCTAAACCTCTGTTTACAGATTAAATCAAGAGTCTCTGCTGTGAAAAATCCATAATCTATTTCAAAAATGAAGCTAAAACATGTATTTTTCCAAGAATTAAAATTGTAGCAGCAGAGTATGGTGGAGGTTGCTGGGGTACTGGAGGATGGAGAGAGTGTAATTTTGGATAAAGAATATAGAATTCCAATTGCAAAGGAAGAATCAACAGGTCTATTATAGAAAGATGGTGACTAAGTTATTAACAGTGCTTTTTATGGCTTTTTATTATGTTTCTTTTTTAACAGATATATTTATATTATTACACATGAAAAAATAAACTACATACAGCAGGAAGAACCGTGAAACAATCAGGAATTATATAAATGTTACATAAATAGTGATTTGGCTATTTGTATTTGGCAAACTTGAAGTAAACATCTTTCTTATCTTGTTGAGTCTGAAATTTCTGAATGAAAATCAATATCTATCATATCTCATCTGTATCAACTTAAAACATCTATCTAGATCTAAAACCATCTTAACCCCTAAACAACTAAGTTTAATGGTAAGACTAAACTATCTGGTCTTTACCTCATCAGAGACTTGAGGGGAAATAAAACTTAAATACCTAGGTGAACCAGAAGTACAAGTTAGCAAATTCCAAAATGAAAAAGTGATAGAGACATTTTCCTGCCTGACAGTCACCCAAAACTCTTTATAACACTACAGGAGCATCTTTAGCTTTTAGCCCAATATATCTGACAGACATATTTATGAGGCAGGAACTTTTGAGGACTTGCTTACCATGTCTTGGCAGAGTTTGGCTGTTGACTCTGGCTGCATCCAAGCTTGCCTGTTTTAGTTAGAATTCTCTCTGTGGCAGAAGTGAGGACGTTTTGCCCAGTGGCTGGTTTGGCACATTTGAATCCATCTCCATAAGGAGGTTCTTTGATGCTGATCATCTTCTTTGAGGTAGGCTGGGTGTTGCCAGGACTTAACTTGTCTTGTTGTCAAAGAATCTTTAGCATAATAAAAACATCTTTAAATCCAATATTCTGTAGGTCTCAGAGGCTTTTCAAAACCTTATTTAACTATTTTACCTTATATATCTATAGACTCATATCTATCTGTTAGACCTAGGATATATATTCTTGTGATAAAATTAGACTAGTATTTGACATGACCATGATTTATTCAATTAACAATTAGCTTATATTACTTAAATATCCTAAATATCCTGCAGCACCAGTTTCAAGGTATTGATAGTAAACTTGGTATTATAATTCAGTTGAATGGATATAAAACCTCATAATAGAGTAGAAATAAATATATGTATGTATAATGTGTGTGAAGAATAATCTTAGATTTGGATTGTTACAGTAAAATGAATAGGTTCAGTCTAAGATGGGTAATAACTGACACAGAGTCTGAAATGTACTTTAAAGCTGTTAGCACTATGTGCCAGGCAGAATCTAAACTGATACAGATCTACTGGTAAACTAAACAAACTACTCTAAACCTCATAATATACATATATTTCAAGCACTTGCCACTATGATCTTTGGTCTGTTTCTCTCCCAGTCCTCCTTAACACTCTACTGGCTGCCCTCTAAACTCTTAAACTTGGCTCTGCCCCTTCTCCAGGAAGTCTTGCCTTCCACTTCCTGTCGCTCTTCCCAGCTGATTGGTGAAACAGCACTTTATTGACAGTTACTACATCCACTAAAGACATTCCTCTACATTGAATGCTATACTAATGTATGAAATTACATTTATTTTGCATCAGTATATAAAGTTCTATACCAATGAATTAAAAATAACCTTATTTCTGAGTAACAAGGGCTTGAGTTGAGGAGTAGATTCAATAATCTACCTTTTTTTCTATCATCTCTCTACTTTTCCTTACCCCATTTCTTTCTTTTCAGCTCCTATCTACTTACCTACGAAGGAAAGATAAATGAAAAAGAAAGACATCCTTGAGTCCAACCTAATTTCCTCTCTGTATAAAACCAATAATAAGTTATAACCAACTCCTAATGAAAATAAGCATCTGTAGCCCAAGAGAACAAACAGAAACCTATGCAACCCAGGAGATGGGATGTTATCTTTCTCTTAAGGTTTCTTCAGGCTGATTTAGGATAAATAATACATTTGAAGTGGCCCAAACACAACTTGGGAAAATGGTTAAGCAAGCCTGTGATAGTGTTTGTGGTTCATTTTTTAAATGTTTAGAAAGTCTAGGCTTAATGGGAGTCCTGTGTGGGACAGTCTGAAATGCTGGACCAATTGGGATCAGAAGCTTTCTGCAATGCTGTCCTGGAAACTCTCCTGTTCTGATGGATAACAACAACTGAGGCACCTGGGGCTGGAGCACGAAGAATGCAGGATGTTATTGTCCAACATGCTGAAAGGAATGAATCCTGTTAGATCTGATTCAGTGTCAGTGTCTGGTTCTTTTGTTCTGAAAACATAATTTCTCACAAGCACTATGCAGTTCTAAAATTATAAATGTATGAGGTGTGCAGGATACACAGAACAATTAAGGCTGGTTCTCTGCTCTTTGTATGAGCAGAAGTAAGGCATCTGCAAATCTTCCTTCATGCCATATGAAGGACAGCATCATGATTTTAAATTGCTGATAGAGTAGATCTTGTGATGTCAGATGTCAAAAATGAAAAGTTCTGATGATGCCAGTTGTTAGAAAGGATGTGTAAAAAAGGCACTTAGCTGTACTGCTCCTGGAAATGAAACTTTAATATTCTCTAAGATCAGCTAATCTACTGATATTTTGTATATGGGATATTTCGTACCAAATCATCCTTGAGTTACAGTGGGGAAAATTCTACATATTCTGACGCATTTGCATATTTTGATCATCAGGGATTTGTTCTCATTGACAGTGAAGTGAATCAGAAGCAGAAGACTTACTTGATGAGAAAAACAATCTGTAGATTATGCCAGAACATGTTAATAAAACAATGTTTAGGACAGATTCAGAGCAGCGCAGACACCATGCTCTTAGTGTCCAGCAAATTACACTCAGCAGAGACTCTCTGCCCTGGTGAAGCTACAGTAAGATGGCTCTAAGGAAGAGTTTATATGCATCTTTGTTAAAGTACTTTTCTTATTTATTCTTTGAGGATTTCATATATATATAAAGAATTTATATATGTATATGATGAATTTTAACCTTAATTCACCATCACCCTACTCTCTCTCTCTGATTCCTCCCAAATCTACTTCCTTTTTTTATATCATCGCCACCACCATCATCATTCCCCAAGGCCAATTGTAAGCTACACAAAGAGGATCCAGATCCTTTCCTGATCATGGGGTCATGGGGTGACTTTAATGTGTCTCATTTTTTGCCATAAATGGTTGCTTTTTCTCTCCCTGGAAGAGTCAGATAGAGAGGCTTGTATTATTCAGAATTCCTCAGAGGAACAGAACTGATGGAATGAATATATATTAAATGGCGGTAACATCTGCAGGGTATGTCAGCATAGTCCTACAATGGTTGTCTCACACAGGAGAACCCAGTAATTCAGTAATTTCTCACTCTACCAGGGCAATTGTCTCAACAGTCCCAGTCTGGCCTGCAGGATTTCCGGAAAGCTTCAGGTCTTCACATTAAATTGGAAGCCCAAAGAAGTTGTTTAAAGGAAGAGAGCAGTAGTAGCAGCAGAATAGATGAACTTTTAGGCAAGAATGCCAACGAGGAGAAATATAGTGTTTTATCCTTCAGTTTCCTTTTCTTTTCAGCCACCCTGAGGAATGTGCTCCTCACACCTAGGATGCGTCTTCCACTTCAGATAGCCTGACTTAGGAAATCCCTCACAGATACACCCAGAAGACTGCAGTTTAGTTCATTTCGGATGCCGTCAAGTCGACAAGCAAAATCAAGGATCGTATGAAGCCAGTCAGAGTAGATTTCTGTAAGATCAATTAATTGCATAGACAAGACCCAAATTTGAGACTAATGAGATGTCTCTGCAGTTAAAAGTGCTTACTGCTCTTGTAGGAAACCTAAGTTTGATTCTCATCAGCCACACTGGACAACTCATAGCAACCTGTAGCTGCAGGTCCAGGGAGATCTGACACCTATGCCTTCCTCAGGCACCTGCTCTTATGTGCACATCATTATGCACAGGCCCACTACTAACCATTCTAAAATGCAATTGTATATGAAAAATATATGTGAACAAAGCCCAGTGGGAAAAATTACCAATTATTATTGAGGCCAAAGGATTATTTTCTATATTAAGATTTCAGATCTCATTAGACATCATAACAAAGGTAGTTAATTGAAACTAAATATAAAGATATCAGAGCAGGTAGCATAGATTACAGTGTGTTGGGGAACAGAGAGCTCACCCTGGGCCAATGTATATTATTATCTGAAGCTCATCAAAGAATTGTGCTCAACTGAGACTCTCACTCTTGACTGTGCATCCCAGTTATAACATTTAAGAAAGATGGTTTGTGCTGCACAATGTTCCCAAATAACCATGGACTATATAAACCAGGTCTCAAAATCAAAAGAAAGGATAGGGAGCAAGTAAAATGGTAAGTAAATAAACAGGAAGAAGAAATAAAATAGGAACATTCATTTTAAAGGCAAAACATTCAAACTTTTATTACTCATATGGTCCTAATTGTAGAACAGTATTTAGTGAGACTTTATGCCATTTTTTCACTTCTGTTTGGTGGATAAGGGTTGGAAAAATGGATAAATTTCTTTAATATGTCTTGAAAACATTCAAATCTTTGATAAAATATTAATGTGTATAAACAGAACAATGCAGTCTCTATCTGTACCAGGTCTTTGAATCTCAGCTTTTCTCTTGCCTCTTACCCTAGGGATAATTGATGTCCTCTCTGTAACCTTTCATAGGATTTGGCAATTTACTCTCTATGATTTTGATTAATGCTTTCTCCCGATGAGCTTTTCTATAAGACAGAAGATTTCTCTCATTGGCTTAGGGGATGGAGATTATCAAAACAATCAGAACCTTCTCTAGATGTAGAATAACCACACTTTAGGATATCCAGCCTCAAAGTGAAGGCAGGCAGTGAGACGATGACGTGATTGCCTTGCTCCTGTGTGCAGGGCACTCCTGATGGCAAGCAATGTGGGCATGGATGGCATTAAAACAAGCATCTAATTAGCACTCTGGAATTGACAAGCTAATCATTTCCTATGTCATCAAACAAATATTACTTTTATTCTAGGGGTGTAATGGTAAACGAGGACCAATGAACTTACATACAGGGAAAACAAGCTTTTCAAAGGGCAATTAAAGTGTGGAAACAGATTATGTCATAAGAGCCATCAAAACTGTCTTTCTATAAACAAAGGGATTGCGTGACAACCAATATTTGATGTTCATCATTTTCAGTTGTTACTTGAATTTTTTATCACCCCTTTATTGGGTTTAGCACATAGTAGCTCATTGTGAGGACCTACATAATAAAGTAAGATGCAAAAAAACAAAAACAAAAACAAAACAAAACAAAACAAAAAAACCCAAAAAAAACAAACAAAACAAAACAAAGCCAAAGAACCTGTCCATCATAATACTTTTTCATTTCACCTCTGCAATAATTATACATGCTTACAAATAATCTGCTTCTCCATGAAAGTTTTTAAAATGTGTAAATAGCCAGAATTTATAAAGAATTGATCACTTCATATTCATTTGTAGATCATTTTCCAATTTTTTTTCTTTTTCTTCAAGATTTTCTTGAAATGAATACTTTATTTTGAGGTGTGTGGTTTTCACAGTGCAGACACTGGATTGCTGAGTGATAACTGCAAGAGATTATCTAAATCCTAAAGTAAAATATCAATATGTTTGAAGCTTTCAAATATCCAGTACTTAATGGTTATAAATGATTTTAAAATATTCAGTGACCTCCAGGGCAACTGGTAAACAGTTTCCATAATCTTTTAAGCAGTTTATTCAACTTGAGGATATAAGTAGAACTCAGTTTTGGAAAGAGGATCCAATACTGTCTGTGAGAATTTATTAAGGGTTGAATAAAAAAAATCATACCTGCTTTTTCAAATTTTACATTGTTCAATATTCTGTAATAGCAATTTTCAATGTCTCTGCAATCAACGTCTGCTTCAAACTTGCATTACCTGCATGGCAGTGACTCTATGTGCTTTAGCCAAAATCATATAAATGCTTTACAAATAAAGCCACAGGATATTCAGTGATGCAGAAATAGCCTTTGACTTGACTCTTCTTAAACTTAGCCATACATTATGGTTTTTATGTATTCTATAAAGTGTTTCTTGGTCACTGATTTCTCATCTCATATCACGCTCATCTTTTTTGAAAAGTTACTAAGGAAGTGCTTAAAAATTATCTAAAATATTAAACTAATTACAAATGTATTGTTTTATGAAGACTATGTATGATGGATTTATTAATTAAAGTTCCATTATGAATGTATATGCTGTTAATAATTAACTTCTTTACCAATGCTTATCTTCTAACAGAAATCCTTCAGCATTTATGCACATGTATGTGTATATATTTTTGTTTCTTTTTTCTTTGTGTATTTTTGGTAAAAATTCATTGTGGAAAAATATATTAAGAATCTAACCACTCATACCATCAACTCAGAGATATTTAGTAGCCCTGTAGGTACTACCTCATTTCATGTTACACCTAGAGTGTGTTGAGCATGCGCGATTATGCCTAATGTACTAAGGCACAGAGAATTCCTCAGTGGGTCAAATTTTATATGGCAAAAATGGCAGTATTATTACTTCTACATAGAGTTTAGACTGGTAACCCTTTCAGTTTGTTGTTCTTTCAATTGTTGAGTCAAACAATTAACAAGATGTCAAAGTCATTTCCTCTATGAATGAGTTCCCATGTATACGTATAGCTGGATAGTTGGTGTGACTAGGGTGAGGCAGAATGAAAATTCTTCTGACCTAGATCAAATAGTGGTTTGTGTGGGAAATTAAGGTCCACTGCCACCCACTCCCCTCCCACTAGAATTTACTAAGATTCTAGAGGAACACTTAATTGACAGGGTGAAGGTGGTGGGACAAGCTGAAACACCAGATGGGCGAAGAATGAGTTCAGGAAAAGAAGCCACAGGGTCTGTGTCTCATTTCAGGTTATCACATCACATTTTATCGTGGCTCTATCTACGTCAGTTCTGCAGATGACTTGCAAACTTTGTAATTGAGTCCATTTTATGTAAATAAGCTCCTTTTTATAGATATAACCTGAAACAGTGATCTAGGCGACACTACACTGAGATTTCACTGCAGCCACACAGCACATAAGTATTCTAGACAGACTGCAGCATTTCGTCTAGCTTTGCAAAGTGATTTTCTTGTTGGTACAGGATCACTTCCTAATCATGGTCTCCTCCAGCTCCATAATTGCACGGAATGATCACTCTGGGCCTCTCACCAATGAAGAATATGAAACTCATTTCCTAATTGCTAAAGGGTTTCGTGCCCAGATCTTTATTTCCTAATGTACAATCTGATGTGTTTTAAATTTGATTTTGTAATTCGCTGAACTTAATTTTTTCTGCTTAATTAGATGCTAACAAGTAATGCGATGTGTGATTTATAACTTTCAAACACTTTGTGACATGAACTTACATTATTTTCATGACAAAAGATGGGGAAACTTGAGTGCCCTTAAGGAAAAATATAGGAATTAGATGAAAATCTTTTCTTTTTACTATACTTTTTATGTGCCCTGGCCAAATACTACCATACAGTAATCAATTTCAAGCTGTAAGTAAAATTTCCTTTTTTGTTGGCCAAAGACAGGCATATAAAATCTCATCAAGAAGCCATGCTCATCATAATTTTCTAATGACTCTGCATTTGCCCCTCTAAAAAATAAGAAAGCATTTCTGTGGGGGTATAATTTCCCATATTTGCTATGTTTATTCAAATAAAATATTATCATTAATATTCTTTGTTTCTTGAACAGAAATAATAATAATATATTTGGGGGCTAAATTTAGGCCACACTCACTGCTAATAAAATATCACATTTCCACTATTTTTTTATGCAGAGAGTGGTCGTTTATTTTAGGACAGAATTTAAAACACTGTTATATAAATTTGGGAGTTGGTCCTTAGAACAAAGAGCTGTAGGCATGGTCTTTTGATATATAGTTTGTCTGTAAGGATATTCCAATTGCTAGCAGGCTTTTATTATCCGTGTCTTTCTCTGGTTTATGATTAGTATAATTTCAACTTGTTCTCTGTGCTCTTTCTTTTGAAATATGTCACAAGTGCAAATTATGTGTTGGAAGATGGAGAATTGTTTAGTTTGTCCTGATATTGGCCTGTGATATATTTTCCACAGAAAGCTGAAGAATATGAAAGTTCTCTATTGTGCCTTTGCCTTCCTGATCAGATTGTTGTTTTCATCATAAGTGTGTAATAAGAAATGCCAGTCAGATGCAGTTTGTTCATAACTAAAAGAAAATAATGGCCCACTAAGTGTGCCTTTTAATTCCTCTCATTCTACAGTGACTTTCTATTAGTAGAAAACCACATCATCTTTTAAACATTTTTCCTTTAATTAATTTACTTTTAATACATATATTGTTGTGTTCATGTGTATGTGTGCTCACAGACGTGAGGTGTGTGCATGTATATGCTCACATACCATGGGACAGGCTATGGAATTTACTTTGATTTTATGGGATGAATTCTTTCCTTCTGCCTTTGCGTGGGTACCAAGGATAAAATTCAAGTCACCATGTTGGTGGAGCAGGAACTTTTCCCACTAAGGCATCTCGTTGGCCCTAAAACTTTCTTTTCTGGTCACTTTACATGCAACTTTATATCTCTTTTACATAAGTTTTATGATTTTATATGTTATTACACTTATGTTTGTATTTTTTGTCTAAGTTTTTAAAAAATATGTATGTGTGGGAACCCATTATTATTTTAAAAATATGTTTCCTAAAATTTATATATTATGTCCTAAACCTTAGTGACTCAGTATTTGACTAACTTGCAGTTGTTCAGAATTTTATTGTATTTAGAAAAAGAATACTTAAAGAAATAAAAGAAAGCAGGATCATTAGGAAGAGTCTTAATCTAATGCAACCAGTGCTCTTATAGAAAAGAGACTCTGGATGCAGACACACTCACCAAAGTACAACCGAGGACACAGGATAGAGGAGTGTGTAGAGATAGTGACTGTGAGAGGCCCCAGCAAAAACTAACCCTGTCAATGCTTAACTTCAGTCTTTTAAGATCCAGAAATGCAAGAAAGTAACCATTATCTGCTAAACCATCCAGGAAATTGATTCTGTTTCTGTCTGTCCTAAAAATGGAAATGTATTATTTCATCCATGTCCCTGACCACTTAGCACACAGTTCTTGCAGCATCCCAGTAAAAAAAAATCACTAAATTATTTCTTGTGGTATTTATTCAATGCTAAATAAAGTGGTGTTTTGTGTTTCTTCTGAAGTGGAAGGACACAAGACAGTCTGTTCTTTAATCCTTTTCATTGAAGAAATAAAAATCATCCACACTTTAATAGTCAGAGGTTATCTTTCTTCCATTGGTTATGAAGTTGTGTAAGTCCCCTTATTTGCCTGGGTCAAATGTTCATAATTAAGTATTTGATTCTTCCTTGCTTGAGTCGTGAACTAGGCATCATGATGTTTAAACAAAACTAAAACTACTTCCTTATCATCCTTTACATAGGTATATTATTTTAACACATAACTTTATTAGGACAGTTTTGTTTGAATTTTGAACATAAGAGTTATTCCATGATGATGTCTACTATGGTGTTAGATTATTCTATGAAAATTTGAAAATGTGTCTCCTTTTTTGGTACTGGCATGATTTTCAGAATATAAATGGTAATACTTGCTATTGTTTCCTTAGGATTTTTGTGAATGATTTCCATTACGAAATCTACTGTAGATATTATTTAGATAAATGTCTAATTAACTGAAGGAGTATGTGAAGATGATGCAGGAAATAATGTAGAAGTATGGTTTCTTTATCCACTTCTCTGTCCTATAAAGTTGCTAGGAAATTGTCTTAAACTGCTATCATTACTATATGGTAGGAAGAGTTTCCATAAATGAGCTAAGTTTCTATCACATGAAATTCCAACATAGCTTTCCTTTTCTCTACCCTAAAGCATAGTTGAATATCCCAATTACACAGATCTTCTTGTGGTCATGTAGCAATAAGGGCTCTGTAAGTAATGAGAACTCTGCTGTCAATTAATAATACATTGATCTCCAAGGCTTTAACCACTAATGAAATGCGCAAACCATGGATTGGCTCACCTTAGCCACAGTCCCTGGCTACCATTGTCCCTTTGATAATGCTGAGTTCATGTCCATATTGTGATAGAGCTATATCTACATGCTATTTAATAAATATGTAAATAATAGCTTTGTTCATATTCACTATTTTGATCTGTTTAAATGAAGGTTATTTATTTACTTTTCTATCCTCAAAGAAGTTGACTCTAGAATGTCAATGATAAATTAATAGTATGGATAAAGAACCCTGAGGGTAAGTGGGGTTATTCTGGGATAATTTAATCATCCTGAGCCATGGAGGTTTATATCTAAGACATAACACACTAGTGAAAATAGTGATGTATTAATACAAATGTAAATATAAGTATATACATATAAACATATATTTAATTGGAAGCTGGTACAGTTTAGGGTGGCAGTTATTTGATCCATATTAGAAGGCTGATCCATATTAGAAGCTGAAGTGCAGAGTGTGAGCACAATTCATGACCTCTCCATTGCTTCAGATATTAAAATAAAATGACAGACAGATTTACTCACTAATATTGCAAAGGAAATTGCTATTTCTCACATACTGCCTTTCACTTATCAGCTCTGAGGAGATTGCTTAACATCTTTTGATTAATTATTTTACAAAATAAGAGTAGTAATTCCTCTGTGGCAAGATAGTCTTTCAGACAAAAATATGCTCTTTAGCCCACACTAGCTTTGGACTGACAATTGTATATTCTAAGCTACCAGAGTGCTGGAATTACAAGTACATGTAGCCATTGAAGGTTTAGCATAATTTGTAAAAAAATATCATAGGTAATATTTATGGAGGTACATAGCAGAGCAACTATGCCTCTCAGTCTGTCAGTAATAAATCAAAATTCTTTGCAAATGGATTTCAACCTTCTTCCATTCTGTATAAGCATTGCTGTTTATATGCTCTTGTTTCTAATCTAATCGAGTATTTTCTCTTACTTCATAGCTTTTTCCTTTTCTGTTAGTCTTATGAGACAAATTGTTGATTTGTTATTTTAAGTGTCCCAATAACCAATGTTCAAGATCTTCATGGATGTGAATTGAAAACTCTAGTTATATCCTTGTGTATAGTTTTAGAATAGTTATTTATATTAAGATTTATAAAGTATTCATAATATTAGAAACACTGTCTTCTTATAGTATCTGTAACAATGTATATTAACATATATATATATATTATATCCATATATGTGATATATGTAATATATATCCTGGAATTCAACTTGGCAGTGTCTGCATCATGCTTCTTATTGTTCAGTTGGTAGTCATTGCCACTTTTTAGTCAATTAAAAATTCTCACTATATTTAATATATGAAAGTGCCATTCACAAAAATTGTGACTTCCAGTTCTCCATGGCAGGGCTTGTATTCATAGCAGTGGAGTGTTTTTGGATGTTCCCACCAGATTTTAATGTACCAGGTGAATGTTCAAAAATACTGACTCTTAAAGAAGCTAAGTGCACAGGGACGTGGGAAGGGTCACTTCCTTAACCTTCGGTGTGCAAGCACTAGGGAAAGCAGATGGATGCAGATGTGGGAGAAGCATTTCAGCCCTGTGCATCTGAAAAGCTATTGCCAGCTCTGTCATTAGTTTGCCTTTGTTGCACTTTGGTATGTTTTTCACTGTGGTTTTATAATAGAAGTGAAAAATGACATTATAAAGTTCTTTTATATGGTACATCACACTGAATTATTATTAATTGGAGAAGGAAACATGCTTTGGTTAGAACATTAGTTTCCCATTTCATAATTGTGTTGCCACTGATCTTTGAATTGTCTGGCATGAATACATTTTTCCTGCTTGCCTCATTCTCGCCTCCTTATTCTTTGTAAAATTGATCTAGCAATTAGCAATATTCTCACTACACTTCCCATCTCACCAGATACAATCTGTGCTTTTCAGTTCAATTTTCTATGCTCACAGCAGTTTTCCATTCCCTTTTCAGTACAAGTCATGCAACCCTTCTTGGTGTCAAGGAAGAATAAAGGAAGGCTTGAACCCAGCTGCTTAGGCTGGATGGTGAGAAATCAGATGGCAGAGCAAAGAATCACAGAACCATTCAACTTCTATTTTTGTTTCTGCCTTTCCCATCAAGAAGGATGATCTTTAAACTAGATGGGGTAAAAACAACTATGGTCACTGGGATGGAAACTCGATTGGTGGTACAGTGTCTGGCTGTTGTAACTTACTTCAAACCTCTGGCTAGCCAAATCACATCCCTGAATTCTGAGAGAGCTGGTAGATGTTGATGGAGTGTGCCTTTCATTGATTTTTGTGGAACCACGGGGAACAAGAGTGCTGGAAACTGAAGGGGAAATTCTCTTCCCGTTTTCAAAAAATATTTGGGGCATATAAGTAGCTGCTAATGCCAGTTGTACAACTTTAGTAGACTTCCAGAATATATGTTTAGGAAATGGTGACCACAGGAAACAAAGAATGTGATGGGTTCTGTGGAAGCAGTCTTCCTACGTTAGGCTTCTTTATTCGGACCGCTGCTAAAGTAATAGATGAAGAGGATTTTCACAAAAGAATGGTATGTGGAGATGTCTAAGACATTTTATATAGTTCTTATTTCCTTGTAGGAAGCAAGAGAAGAATCGAAAAAAATCAAACTGTGCTGATTAACAAATCTATTTTTGTTTGGGGACAAGAAAGTAATATGCTTGAACCATCCAGAGGACAATTAACAGATAAATATATTGTAATAATGACATGTGAACAGAGAGGTAGTAAGAGTGATATCTAGTAAATTAATTAGGGATAATTTTAAAAAGAAACGTGAAATGGGCCTTTATGCGTAGAAGTCACCCTAAGGACTGTAATAGGGTCATCCATGATGGTGCATTACTGCGGTAATCAGCACTCAAAACGCTGAGGTTAGAGGGTTGCTGTGAGTTCTGTGCCATGGCCGGCTGCATAGGAAGTACCAGGCACACACAGGGTGGACAGCGAGACCCTGTCTCAAATAGCAATAATAAATAAGCAAGTAAAATGGGGAAGAAAAAGGACATTCACAATAAAGAGACTATCCACCATCACTCATGTCCTCATTACATATTTTTTGTTTATAAAAATTAAATGTCCATTATACTCTACCCTATGTGGTCCTCTGGGTATAAACAAATATGCTAAATGGCAGTTTTCAGAATTATCCCAATGTCTCTGGAGAGGTTTTCAAAGACATTTTATAAACTCTTACCCCTCTACTGCATGAATTGGAGAACAATTCATACAATAGGACATTTTTCTTGCATATACCACGAGACCTTAAGACCTATCTTTATGTGGTCTTTCCCAAACACTAAAGAATGGATAACATGTGAACTTACTGTGGTATTCAGTGCATTTTTGCAGGACATACGTTTTATGGAGGGCCATGAATTACATACAAAGGTGTACATCTGAGTGTGTATTTGCATATGTGTGAGTGTGTGTACATGTGCATGCTTTGGAACAGGTACTATGTGAGTGTGCGTGTGCATGCACTGGAATAGATACAGCTGAGTCTCTGAGAATCTAGCGTCTTGCCATAGCTCCTACATTGTGCCATTTGTTTGATTTTGTAAGCAATTTGCTTTAGTGCTGGCAAAATAAGACTTGGGAAAATGTACTAGGTACTAGACAATGGGCTGAGAATAGAAATAAAACATGCCTGCAGCTTAAAATGAAAAACTTTCTTCTCACTATATTTTGTATTCAATCTGGATCACCAAGCACTGTAAGAAGATAGTAGAGTCTAGAGATCTATCTAGATGTTCTGTCCAGAAGTGTTTTTTTTTTTTTCATATAGAGCCTGGGAAAAGAGAACATAGGCATCACACATGTTTCTGATAAATTTTATTTTTATTGCCCATAATTTCCTGTTCACTTGCTGCCTGAGTTCACAAGCAAAGGAACTTGATCAGGGAACTAACAATGAATACTTCCCTAATCACATTACAGATCTATTTTGAAAACTACTTTCTCAGTATTAAATCACATTTGGCTCATGAATTTACATAAATTCTTTACTAATACATTTACAGTTTTGACCTACATAAGGTCATAAAAATATAAGTATTTATATTGATTACATCAGGTTGAAATACTCTTCTTTTTGTGTCTTGAAAAACTATCTTGCATAGTTCAAAGGGTGTAACTCTTCTAATTTAAGTGAATATATTCTAGTCCCTTTTTTATTTTTAACATTTGTGATATTCCGTTTAAACCTTTTATCTTACAAATTTCAGATATAGTGCAAATGAATATTTTGCTGTGAAATATTTTAGGAAATATGTAAATCATTAAAGTATGGGGAATATTAGAAACTTTATACAAGAATATAAAATAAGAAGTTATGTTTCATAAATGTTTTAGAAGTTATGGTTGTCTCCAAAATTATATAAGAGATTTCAGAGTCCAAGACCTCAAAAATAAACCATATATGGACTTTGTACATTGATCTGTATAGATAACATGAGAAACAGGATCATCCATGTTTTCTTCATTCCTGCTTATAGTAGTCATGAAAGTAAATGTATGCTTAATATTAAATGCTGTCATTCTCTGGAAATTATCATTGCCCATGTCTAGAGAACATGGAAGGGATCCAACAGTGTGGTACTTTTGGATCAAAATGGCCAGTCTTTAGTTGAGGTAGGACCAAGAGTTAATGGTAGTATATAGCTGACTTTCAAAATATCTTACTTTGGGATCTTATAGTTGTTAGTCATTAAACAAAGTTGCATGTCATCAAAGTTGTCATTCCTTCCTAAAATAGACATGTGTGATAAAGTATCATAGTAAATTTCTTCATATGTGTTCATTTAATCATACGAAAGAGAATAGGATGAGAACTTCATGTGTGGCAGATTACCGTAGCTCTGTACACTTTATTTTGTTTTTATTGAAAATAGATTCTATCAGATAATACATCCGGACCACAGTTTCCCCATTCTCCACATCTCCCACCCCCCCTTACCACCTATCCTCTCCCCTAGATACATGCTCCCTCCATTTCATCTTCCAAGAGTCAACAGCCAGACATGACAAAAAAATACAGTAAGACAAGGCAAATCCCTTGTGTCAAGGCTAGACAAGGCTACCCAATAGGAAGAAGAAAGTACCAATAGTAGTCAAAAGGGTCAGAGACACATCTGCTTCCACTGTTTGGAGTCCCACAAATACACCAAGCTAACAGTAATAGCATATATGCAGACAGCATGGTGCAGATCCATGCAGGCCCCATGTTTGCCACTTCAGTCTCTGTTGAGCCCATATGAGCCCTGCTTAGTTGATTTCGTTGGCCGTGTTCTCCTTGTGTCCTTCATCCCCTATGAATCATACAGTCTCTCCTCCCCATCTTCCCTGGGGTTCCCCAGTCTAGGACCAGATGGAGATTTCTAATTTAGACTGTCTTTCTGCATAATGTCTGGCTGTGGGTCACCTACTGTCCCGAGGAAGCCTCTACGATTGATGACTGGACAAGGTACTGAACTATGAACATAACAGAATATCATTAAGAGTCATTTTCTTGGTTTCTTTTTGCTTGGTTGGTTGGTTAGTTTGGTTTTGACATTTGTGTTTAGTTCTACTCTAGGTCTCTGTGCTATTTAGTCTTCTGTTTCTGGCTATCCATGTAGAGTCAGGCATGGGCTCCCTCTTGTGGTGTGGACATCAAGTTAAACTAGACATTGGTTGGCCATACCCACAACTTTTGTGCCACCAATACCCCTGCACATCTTGCAGGCAGGACAGATTGTAGGTGGAAGGCTTCATAGCTGGCTTTTCTTTCCATAGCCTGCAGAGTTTCTTCTTGTGCCAAAAAAGACTAGACCAAAGGTTCTATGTAGGCACAAGCATGGCCTCTTCTACATTCAGTGATCTGTGTGGATATTGCCCTCCTCAATTGGGCTCCTGCAGTCAAATTTTACAAGGTGGTCTTCTGTCCTAGTATCAGCCTGGGTTGTTTAGAAATCTTCACTGTACCTTGTCAGCCAACAACTCATCCAAATGCAACCCATTTCCAACCCTGGAAGCTGAGACTGGCTACAAAATGGCCAGTTCAGACTCTGTATCTTCCATTACGAGGAACCTTCACTAGGGTCACCCTCATAGATTCCAGGAAGTTTCCACTTAACTACGTTTCCACACCACTTTCCAATGCTTCCTAATTTTAGCTGTGTCTTCCTGCACTCTCTCCCACTACTCACCCACAACCTAATCCCTCACATTCGTATCCCCAGCCACCCAGTCCACCTGCAAAGTTTAGTCTATTTGCCTCCCAAAGGAGGTCCTTGTGTCCCTCCCTAGAGCCCTCCTCTTTACCTTAAGTGCTCTGGGTCAGTGGATTATAGTTTGATTATCACTTACTTAAAAAAAACAGTAAATATACACTTATAAGTAAACATATACCATATTTCTCTCTCTGGGTCTGGGTTACCTCACTCGAGATATTTTTTTTTTTTACTTCTATCTATGTCCTATAAGTTTGACGATGTCATTTTTAACAGCTGAATAATATGCCACTGCATAACTGTACCATGTATTCTTTATCCATTCTTCGGTGGAGGGACATCTAGGTTGGTTGTTTACAGTTTCTGGCTATTATGAATAAAGAGGCAGTGGCCATAGTTGTGGCTCTGTATGTTTGAGAGAGGGAGGGAGGAGAGAAGAAAGGGAGAGGGAGAGAAAGAGAGAGAGAGGAGTTTTGTGTAGACATTCTTATGCCTGACTATAAACACATAAAATGTAGGTGGTTATGAAGAGACCTACATAGCATGAGATTTTTGACTCTTCATACCCTCATCTTCCCCATTAGAATGCCTTCTCCCATCACATCTTTGTTCATCATTCGCAGCCTAGGAACATGCAGACTACTTTGGCTTTGTGTTTTATAAATCAGTCATCAATATATTTTCTTGCAGTGAATGTTTTGAAAAACAAACAATGGTCTTATGAGTTATCTGTGGGATGGACTAGCATTGCCTTTGTGATTTCTCTCTGTGCATAAAGCTAGACGAATAGTTTTGAGCAGCAATTGCACTTTGCTAAATCCTTGAATAGACTCCAGTGCATGATCAGTCTCCTTGGCTCATCAGTGCAGTCTGAAACACCTACAGAGGAAACACTGTGATTCAATAGTTGCCTCGTATATGCTCCAAAGGTCAAATCAAATTGTCCCTACATAAGCCCAGATAAATGAGAACTTCCTCTTATTCACCATTGAATGACATTTTTGTTTAGTCTGTATGAGTCACCATCAATTATTCTCTGTCTGCCTTTCTTCCTTTGGCATACTTAACATCATTATTTTTTATAATAATTTATTCAGATTACATCGATATTGTTATCCCCTCACTTGTATTTTCCTGTTCCCACCCTCTCTTCCTCTTTCACCCTATTCCCCTCCCCTAGACCTGTGACAAAATGGGACCTCCTCCTCCACCTTATGACCACAACCTATCAATGTTTCATAGCCTGCTTCTTCTTCTTTTGTGTACCGCTGGGCCGTGCAACCAAGAGGAAGTGATCACGTTGGGGGCATCAGAGTTTATGTCAGAGGCAGTCCCCATTCTCCTCATAGCTGTGGAGGTGGAGAACGAGCTGTTCCTTGGCTAGATCTGAACAAGGTTCTAGGTTTACTGCATGTATTTTCCTTGGTTGGTACAACAGTTTGTTAACACCATTATTTTATAGATCATATAGTCCCATATTGTTGTAAGGCTTTTTTGAATTTTTTTGTGTCTTCTCCTTTTCCACTATCTTCCTCCAAGTTATTGTGTTTCCCACATGTCCATTTCAACAGAAATGGCTACTAAAGTTCCTGTGGTAGCTTGTATAACCTTTGTGCGTGTGTGTGTGTATGTGTGTGTGTGTGTGTGTGTGTGTGTGTGTCTGCACGCAAGCACACGTGTGCCCCCTTGCAAAATTTATTAAGAAGCATTGTAAAATAAACATTTTATATCCCTGATGTCTACAATTAATATCAAGTAGTTAAGTTTCAACACTGTGATATTTTAAATCTGACTGGATTATGCTATGCTGTGGGGACAAATATTTTGTTTAATCATGAGCTTCACTGGCATTCTAATCAGAAAATTTTCAGTACAGCAAAACTGTTAATGGCAATTTTATATTATTATATTTCATCAACACCAAAGATGGTAACTATTAACAGAATGCAGGAGATGATTTTCACTGGGGCACTTCTGTGTTTTTAAAATTATTATATTAATTTTAGAAATGGGTAATGGCGATAAAAATATCTTATAGTATTACTTGTATGTGCAGTGGCAGAAATATGGCGAGAGTAGTTCTTGCTCATTTATAATGTCTGCCTAACCTTGATCCCTAAGTGATTTTCTGTCTGATAATATAGGATTTATAGAATTTTGTTGCTATTCCTAAAGGGAGAAGGAGCACTATTCTGGAATATTGCTGTTGTTGTTTCAAGTGACTTTCATACAAGGTGGGAAGGTATTGTGTATTCATAAACTTACAGAATTTGCATAAGAATGGTTTGTGGACTCTTGCTAGTGGATATTTCATAATAAGAACTAGAAGAGTTGCAAAATTCAGAGGGAACATTTTTTTTAGTGAAAAATCTGACGTTTATAGAAGGAAATATCCAGACTCACTATAGTGGCGGGGATTATCTAACCACAAACCACAGGGGCCTATGCTGGGCAAGGTTTGCTTCTGGTACCTGCTGATAGCTGGTAAATTCTGTACATTTGCACGATGGTCTTTGTGGGCAATCATTGAGCTTCTTTAAAAGGTGATAAGGATAACACTGTAGACATAACAGACCGGACAGGGAAAGCCCTCAGCCCTACAGAAATAACTGCAGGCAACTAAGGAACGTTGAGAGATGAAGAAATACACTTCTCCAGGGAACAGCATACCAATTGATTATACAATATAAAATGGTCTGCCCTGAAAACATATGTCTGAGAGGCATTATACATTTTGAACAAGTTAAACGTATAAATGTGTGTGAGGGATGGAGACAGAGAGAGCACAAGAAGGGTATATGGCAAGGCCTGGAGGGAGGAAAGGAAAGGAATAATGTGATTAAACTATAATCTCAAAATGAAGAAAGCACTCACTAATAAGGAGGGCTTGGAAGAGAGGCAGGCAAAGAGGGTCACGTAATTATGTCACAATGTCAAAACCAAAGAAGTAAGTTTGTAAAAATTATTGAAAAAAAGGTGTGCTCTTGAGATTCTTTTCTCATCATCTCGAGCTCATCCCAAATTCAAATTTCATCTTTGTTTTCTAAATAAGAGCATGCTAGTGAAAGACAGTTTGAGTTATTCAACTATAAGCTTGTATTTAAAGGCCTTGCTTTAAAATAGTAGGTAAATAATAACTTGAATATGTTGAAGTATACAGAGCACATATGCTCTATAGTCATTTCTGTAGTGAAATTCACCTCTGCCACATTATATATGTGCGCTTGCTAAGCGGTCATCTCTAAAATATTACACACAGGAAACCTAAATGGACTCAGCAAGTTGAACGTATACATTTATTTATGTATATACGTAACAATAATTCTCAATAAGAGGCCATGAATTTGAAAGAGAGTTAGGGAGGATGGCAGAGTTTGCGAGGGAGATGAATAGGGCAGTGATAACATTATCTTTTAAATGAAAAAAATCTTTCAGTGAATTTCAATCACATAAAATGACTTATTTTTCACCATCATTATGCTATACTTTTAGTGTCTCATAGTTATGTGATGTATGACCAAAATCTTGTGCCATCTGACCAACGTTTCCCATCTTCCCCTAAATGGGTACCTGTCAACCCAACCGTGGTTCTGCCCATTGTTTCCCTTAGTCAGACTATCTTTAAAGCCACAAATACAGTTTATATTCCTCTGTGCCTGGGTCGCTTCACTTTTGGTTTTTCTACTTTATTTATTTATTTATTTATTTATTTATTTATTTATTGCTTTTGTTTTTGTTTTTGAGACACGGTTTCACTTTATAGCTCCAGCTGTCCTGGAGCTAGCTCTGTAGACCAGCTAGCCTTGAACTCACAGAGACTTTCTTCTTTTTCATCAGTTCATATTCTGATGATCGCTTGGCTGTTTTTATCTGCCAAATTCTGTGATAAAAGCTGTGATGAACAGTCAAGTACCAAGCTCTCTGTTTTTGAGATAGTGTTGTCAATTTCTTTGTTTATACTACTCAGAAATCAGATTGCTGGCTCATATAGGATTCTATTTTCAGGATTTTAAAGGACTTAATACTCTACTCATAATCTCTCTCTGTCTGTCTGTCTGTCTGTCTGTCTGTCTGTCTGTCTGTCTCTCTCTCTCTCTCTCTCTCTCTCTCTCTCTCTCTCTCTCTCTCTCACTCTTTTGTGTGTGTGTGTGTGTGCACAGTATCATAGAAATTGCTCTAAGAATTTCATGGGCTATTAGGTCAGTTTGTATAGTAAGCATTTTTAATATTATTAATCTTCCAATCCATGAGCTTGAGATAACTTTGAATTTATTTTTATTCTTTTCATAGTTGTTCATTGATATTTCATAGTCTTCAGTATATTCTTCCTTATTCCTTAATTAAATTTTTATTAGTACACTATTTTGAAACTCACTATGAATAAGAATTTTTCTTAATTTCTTAGTTTATTATTAACATTTTGAAATGAACTTATTTGGCCATATTTATTTTATATCCTAAATTATCCTGAACTTGTTCATTAGTTCTAACTTTTTGGGGACATGAAAATTTTAGACCACTCTATATTTAAGATTTAATCTTCAAAATAATTATCATTTTCTTTCCATATTTGGTTGCCTTTCATTTCTTTTGTTTTCCTTAGTTGGTCTCACTTGCTCTTCCAGCATCATGAGCATGGAATTGATGTTACTAGTACGTGTGCATCTGTGGCTTTAGGATGTTAAAATGCAATCCTTGTATAATCAGTTTCTTAAGTTCTTTTTTTTAAAATAATGAAAGCATGGGTGATTTTGTCTAAGGACCTCCTGCCCACATTGAGATCCTGCCAGTGTGGTACTGCATTACAATGTGCACCTCATAGGTAAGTCCTAGTTGGTGATAGTGTGTAGTCCTTTAACTGTGTGGTTCAATTCAGTTTGCAGGTATTGTGTTGAGGATTTTTGCATGTGTGTTCATAAGAGATGTTACCCTGTCCTTTCTTCTCTCATAGTATAGTTATGTGGGTTTGAGTCATGTTATATGTGTTAAATGAATTTAAGTTGTAATTTCTCTTTTTCCCCCAACATTCTCGTCTTTTATCTTTGTATGAATGTGTATATAACATGTGTAGGTGTGTTCATACATCCTATAGTGAGCATATAGGGGACAGAAAACAACTTTTTTGACATAGTCCACGCTAACCCCAATTACAAGGGTTCTGGGTCACCAGGCTTGCGCAGCCACCATCTTTGCACACTGAATCATCTTGGTTCCAGAAATTTTTTCCTACTTTTACTTTTTTTGGTAATAAGAACTTGAGAAGTGTTTGTGTTGTTTATTTAAATATTATATAGTTAATTTATGATGCCATCAGAGTCTAGGCTCTGAGCTTCTCTTATGGGAGGTTTATTTGTTATTTTAAGCAAAATAAAGCTAGTAATATACTTACCAACCCTCAGGTTTAACATATTAATACAAAATTGCTTTTTATTCTAATTGAGGGCTCTCCCAGTTCACTCCCAGTTTGCATATTTTTATTTATTTCATACCTTTCATATTATTATATTGCTTATTATAATATGGGACTATGTCTATCTTATATATTTATATATTATACCTTCAATGGTATAGATTTCAAATCAATAATATAAGAGGTTTTCAATGTTACTCCTCATGTGTTCATTTATCCTCTTTAGCTATTTTCATATTTTTACATGAAACTGAAGCTACTTCCTTGATTAAAAAAATAAGTTTAGAGCAGTTGAATCCTTTGAATCTCTTTAAACACATTTACCATTGTCGTTGTGTTTAGTCTATTGTTGCCCTTAAATAGGTGATAAGGATATACAAAACTGGTAAAAAGGAAATGAGAATATTAGTATATAGGACTCCCATGAACTCACCATTCTCTGACATACGAATAGTTAATTTGATTCCGTTGTAAAAGATGAATAGCAGTGTATTAGGTAAATACAACAAATAAAATGTGTATTTTGAGGTGGTCATTATAAGTAACAAGCCCTACTTAAAAAAAAAAGATTATTGTGCGGGAGACTATGTTTCCTTTGAGAACAATTTTATCCAATAAAGAGGTTAGCTGAGGCCTACAATTGTTATATATTATAATATCATACTTTATATATATGTATATACATATCATAATAGTTATAGTAATAACCAAGTTTCTTTGGTGCTTCATTTGAACTGGATGTCATGTTAATGCCTTGTGTGAAGCACACTTCTTAATTTTTACTCTATTTCCAAAATCTTTATTTTCAACAATTTTGGACTTGGGTAAACTATTCTTTAAAATATTAATGTACCCCAACATATGTAATAATAATGGCCGGAAAAGACAAGATGTTGCATGTAAGTTCCTAAATACTGAACAGGACAAGTCAGGAAAATACCAATCAGACTACCATTTTCCTCCAGTTTCTGTAACTCTTATTGATGTCACTGTTGAATTTGCTCAGGAAAACTCTTTCTTTATTTGGTCTTCTCTTTGTTCACCCCTGTGGCTGCTGACCATCACTAGACCGTGGCTCTACTTGTTCCCTTACTGTCCTAGGATGTACAGACCTAGAATAGAAGAGATCTATAGTTCTTCCAATAGGGCACTATGCCCTGTGAGATTTGCATGCTGTACAAAGGAGACAGGCAAGCATGTTTCTGTAGTGTGTTTAAATGTCATTATCCATCACAACTGAGCTATGTTTTCATATTGAATTTGACTAAACTTTTTATGACCTCTTCTTCAATTGACTGAAAATGCAATTAGGACTGCATAAATTTGCTGAAGTTTTGTATCTATTTTCCTAACCAGCAATACACAGTCTAGAGCACTTTAAAAATGCAGTAATATTTGGGCTCATGAATTTGTTAATACGTACTTAGCAGAAAGAAAATTATACAAAGAAAACAGTTACTATAAAATCCTAGTAAAAGCATAACATTTCTATTAATTATACTACTATAAAAAAAGCTTAAGCTTTGGTTTCATATTTTGTGTGTAAATCCTGTGGAGGCATGATGCCGTGATGAATAAATATTTTACTGAAAGCCGCAGGAACATATTCTACACTTGGGAAAGTCTTAGTTATTAGACGGATGGCTTGTAGGGTAAAGACCTACACTACAATACTACATTTCTAATTTCAAGTTTTAAACATGCATCTAGACAGAAAATTCTCTTTCCCTCACCATGCATACACACACACACACACACACACACACACACACACATATACAAACACACTCATACATGGAATTATATTTTTGTACATGATAATTTCTTTTTATTTCTATTTGTCATTCTACAATGGAAATATTAGTATTTGTTATAATGGTGTGAAGAGCAACTTAAATGACAATTTTCATGGATATTAATGGATGTTGCTCCCAAGATATAGTTGTTTTTAGCTAACATTACTTATTATTTAGCCTTTGCAACCCAATACAAGAAACAAATGAATAAGGTTTTCATTTTCTCTCAGAATACCAAATACATAAGGCTAGCAAATGAAATATATTAGTTACTTATTGAACATATTTAATAATTTAATGTGTAGTTAATACATTTTTGAGACTCTAGGACTCATCAAGATATTTGGGACAATCTATACTTTAAAAGTCTGTTTTTATGTCTAAATGCTTGCTTACACCATACATTTTAAAAATATCAATGCTAAATTTAAGTGAATATTGGTTTATTCCACAGGAACATAAGTTCTTACGTATACTTGTAAATGTACATATATATGCACATATTAGTAGATGCATATAAACTTTATGATTTGATACCTTTTTTTCTATTTTTTTATTAATTCATTCATATTACATCTCAGTAGTTATCCCATCCCTTGTATCCTCCCATTCCTCCCTCCCTCCCCCTTCCCCTATGACTGTGACTGAGGGGGACCTCTTCCCCCTGTATATGGTATCATAGGTTATCAAGTCTTTTCTTGGTAGCCTGCTATCCTTCCTCTGAGTGCCACCAGGCCTCCCCAACAAGGGGACATGGTCAAATATGGGGTACCAGGGTTCGTGTGAAAGTCAGTCCCCGTTCTCCACTCAACTGTGGAAATTGTTCTGTCCCTTGGCTAGATCTGGGTCAGGGTTCGATGTTTACTGCATATATAGTCCATGGCTGGTGCCATAGTTTGAGCAGGACCCCTGGGCTCAGATGTGCCCATCATAATGTTCTTCTTATAGGTTTCTAGGACCTTCTGGATCCTTCTATTTCCCCATTCCCCCATGCTTCTCTCACCTAAAGTCCCAATAGCATGTCCTCCCCTCTGTCCTACTTTCCTGATAAGTGAAAACTTGCATGGGACATGCCCCTTGGCCTAGTATCCAGATATAAGTGAGCATTTTTCCTAATTTTTATATTCTGCCCTTTGCATGATTTAAAAAGAATACAGTTTTCATAAATTTGTTAGAAGTCAATTTTTATTCATGAATTAGTATCAGATTAAAGAGTTTATGACTTGCTTCTGAAAAGCTACTTAAAAATATTTGAGGAGTTTTGCTAACATGAGAATTACATATAGCACAATAACTGTAAATCCCTGATCAGAAGGTGAGTTCCTACTTTATGTTGATTTTAATATCGTGTCTATTTGCTCAAAGATGGAATGATTATTTAACTAAAGAAATTGTGTGGTGGTTTGAACAAGAATGATACCTATGTCCATAAATAGGAATGCATGCTTATTAGAGGGGCATTATTTGAGAGGGATTAGGAGGTGTGGCATAGTTGGAGTACGTATGGCATTGTTGAAGACATGTATCATTGGGCTTGGTGGTTTTAAAAGGCCAAGCCAGTCCCTGTGCCTCTCTCTTCCTCCTTCTTGATCCAGATATTGAATTTCCAGCTACTTCTGCACCATATCTGTCTGCATTTAACCACACTCCCAGTCATGATGAGAATGGCCTAAACCTCTGAAGCTGTAAACAAGCCCAATTAAAAACTTTATAAAACTAAGAGTAGCCATTGTCATCGTGTCTCTTCACATCAATAAAACTCTGAACAAGACAAAGTGGAACACTGAAGGAGCAAGAGGAAACTACTGGAGCACTGTGACACAGAAAAGCACGGTCAGTGAGAGCAGCTAGGCACATCCAAGTTAGCAAATAAATAACTTCAACCTCACTTCTTACAATATATATAATTTACATTTGAAGTGAGTAAATCATAGTTGGGAGTTGCTTTATCACCATGTTTAGAATTTTGATCTGAAATTTTCCAGAACTGCAAGACACAAGACTAGATGACTTCTCGAAATTGAGTTTCTGGGGTCTATTTATGCAAACCAGGAGTAAATAGCTTTGGAGATCAAAACTGCCTCTAAACAGATCTCTTATTTCCTCATGGGGTTGTTTTCAAACCCAGGTCCAGGGTTAGCCTGCCATTTCCTGAATATTAGATTTCAGTTCATTCACTTTAATTTGCATAATTTTTGCTAAATTCCCCTTGGAGTGTACATGCGTATGGGTATGTAGAAGCTTTAGCAGTTTTAAACATTCTCACCATTTCATTGTTGATGTTTTTATTAGAGTGTACAGTGCACTGGCTGAGTATTTTATAGAGCACATTAAATATAATCCAAATAAAACATCAACCAAGTTAATTCGAACTAACTATTGGAAAGCTTGGGTGTGGTGGAGGTTTGAGGATATAGTTCTGATCAAGGCTCTCCTCAGTCACACAGCACATTTGGGGAGATCCTGGAATATGTGATATCCTGTGTAAAAAAAAACTTTAATGCATTAAATAAAAAAAAAAGATTAAACTTAAAATAGTTAAAATAATATCATCGAAGGTATTTCCCTGATGTCATGCTTATCTTTATACAAACTTATAATGTGGTATGAGCCTGACATGTTGATTAAACTTTATTCAACATCATGGAATTTATACGTCACAATATTGATGTTTCTGAAGTTAGGTTGA
This sequence comes from Acomys percivali, assembly GCA_907169655.1. Lineage (NCBI taxonomy): Eukaryota > Metazoa > Chordata > Mammalia > Rodentia > Muridae > Acomys > Acomys percivali. The sequence goes on along the minus strand of OU015751.1, from coordinate 18,276,450 downwards.
TGGTTTGTGATTAGGAAGTGCCAGCAGAGCCATTAGACAAAGTAAAAACAAGTGAGCTAACTAGCCGTTTTAACTACTGATGTATTGAATATTAGAATGAAAGATTTCCCAAATATTGTAGATCTGTTTGAAGAATTTCTAAATAATATTCTAATATGATTTGGCTCTGTGAAGGAAGCAGGTAGACTTCTTATAAGTTGTTATAGGAGGTCGTGCAGAATAAAATATTTTCAAGACACTCTTGAAAACAAGTTAGCTGTTTAGAGAATAGAAGGTACTTAATGCTGCATGATTTCAGTCATGCGGAAGATAAATTGATCTCATGGATATAGACAACATAATAATGATAGACGAGTCTAGAAAAATCAGGAAGATTGAAGGGGTGGGTTACTGAGTACAGAAACACAGCTGGATAAGATGAATAGCTTGTAGTGTTCAATAATACTGAGAGGTGATGATATTTTACTATATTTAAGGAACTATAACTTTAAAAGTTTCTTCATTTTATTTTGGATCATAATATATCTAATAGATTATATATTAGTAATCTTGTGTGATAATTATTTGTGTAGTCTTAAGTAGTGCTTTCAGAAATTAATTTCCAATTGCTTTCTGTTATTCTTAAAGGAGATAGTTCTTGTTATTAGAAGTTCTGAAGTGATTGTGTCTGTTTGTTTGAAAAGATAACTCCGTCTTGCTCAACTGTCTAAAGATTCAAAAAATTACCGCCTATCGAGGTGTTTATGTGTACAATGAGAGCTGTGAAAATCATCATACTTAGACTTATGTCTTTGTTAAATGACCTTTTGACTGCTTCCCATTCTTATTTTCTCTTATTCTCTCTCTCTCTCTCTCTCTCTCTCTCTCTCTCTCTCTCTCTCTCTCTC
>OU015751.1:18257679-18268172 GCA_907169655.1 Acomys percivali | reverse complement strand
TAGTAGTAGTAGTAGTAATAGTAGTAGTAGTAGTAGTAGTAGTAGTAGTAATAGTAGTAGTAATAGTAGTAGTAGAAGTAGTAGTAGTAGTAGTAGTAATAGTAGTAGTAGTAGCAGTAGTATGTTGTCCAACAAGGCCCATAATCTATCTATTTTCAGATTCTTGGTTCAATGTCAGTGTTAGGTATGGGTTCCATCTCATGCAGTGACCCTTAAGTACAAAAAATTTGCTTGGTTACTCCTGTAGAATTGGCTCCTAGATGAGGGAATGTGAGTTGTCGCCAATAAAGTTGATACTTGTTATATTAACTGCACTCTAGGTCAGGGCCACAACAAACTGGACTGTGTGTTTTGGTTGTTGTTGTTGGTGATAGTGTGTGTGTGTGTGTGTGTGTGTGTGTGAGAGAGAGAGAGAGAGAGAGAGAGAGAGAGAGAGAGAGAACACATGAAGTTGGTTAAGTAGGGAGCTGTGAGGATCTGGATAAAGTTGGAGAATGAGTGTGAGTATGATCAAAATATTTAAGAAAAGATTGTAACCCAACATAAGCAATGATATGTAATAATTAATTACTCAACACAAGTTAAATCTCATTGTTTTTAGTGTTGCTACCAATTAAACAATGATTTGGTATTGATATCTCTGTGCCTGTGACAAAATAGGAAGCAGAAGAAGTGGGGGGTCACATTAAGTAGAAAATGACAAGGATTGAGAAATAGAAGCTTTACAAATGAGAAGATGACACACAGTTTATTGCCTGAATAGTCACCCACTCTCTGTAACATCTTCCTCAGCCTTCTGGCCCAATATATCTGACAGATATATTTTTGAGGCAGCAACTATTGAGGATGTGCTTACCCTGTCTTGGCAGAGTTTGGCCGTCGACTCTGCCTGCATCCAAGCCTGCCCGTTTTTTAGGCAGGATCCTATCTGTGGTAGAAATGAAGACATTTTGTCCAATGGCTTGCTTGCCACATTTGAAGCGAACTCCATAGGGAGGTTCTATGATGCTCAGCATCCTCTTTGAGGTAGACTGAGTGTTGGCAGGAGTGAACCTGTCTCATTGTGAATCTTTAAAACAATAAAAACATTTATATACCATATTCTGTATGTCTCTGAGGTTTTGGAAGACCTTATCTAATCATTTTACCTTATCTTTCTATAGAATCATATCTATCTGATGCACCTAAGATGTATATTCTTGTAATAAAAATAGACTAGTAATTGATATGACCATGATTTGATCAACTAACACTTAACTTGTATAACTTATTTATCCTAAACAGTCTGCAATAGCACTTTCAAAGTATTGGAAGTAAACTTTGTATCATAATTGAATTTTATGGGTACTATACCTCATATTAGTATATATATATCATATTAGAATATATATATATATATATATACATACATATATAGTGTGTGTGAAGAATAATCTTACATTTGAATTCTATACCACTGTATCTAAAATTAAACCTATTTTGCATCTATATACAAAATTCTATACCAGTGAATTAAAAATAACCATGTGAGTGGCAATTAAGGCATTAAATTGAGGAGTAGATTCACTAATCTCCTTTTTGTTCTTTCTTCCCTATATATTTCTATATTCCCCCTTCTTTCTTTTCAACTCCTATCTCCAAACCTAAGAATGGAAGATAAAGGAAAGTCTCTTATGGAGTTGAAGACCAGGCAGCTTAGCCTAAGAATGAAGCTTAGTTGTTTAGCGGTTACTATGTTTTTAGGTCTACATAGATGGTTTAAGTTGATAATGACAAGATATGATGGAGATTGATTTATTGTAAGAATTTTAGACACACCAAGATAGGAAAGATGTTTTATTCAAGGATGACAAATACAAATAGCCAAAACACTAAGAATGTAGCATTTATATAATTCCTGATAGTGTTATGGTTCTTCTTGCTATAGGTAGTTTATTGTATATAAGTGTAATAATATAAATGTATATGTAAAAAATAATTTAAAAAGAAATAGAAGCATAAAGGCAAGCCTTTATGAGGTTATTGAAAGTACGATTATAAGATTTACATGCAGGATAGGAACTGATAACATTTTTATAGGTTATATTTTACATATATTACGATACTCAACTTGGGATGTAGTTCAGTCAATAATGTGCTTATTTTACAAGATGTATATATGGATATTCAAAACACATTTATAAACCAGGTATGTTGGTATTTAGAGAAGGAGGGTAAGATGGATTCCTGAGGCTTGGTATCCTTCTAATCTAGCCAATAAGTGAACGTCAGGTTTAGTATGTCACCTTATATCAAAAAATATACGTTCAGTCCTAAAAAGGATATCTATGTTTCACACCTCTTTCACACAAGGCTCAGAGAACATAGCAGGTGAATGAGCAGAAAGACTCTGAGTGTCAAGGGATAGGCAGGACTGCTGCTTAACAGTTTCTGGACTTGGTAAGGACATTGAACTCATTAATGCACAGTAGCTAAGTTTCCTGCACATGAACTACACAAGATCAAGCCAGTTAAAATTCTGGGATGGACAGGAGTTGGTCTCATAAATACCACCCCCAGTTAAGAAGCAGTTGGCACTTGGTGGCTGTTCAGGAGGAGGAGTCAGATTTCATTAGGAATGTGGCTTATGTTAAATGGCCCCTGTTCCAATGGATGGCCTTATACCCATGCATATGTGCACTTAATTGGATTGAATGATGTAAAGAAAGAAAGAATGAAATTGGCCATGGGACATAGTGGGAGAGGGTCTAGGAGGAATGACAAGTAATTATGATCAAAATGCATTATATACATGTATAAAATTTTCAAGGAATTAGTACAAACATATTTTTTCTAACTTAGAAAAACAATTGAGGAACACTTAAGAATAACCTATGCCCCAATATGAATGCATACACACATGCCCATGCAGCTTAGACATGTGCACACACAAACACCTACACACAGGAGCACCAAATGAAAGTTATGATTTATATGGAAAGATGTTCTAAGTTAATATGGTTCCCATGAAGTAAGAAACTGAATCTTAGAGAAAGCTGTACTATAGGTTATTTACTTAGAGTTTCACCATTATGTTTTTATATAGTTTCTTAGGTATAAACAGCATGCAAAATTAATTTAACCTGATTTTTCTGTTTTAAAAATGTCTATTGTATGTGAATTAAATGATGTAACATATTACTTACAAAATGAAAGATTGTGTCCTGCAAGGAGCTCATTGCTATACCCCCAAGGGCTGCCACACACTAGAATGCCTTAATTTTCCACTCATCAGATACTGATTTCAGAACGGTTAGCAAACCTAACCACTTATCAGTGTAACCGTTATTCGTCTCTTCTTGCTTTTGATTATTCAAGTTATCATAGGAAGAAGTGAGTTAGAGTCGTGTGTTCTGTGAGAGATTCTATTAGATGTGTGCAATATGAATACTTGACTCTCAAGCACTCACAATCTTAAGACTCACGAAGTTGGATATCATGAAGCATGCCTGTCATCCCAGCACAGGAGGATCAGGAGTTCAAGTTCATTCTCCTACATAGTGAGTTTTAGGCAATCCTGGCCTCCTCGAGACCCTATCCACCAGTTCCCTTTAAAGAACATCTCATTGGATGTATCTGCCATGTTCAGTCTTTGTCTGATACCCTCCAAATGGTTCTCCAGATCCCCAGGAAGTAGTGTGTGTCCCTAAAGCGTGACTTGTTGTTATGTGACTTTGTCCCTGAGAGATGAGAGCAAAAAAACCATCTACTTGCCTGAGATAAGAAAACAATCACAGACCAAAGTGAAGATACCATAGAAGTCCAAATTGTTGCACCAATAAGTCTCATTGGAGTTACTTATAGGAATATGAGTGATAGGTTGCTTATTGGAGCGGAAGTGACTCAGAGCAGTTCAATCATCCAAAGCTCTAGTTTGTGAGAGAGGAGCCTGATAATTGACAGTTTTAAAATTGACCTTATAAAGATATTTTTACACAGGGCTAGCAAGAGCCATGTGACTTGTAGCTTTCTTATGTTCCTTCCACCTCCTAAATCTCCATAATTTTTGGAGACTTATGGTCCTCCCTCCAGGAAGTAATGCTCTTAATTTTGAGTTAATATCTGCACAATTATTGGTTAATACAAAACCAGAAACATTTCTAGTTTATTTTCCTTTGTCCTCAATAGAGCCAGAAGTGATGTAGAGTCATAGCTGAATTAATTGGGTTAATCTGCAATTTTTCTGGAACATTACAAACAAAAAGGTGATTAAATTTGAAAAAAGTAATTTCTCTCATTTCTTAGGAAATAAGCTAGCATTTTCAATAGTATTTCAGTGTGGTCTCAACTCTGATAAATCCTTTCCATTGCTGTTTCTTTCTTGGGAGATGATAACAGCAGAAGATTCTTCTGAAACCTGTAAATATTCTCAAGAATGTTACTTAACCATTGTAACCATTCTATGATGTTCCCTTATTCTTTTTTTCTTATTCTCTGTGGAATGAATACTTATCACTTCTCTCCCTTAGGAACCCAAGTGGAAAACTTTTAGTGTTTTGTCATGTAGTGGCCCGGAAACAGACTACAGTGATGGTATACTTTACTGTAGCTATGGCATAGCACAAGAACTGCATTGGTGAGATTTCCTTCCAACTTGCAGGTTGTTTTTCCCTACTGTGTTTATATAAGCACTCCTAACAAAATGTTTTTTACTTCTTGGGGGGAAAAGTTATCAGGAGCCTTCTAGCTCTCACATTAAATGTTACTACAAAATAAAAAGTAACAGAAGAAACTTACAGTTTAGGAGCCTCTAAAAAACAGTTTTCCGCTTTAAGACAGATATTTGCCTGCTCTTACAAAATTACCTGAGTTAAGTAGGCCAGCTAGCTGCTAGCACTATCTGCAGTTCAGCATGGGTGTGACTCATTAGAACGGTTCACATTTTGATGGTCAGCATATTTTGAAGGTAATTTAAAAAAAAAAACTTTATTGCAACAATTACTTTTAAATAAGCGTGTGAACCCTGATCAACAATGGAGACTGTGGGAACATAACTTTGCACCTCAGTATGAAATCTTTTTATAGAACCAATTATATTTTCTATTCATAAACGAAACTCATGAAGTTGGAATTTTTAGTATTTTCAAGTCTTTTTTTTCCTACTTAGATGTCCATTTTCATGGGAATGGGAATCAAAAGAAATGTGTCTGCTGCTACCGCAGAGATAAGGCATGAATGCTCTTCCTTATATGTTACGTTGCTGGATCCAGACTCACTAAATGACTGTCCTGAGATGATGTTGTTCATTGGAATCTTGATTTTCTGGATGATCGCCCTTTAGTAATGTAGTGGTTACTGCCTTTTGCTGAAGGTTATAATTTATATGAGCTAAAAAAAAATCATATCCTTTCCTGGAACTGAAAAAAAAAGCTTTCCCAAAGCTTGCCTTTGAAATCATTTACTTAACATTATTTATGAAGTTGAAACATAACTGGAGAATAAATCACTTTTACTTTCAATTGTTGAAATATCAAAATTAAAATATCCAGAAACAGAATTCTGATTTTGTATTGTAGAAATTCTATCATATTGGTGTCTGCAGTTAGAGGCCCCATGGAGTCTCTGAGGTTTTCTATGTGTGCGTTGCTTCACGCCTCTCCTCTGCTTTTTTATTGGTTACTGATCATATACACTGCATGCTGCCCATCAGTCCTGACAACATATGTATAGGACAACTCTGTGTTGACATGAGCGCGTCACCTGGTACCTTTAAACTTTTTCAGTCTTCCCCTTTATCTCTCAGTTCATTGCACACGTCAATGTTTGATTCTTCTAGGATTTGAATTTTATTTATTATTTATTTTGTATGTGTATATTTCTCATATGAGTGTAAAGTTTGCAAAAAGTGTGTGTATTTGTAATTTCGTATGTGAAGTCCACCAGGGTCATCAAGTGTATTGTGTTCCTTTGGGACAGGTTCTGCACTGATCTTTAGCTAGGATAGTCGCAGCAGACCTTCTGTCTCTGCTCTTCAGATACGATGTGTATGTAGAGAGGCACAGATTTTTATATGGCTGCCAAGATCAGAACTCCTGCTTATTTCTAGCAAGCAAGTAAATTTTATGTCATAATATAAAACAGAAAAGTTACTCTTTAGGCTTGTGAAATAAAATGACAACTTATTTTAATAGTTACAAAATACGTTTAGACAAATATGGTCTTTTGAAGAATTTCACCTAAATAACAATCTGATATTCCAAATAACATTTTAAAAACCCCTACTTTTGCCTTTTTTAGATTTGTAACAGTTTAGGTTGATAATAGTGGACAAGATGCTCATAAAATAGATATTTTTCTTTCTATATGTTTTCATTATAAATGGGAGTAAGGAAGTCTAATTCTCTTCCCTTGCTGCTTTAAAAAGTTCTCCAGGGCTAAGCATATAGAACAGTAGTGGACCACCAGCCTGGAATGTGTAAAATGCTGGGCTCAAACCACGGAAATGAAAACAACAACAACAAATAAGAACTAAATATTATCCTCAATTACCGGAGACCTGCTTTATAACTTGTCAAATGCAGAGTGTTAACTCCAGTCTTGTTATGTGAGATTGGTTCCACCTGAAGGGTGTTTGTTCCCAACCACGTTTATGTTGAGACTGAGTATGAAGTGCTTCGGTATTTTGGGGGAAAATAGATTTTTGCAAAAGAGAATGTATATAATGAAGATATCAGTAAGAAGGTAAAATTCATTTCTGTGGTGACAGTTTCAAAGAACAAGTTTCCCTTCACATGTGAAGCATGAAAATGTCTGAAATTGGATGAGTTTTATTTAATCTTGGAATGGCAAAGCAGTATCTGAATTCCTTGTTCTAAAATACTTTCTATGGCTAGCTAGAAGGAAGTTAGTCAGAAAGAAATACAACTTCTTAACTTTGAAAGGGCCCTCTTCCCTCCTCCCTGTGTAACAGTTTTGTTTTAAGCTTTGGATTGCAGGCTGTGCGTGTTTTCCTTGGGGATTGAACTCCCTAAGCCTGAGAAGCTCATCTTTTACAGCATTAATATCTCTCCTCCTGCATCAGTGCAGTTTACCCTTCTAAGTTCACCAGTAAGTTCCGTTAGAGAGAATCACATCCAAGTTTATTAGCTATATGTTCTTAGATCTGTAATGGGGCTAAAAAAGTATATATGGGACACTTAACTACCTATAGATATTAATGGGCAGCTATTGATGTCATAGCATTGCAACACTTAGTTGGCTAAAAAGAGAGGTAGTTAATTTAAAAAATAATTTATTTTTATTTTATGGGCATTGGTGTTTTTTCTGCATGTATGTCTGTGGAAGGGTGTCAGATCTTGAGTAGTTCATTTAAGTTCAATATGGGCAAAAGATAGTTTCAGACATTGGGCATATAACTGAGACCCTATGAAAAAGTAAAAGGGAGTCTTAGTATAAAATGCAGCATTGTACTTTGTACAGATGAATCTACTTAGGGTAACATATAATTTGGATGAACAAATTCTTAACCAACATTTCTACAGATCCTATTGTATCCCAGGCCTTTTCCTACTGCCATTTACATATCCATTTTGTACTTGAGAAAATAGGCTAAAGAAAATTGAGTCACCAACTTTTTGTCAAGGAGCTAGGTAGACTATAGTGGTCCAAGATTTGATCCTTGAAAATCTGGCTCCAGATCCAATGCTGGCACTGGCCTCTCCGGCTCTTTGGGGGTAGGTTCTGAAGAATTATGAAGGCCTTTGGAATACCCATCATGGAAGAGCTATAAGCTATAGTTTAAAAAACTGATAGAATAATTTTGAGGGTTTCAAACTTGGTATGAACAAGATTAGTGTTAAACATCAAGTGAAAAAATAGACTACTTATTATGCATACAATCATAAAGATGTATAAAAGACATTATGTTAAACTATTAGAAATAAAACATCATTAAAATAGACAGATTTGAATAGCTAATAGCTTTAAAATGCCAGTGTACATACATAACACGTACATCACTAAGTTGACTTATAAGGAAAAGTTGTTAATTGCAAATATATATATATTTCATTACTGTGACATGAGCCCAATTTGATCTCATTAATCTCACCTTTATATATATAGAGTCAAAATATAACTCCCCAAACCATCTATTGTAATATTTGTTTGTAGCTCAAACCACCAATGGTCATACTTCTGACAATTTGAGAAACTGGTAACTAAGCATAGTTTCTGAGGCCACAGCATTTGTGATAGTGCCCTAGGTACTTTTTAAAAATTTAAATTCATGTAAGTCTAGACAGACCTGTAAAGAGGGAATCTAAGTTTTAAGAGTTTCCTTCATTAAATTTTCCTGTGCACATGTCAGTGGGGGTGTTTTCTTAATTCCCAGTTGATGGAGAAGGACTCAGCTTACTGTGGGTGATGACCTCCCTGGGTAGGTGAGCCAGATCCCGGGAATTGCTATGAAATAGTCTCTCCTAGAAATGGTTGCATGAACAGACCAGAACAATGGGAACATCAATGGGCATGTTAATGTGGAAGGGGAAAAAGTACAAGGAGTCCAACTCACAGATAAAGAACTACAGGGAACTAATGACAGCTGGGAGAAGGAAGGAGTCGCCTCTTCCAGGAACGAGCCACCTTATTGGTTGTTCAGTGCAGAATGGTAAGCCCTGAAACTATATGCACATAAACAACACAAATGGATCCATCAGACTGTATATTGTATATGTGTGTGTGTGTGTGTGTGTGAAAGAGAGAGAGAGAGAGAGAGAGAGAGAGAGTCTGTGTGTATGTGATACACATACATATATATATATATATATATATATATATATGTAAAAATAATAGTAAAACGAAAAAAAGGAAATTAACTTAGGGGTTTGGGAGATGTTATAAGAAAGGGTTAGGGAAGAAAATAAGATTTCAGCAAGGAAATGGTATGGAGATGCAATATAAGTCTTTTAAAATAAAAAAGTGTTTAAAAAAGAAAGAACAGTAGCTGAACAAGCCTGAGAAAGCGAGCAGTGAACAGCATCTCCCTTGTTCTCCTGATTTGAATTTCTGCCTTGGCTTCCTTGGATGGGTGGTGGGTTGTGACATATAAAGTGAAAAAGAGAGAGTTAACTATGCTTTCTTTAGATTTTACAGAAACGAAATAAGGGATTTATTCACTTCCTTCACATGTTTGATTGTATTTTCCTCTATTTCTTTGACTGGTTTGTTCATTGCCTTCTTAAAGGCTGCTATCATCTTCAGAAGATTAGATTTAAGGTCATTTTCCTGTGCTTCAGATGTATTAGAATATGCAAGGCTTGCTGTAGTAGGATAGCTGGTGTCTGGTGGTGCTGTATTGCCCTGGGTTTTGTTGAGTATCTTCTCACACTGCCCTTTAGCCATCTGATTGTCCATGTTGTTGGAAGACTTGGAGGTCTCTGGTAGTCCTTGATGGCTGCCACCTCTGTGATTGCAGGTAGAGTTGGGTCCCAGGGACTGGCACATTGTGCTGCTGGTTGTCCCTGTTCATTGGCACCTCTGGTAGTGCCTGATGGCTGCCCATTATGGGACTGCAGACAGAGCTGGGACCAGGGAGGTGGCTCTAAGAAGTCATAGGGCAGACTTCACGACTGCTGGTAGTTCTCAATGGCTAACTTCTCTGGAACTTCTGCAAATGGGAACACCAAACCACCTACAAAACTTCACCCCAAAATTTACCTTGCCTACAAGATGTGCAGGGATAAAGTTAGATCAGAGATTGAGGGAGTGTCTAACAAATGCCTGATCCAATCTGAGGTCCACCCCACAGAAGAGAGCCAACCCCCAACACTATTAACAATATTCTGCTATGATTATGGATGGGACCCTAGAAGAGTTGTCCTCTGAGAGGCTCCACCTAGCCGTGGATTGAAACAGAGGCTGAAATTCACAATCAAACATTAGGAGAGAGTGGGGAGCCTTGTGGAGAAGTGTGAGGAAGGACTGAAGAAACGTGAAGGGACAAGAGCTCCACAAGACCAACAGTAAACTAACCTGGGCCCAGGGGTTATACAGGACCTGAAACACCAATCAAAGACCATGCATGGACTGGACTTTGCAGCCAATGGGCAGCTTAGTCCTCATGTGAGTCCCCCAATAAAAGTGGCAGGTGCTGCCTCTGACATGGACCCATTTCAATCAGTTTTCCTGTTTTTAGATCACTTGCCTTTGGGGGCTTCCTTATCTGGCCTCAGTGGATGTGTGTGTGTGTGTGTGTGTGTGTGTGTGTGTGTGTGTGTGTGTGTACATACATACACAATATCTATCCATATATACACATACATATACACATATGTGTTTGTGTGTGTGCTCATGCATGTGTACACGTATGTGTGTGATATAATTTATTAATTTTACAAACAAGCCTAATATGTGTTCATTTATATAGCACAGTCTTACTGACTTGATGAATTTCTTCATTATTGAGGTAAAAAAAACTAACTTTCCATTTGGTATTCTTTAATTTCTAATTTAAA
>OU015751.1:18232609-18257279 GCA_907169655.1 Acomys percivali | reverse complement strand
CATCAACAGGATATATGAAGTAGATCTATACCATATGAAATAAAGAATATTAATGTTATTTTATTAGAAATTCACTAGGATTTAGGTATCATACAAACTCTACTATTATGAAAGATACAGAAAAAGTAAAGGCATCTTAGAAAAAAGCCACATTAAATGATAAAAATCAATTCAACAACACATTACTAGAAAGTTTTTATTCATTTAATGCGCTATTGGGAATAATGTTAATAACTATCCTCAAGCTTGTGTATTTATTTGCTTTACATGCTGGTTTAGCACCATCCCTCTTCACCTCCCAGTCCCACCCACCCTCCATCTCTCCCATTGGGGAGCCACTCTCACTCATCCACCATAACTCTTCAAGTTGCATCAGGACTGAGTGTGTCCTCTTCCCCTGTGGAAGAGCAGTCACGCCAAGAAGAAGTGATCAAAAAGCTGGCAAGAGAAGACTGCCCCAGCTCCCCTTACTATAAGACCCACATGAAGCCTGAGCTGCCCATCTTTGTAGTGGACCTAGGTCTAGTCCATGCAAAATCCTTGGTTAGTGCTTCAGTCTCTGCAAGACCTTTGAGCCTTGGTCAGTTGGCTCTGTTGGTCTTCTTGTGGATCTCCTGTCTCCTCCAGGTCCTTTTATCCTTCCCCCCGCCAATTTTTCACAAGACTCCCTAGATATCACCTAATGTTTAGCTAAGCCTCAGCATCTGCTTTGAACTGCTGCTGGGTGGAGCTTCTCTGAGGACAACTCAGATGGATTGTGTCTGAAAGCATAGCAGAGTATAGTTAATAGTGTCAGGGGTTGGCTTTTGTCCACAGGGTAGCCCTTGGGTTGGGCCAGGCATTCGTTCTGGACATTTCCTCAGTTTCTGCTCTATCTACTTTATGTGCTCTCTGCACGTGTTATAGATGGGATGAGTTTTGGGTAGATTTTGTGAGTAGGTTGGTGTTGCCCTTGCTCTACTAGGAGACTTGTCTAGTTAGAGGATGTCCTCCTCAATCTTGATGACCCCTGCCATGAGTAGTCTCCTCATATTCTTCCAGGAGGTTACCCTGATGTAGGTCCCCGTATCGTCACAGAGATACCCCCTTCTGGCCTTCTGGCCTCCCACTCCAGCTCTCCCAAACTTTGATCTCCACCCTCACACCTGTCTATTCTCTCTCTTCTACTTTGTTCTCGCTCTTCAGCCACTACTTCTACCCATTGCATTTCCCCTTCTGAGTGAAACTGGAGCATTCTCTCTTAGATCCTCCTACCTACTTACCTTCTTGGGTCTATGTGATAAAGTATGCTTACCCTGTACTATATGGCTAAAAATCAACTATACCACCCCTGGGAATATACCCAAAAGGTGTTCCACCATAAAAAAGTGCACTTGCTCAACTATGTTCCTAGAAGGTTTACTTTTAATAGTCAGAATCTGGAAACAACCTAGATGTCCCGCAACTAAAAAATGGATAAAGAAACCAGGGTGCATTTACACAATGGAATACTACTCAGCTATTAAAAAGAAAGAAATCATGAAATTTTCAGGCAAATAGATGGCGCTAGAAAAGATCATCCTGAATTGCCATTTATCGTATAGGACCACCAGAAGATGTTTCCCACTTCTTATCTCTATTGTACATCTTAACCTTGGATTTCATGATTCTTCGCTGTAATTACTCTTTTGCTTGCATTCCTGGTTTTGCCACTTGATAGTTTCTTCTATAAAGTTATGCTATCTGTCAAGTGGTATCCAAATCCAAGGGCTGGGAAATGTGATATAAAGTCTCTAGTAACAAGAAAGTAAAGTATATATAAAATGTGGAGAGGCAGAGGGACAGGGTAGAAAGTTGGTCTACAGTACTGAAAACGGCCTGATTTCAGGACTAAACATCAGGGACAGATCTTATCCTAGAGGACATGAGGCCACATAGCTTCATTTGCTCACATGGTTGCCTCATATTATTTACATTTGATTTGACACTAGTTTGCTAAATTAATCAAGTGAGGATTGAGCATGTGCCCTTGTATGTTCGAACTTTCTGAGACGAGCTCATACACTTGAAGGCAGAAATTGTCTGTGCTAATTGCTTAGAGACCTTTCAGTAGCATCACAGTGACCTTTAATGACCAAAGCATTCAACTTACAGAGAGACATATGGACGCACTTGCATGTGTTGTTACTGAGTGTTTTGAGCACAGATTAAACAGAAGATTAGAAAGAAACCTGGAGCATGAGGATGGCAAGCACGGCATAAAAGAGAGAAAAGTAGGAAAGGCATAGGGCACTTAGAGCCTCCTGGGCATGGGAAGTCCCATAGGCAGGGATGGCAGTGTCGGCGTTCTTTAGGGTGAAGAGAAGACCCTAGGTTCTATTTTAGTTTTCAGGCTCTTAGACTTAGACCTTGGATACTTTATAATATTATTTAAACAGGTATCTGAAAAGGATAATCATCAGTGTTCAGATTCACTTTGCTATTCCATACCTAGTTATTTCTTTGGTGAGTAGAGCAGCAGACAGAGATCTCTGGCACTTACAATCTCACTGCTGTCAGAGGTTTGGTTTGTGTGTGTGTGTGTGTGTGTGTGTGTGTGTGTGCGTGTGTGTGTGTGTGTGTGTAATTTTCCCTCCTGATTTTCCCACAATAACAGAAGAAGCCAAATCTCTGGGTTCATTCTTAGACTCTTTTTTAATAAACCTTGTTCAGGTTTAGGAACTATATAGGGAGCTTAGATAGAAAAAGATGAGATGACACAAGGTGGAAATTTAGAAGCCATGCTAGCCAAACCAAGTATACGGAGCAAAGCTAAGGTGAGATAAATTCTCAAGCTGAAAGTTTTCTGTTTGATATCTTCTTATTACTCTGAGATTCTCATTTTAAAACACAATCGTTAGTCATTCTTCTATGACCTAGCTAATATTTTGGCACATAAAGGACACCCAGAATGCTCAGGAAATAATCAATAGAAGTGGATTTAGTAGAATATTAATGATGCTGTTACTAGTAGAAATTCCATAATTTTATTTTATAATAATGCATCCTTAATCAAATTTTTATTTTTTAATATATATTATATAAATTACATTATATTATATGTGATAAAGGCATAATTTGGGGGTTAAAAGCTCTTGAGGCCCTTCTAGGGGACTTCAGTTTGCTTCCAAGCACCAACCTTGAGTATCTGACAACCTCATATGACTCCAGTTCCAGGGGGCCTGAGATCTCCTTTCACCTTAACAGGCATGTGCACATGTGGGATAAACTCACACAGAGATGTAGGAATTATTATCATACATGTATATGCATTCTCATTCACCGTAGGGCTCAGGAGTCGGTCAACAGTGTGTGGTTTGTGTGCTTTAGTCTGTTCATATAGACCAGGCTCAGTGAAAAGAGCTCCATGATTACAACTTTCTCTCCATCCCAGCCTGTGAGTTATATCTTCATTTTCAGCTAGGTTACCACACACTTTTCTTTTAGAGTGTTTAATGCGCTCGTTAGCTATCTGAGTATCGGTCATTGACATTTTAGATTGCATTTCCTTAATCCAAATGTTGAATTGGCAAGGCCATTTCACTAAACTGCAAGGGTATTATTGAAGGAATAAATGGAGAGAGGGAGGAACATTTATAAATGGCAAAGATTTTTGTGGCAGGCCCGGGATAGGATACCTTTGGAAGCTTGAGTGCAAATGAAATGTGGAGGTTGAAAGAGGGTACATTAGAAAGTTATATAAAGATGGAGAGGTCTTGGTGAAAATAGCTGTCTACTTGGAGTGAACACCTGAGTGCAACTGGAAATTAGAACATATTAATATGAACAGCAGTCATATGATGAATAAAATTTGGTCTCTGCGTGATCAAGGAGCATATAGATTGAGCCAACTCTAAGTTTACATTTGGGGAGAAAAAAACTCCAACCATTCCAAAACAAAACAAAACAAAACAAAACAAAAACAAAAACAAACAAACAAAACCAAACGTGTCAAAGCTTTTAAAAGCAATTTGAAACTGTTAGAGTGAATGTCAGAGATACTAATGAATGAAAACACGTAAATACCCAAGAATTGCTGGTGCTCTCATAGCCTGAAATAAACAGGAGTCAGTATTACAGTTGTAGCTAACTAAAGAGGTAAGGGGAATCAGGAATATTTAGTATTCAGAGTAATGTGCAAGCCAGCAGTGCTCAAGCCAGTCTCTGATCATTATTATAATCACCAGGAAGGGTAGCAGGTGATATTGCAGAGACACTAGCTAGCCACTTGATAAATGCAGAGGCTGCTATAAAATGGAGTGGTGGAGTCGCTGTAAATGCCACTGAAATATGATGGTTAAATGCGTTTTGGGTAAAGTCGGGAGTACATAATAAAAGTGATGTATTGGCTCAAGTCTCGCCTTCCCTGTTTTTGTTTTCGGTCTAGTTGTTTCAATCCTCAGGACACTTAGAATGCATGTCCCTAAAAGAAAGCTTTCTGCTAGCGTAATCGCATGTTTTCCGCTATTACATAAATCTATTCACTGGTGTTTGATATTCTTGGAAAGTCAGATGGCAGACATTTATTACTATCAGAGGGGACTTCTAAAGAGAAATATCACCATTGTTTAATAAGATAAAGCCAATTAAATGAGTTCTAGTTCTGTAGTGTTCTTAGAAGGAAGTTTGCTCAGAAACCAATTGAAATTTAAGAAAGCAAGACTTTAAAACAATTGTCTCTGATTATTGTTCTGAGTCATCATGAAGAATGAATCTGTATTGTAATTCATAGTGACATGCTTATAATACTATGGTAGTACCCAGGAGTACTTAGAGCAAACCTGAGTCAGGCTTCCTAGGCACAGCTCTTTCACTTATTGAAAACCAGCATTTAAACTTGGGGTAAGCATCTGGGTTACTGCCTGACTCTTCCTCTGATAAGGACAGTAATAACAGTGATTATTTCTTTGTGTTCCCTAGAAATTTGAAAGAGATAACAAAATGTTCAGGATGCTTTGTGCATACAGGTTATCAAGATTAGCTTACAATAAAGTATATAAGAGCCCTTTCACCATAAAATTTCATGTTTAAAACTAAAAAGTTTAATACTCAAATCTCACATAAATTTTGAAAAATTTCCCATAACGTCGAAAGTTCTGGCAGCTGAATAACCTTTGAAGTGAATATATTGTATAAATAGTGGACGTGAAATAATCTCTCAGTATACATGAAATCCCACAATATTTCTGACACCATTTTCATTCTTTGTGATGATGAACCACAGGCATTCAAAACGAATTGAGAGGGTAACTGTCCTCCATTGCACCATTGCATACTAGGTTACGCCCCCTGCCTTTCTCAATACTGCTACTCCAAATATGGGGCTGGGCCTTTTTGGGGACTCAGGTGAATAAATGTAGTCAGAAAACCTTCCTCAAAATTGACCTTATGTATTCTCAGATGCTATTAGCTGAAATTGTAAAGGATGAAAATTAACCATTGAATAACTGAAAATATAACTCGCCCGAGTCACTTGCATGCATGCAAGTAGCAATGACATTAAGATATGACTAATTTTCACCGCATACAACAAATTTATTGGAAGTGTGGTGTCAACATCAGAGATCACACAGCAGTTCACGTAACAACCTAGATGTGGGTAATAGCAAGACTTTGCCCCCCAAAAATGGGCAGGGGATTCCACATTTTAACATTTGATAAGAAATGACATTTTGATAATTTCAGGTGTAAGGTTGGGTATGAATGTTAAGGATTCTCACATTGTTATACCTTCTGCAACAACACTGTTTTTTTCCCATATGTAATAGGGAAAACATTAGGATGAATGTGGTACTGCTTGCTTGCATTTACTATTGACTGACTATTCCAGTATTGTGGTTCCATTTGCTTTATAGTATTTCCCACCTCCTAAGAAAACGCCTCTGTTATCAGTGATCAGTTTCTTTCTAAGCATATTGGTAATTGATTTAGCTGGAAAACATGAGACACCAGGTACAGGGAAACAAATCAGGACCCACAGATCCATAGCACCAAGGTCAGACAGCTTTAACTGGTGTTTGACTAGTGTGACTAATACAAACGAAAAAAATAAATAAATGTGTTTGCTAACATTCTCCATTGCATGTAGGAGGCTGGGGTAATTATAGTCATATAAATTGCTATTTTATATCTAACCTGAAGCAACAGGGTAGACGACTGACCCTAAGCACAGACAGTGTAATAAAGACCACACAGGCCAGTGAAAATTGCTACTTGCAGTTCAACAAACATTATTGGGAAAGGAAATAAAATGGAAAAGGCAACAAAATGGAAATTAAAGGAAAAGGGAATCAGACCAGATGTTGTGAATCTGTTTTTCATGCAGAGATGCTTCAATGCGTGGAACGGCCTTCCAGGCAAGGTTGCTGGGATAATAACAGCGAATTTGTTCAAGTTGGTTTGATTAGATGGTCTGACAGTGGAGTTTTGCAACAAAAAAGAGAACTCACTGCATAAGATATCTGTGCTTTTTGCATTAAAAAAAAAAAAAGAAAAACCAAGCTATTGAATAAAGAAACAAATTCTTAGCACTTTGTTTTGTCTGAACACGAATACACACACACACACACACACACACACAGGTTTTGCTTTACAACTTTAGTAACACTTTAAATGCTTATCCTTTTTCTAACAGCAGATTTTGTACATTTGCTTGCTTGATTCTTTGTTTAGAATGAGTGTGTGTGTCTGTGTGGGGGTATGTGCACATGAGCTGAGCATATTACCCAGGGAGACAAGGAGGTGTGAGATCCCCTGGAGCTGGAACTGTAGACTGTCATGAGCCCCCTAATGTAGTGTTAGGAACCTAACTTGGTCCTCTGCAGAAGCAGTGTCTGCTATTCACTACTGCACCATCTCTCCAGCTCCTATTAGCAACTTGATCTCATGTTGCTTTTATTCCTGGTTTTATTAATTAGCTGCAGTAGATTATTTCCACTAGACTCCAGGGCTAACAGTCTGGCTGTGGGGACATTTGCAGGTTGAGCCAAAGTGTCCCTCAAGGCTGTGTCTTGACCAGCATTCTCCTGAATTGCCATGTCATAGCTAGCTTATCGTGGTCCCAGGCAATCATTGCATCTATGTGTGTGGCTGGTAGTCACATGAACAGTTACCCTCACAGTTTCTGAGACATTAAATAAAGTTCCTAAGAGTAGACATTAGAAATAAAATTAAATTAACTTTCTAGTTCCAAAGTAGGAAAATTTACACCTTTTAGGTTTCTTTTTTCTTAGATCATCTCTAAATTATACCATGATTTATAGTTTGCAAGTTTTGAAAAAAATTAAAAATACTTAATATCATAAAAAACAAGTGATATGAAAACTATGAATGAGCTATCTATAAAATAACATTAATAAAAACTCAGAGGAAGGACAGCAGGTTACCAAGAAGAGACTTGATACCCTATGAACATATACAGGGGGAGGAAATCCCCCTCAGGAACAGTCATAGGGGAGGGGAATAAGGGAAAAATGGGAGGATACAAGGGATGGGATAACTATTGAGATGTAACAAGAATAAATTAATAAAAAATTTAAAAAAACAAGCTTCAATAGATTTTAAAAAATTTAAAAAAAATTAAAAGAATAGAAACTTTATTTTTCTCAGTTTTGGGGACTGAACCCAGGGACTTGGTCATGAGAACCTAATGCTCTATCATTGGACAATACTCCCAGTTCCAGATAAATGCAACTTTTGATAAAGTGTTTAGTTTTGACACATACAGACACCCTCTAAGAGATTCTAACTACAACCCAGTTACTTATATTTGTTGGTGGTCAGATATTTTTACTGAAATTGTATGTAATTGTGTAATATATTTAAGATGAATATGTAGAGAGGCCATGCAGGGTGGTGCATATCTGTAATCCCAGCACTGAGAAGACAGAAGTAGGGAGGTCATAAGGTTGAGGTTAGCTAGCCTGGGCTACATACAATGAGTCTGTCTCAAAAACTCAAAATAATAATACTGATAATAATAGAAACAAATATTTATGAGAAAGCTAAACAAATAGCCTTCTAGTAGATACCCTTTCATTTGAAATTATTTAATATTTTAAATTTAAATTTACTTACTTAGCAGGTTTTTACATTTTCATAGCATTCTGCGAGATGTTCACCAGTGATTGTTCAGTTTGATTATACTGAGACACACCTAGGTGGCTTGTGTAACACCCCTGTGAATAAATTTCTAGAGAAGACAAGTCAAGGTCAAGACACTCCTAGAATGTGGTTGGTACCATCCCAAGTTTGTGGACCCAGATGAACTAATACACACTCTCTCTCTCTCTCTCTCTCTCTCTCTCTCTCTCTCTCTCTCTCTCACACACACACACACAATTACAAAAGAAAAATGCATTTAATATGTATTTAGTTTCATCTTTCTTGCTATGATAAAACTGGACCAAACATAGCATAATAGCATAGGGAGTACAGGATTTATTCAGAATTAGCTTCTAAGTCACAGTCCACCATAGGAAACTGAAGCAGGAACATTGTACCACACCTGCTTGCTATACCAATCAGCATTGTCTGGACCCTGAGAACACACTCACAGACAAGAAAGTACAGCAGAAAACATGAAGGAGTTGCAGCTTGCTGCATGCAGGCCTATGCTTCCACAGCCAGGACTGCCTGACCAGGAATGGTACAGCCTACCATGGGCATGGCCCTCCTGCATCAGTTGATGAAGACTATTCACAGCAGACCCACAACTGAGTCTGAACTCTCAGATGACTGTATTCTGGGTCAAGTTGTTGGTTAAAGCTAACCAAGACTGTCAAGGTAACCTTGTATCTGTCTCTTCTTCCCTTTCTGTTTCTCTCTCTCTCTCTCTCTCTCTCTCTCTCTCTCTCTCTCTCTCTCTCTCTCTCTCTCTCTCTCTCTCTCTCTCTCCACCCCCTCCCTCTCCCTCTTCCTTGGCCCTACTTCACCCTTCCCAACAAGGATGATTCTAACCTCTAAAACTGAGAGTGAAAATCACTTATTTTTGTCAGGTATTTTTGTCCCATCATGAATCTATGAAGATATATATGTATAGGAAAACTTTTGTTACTACAAAAAAGAGCTGTACCTGAGGAAACTTGTTGCTCTTACCAGATGACTTGGGTTCGTTTCCATCACTTACAACTATCTGTAACTCCAGCTTCAAATATCCAACATCTTCTTTCCTTTCTGCAGACACCCAGGCACCGAGATGGTATATATGCATACACATGTGAAAACAAACATTCAAACTAACATAAAATTAGAAGTAATTCTTTAAAAAAAACCCTGCCTATTCAATAAGATTATAGATCTGAAGCATATTTCAAATTTTAAGATAGAAAGTCAGTTAACAGAAATATAGAATATTAGCACTAGAGCACTCTTCAGAGAAAACTCACCAATGCTGATATTGGCAGTGAAGTGAAGCCAAATGGGGGCCCATTAGAGGATATAAACGGAGCTTTTTGTCACGGAAAGTTTTATGAAAAGGCAAACTATATGCTTGCGCTGTGATGGTCTGGCTTATGATGAGCCATGCCCAATTCACTGGAAACATGTATCTGTGCATGTTAAGCTATTGCTGATTTTATTAGTACATGGTATAGTTATATATTATTCACTATAATACATCCAGGTGATAGAGGATATTTGGTGAATGACACTAATTTGGGGGTAAAATCTCTCTCTGTCTCTCTGTCTCTCTGTCTCTGTCTCTCTCTGTCTCTGTCTCTGTCTCTGTGTCTCTGTCTCTCTCTCTCTGTCTCTCTGTCTCTCTGTTTCTCTGTCTCTCTCTGTCTCTCTGTCTCTCTCTCTCTCTCTCTCTCTCTCTCTCTCTATATATATATATATATATATATATATATATATTTAATTTCCTTGCAATTCTTACAATATATAGACCACAAAGTATCCCATGCAGCAGATTGGTTTCATATCTAAGAGGAAAATATAGGAGATCCATATATTTCAACAAGAGGATATTCTTACCTTTAGCATAAATTATGTGACTAGGGAAGATAGATTCTCTAAAGTCTATACCCCATAGTAATTTTGCCATCTATAAAGTCTAGTTTTTGGGTTTTTTTTTCTCATGTGGAGCGATGCTGTTTTGGAAGGTACAATGGAATTGACCAGCATAAAACTATTCCTGGGGTAAATAAAAATAATACCATGTGTTAGGTAAGTTCTTATCAATTTTATCAGAACATTATCAGTTTTTCTTTTTACCATTTCCTAGTGTTGTTTTTTTCTATGCCACAAACTTCTAGGATGCCATTGAAAATAATTCCAAAATTTACATATCTGTGCACAAAAAAGTCTCAGTAAGACCCAGGAATTTTTCTGTACTTTGAGCCAAAGAATAACACCCAAATGAATATAATTTTCCTATCCAAGAGTACCCAAGAACTGAAGTATTCAGTGTTCTCATTCAGTCCCAAGTCCTGAATGGCTTTGTACTGTTTTTATTTTTCTGAAAAATACACTAGAATAGCAGAACACTGCTCACTACTGTCTGTTCCTGCTGGCACTCCTGATGTTCAATCTGGTAAAATTCTCACAGTAACTGTTTGTTTGTTTTTGCACCCAGTGTTTTGTTATTAGATGTTAATAGGTTCTGGGTCTATGGGAGATGAAGCAATGAGGCAATTAACATGAAATCAGCAGTATGGAGTGAGGCAGCCTGAGGTCTGTTTGACATTTCTCCCTTTGTATGTTGTCAAGGTAAGAGGAGCGTCAAGTACAGGAGCCCAGCCTCTTGCTTTTAACTCAAAAAAAAAAAAAATCAGAAGTAGGAATGTTCACTTCATTTCTTAATTTATTCTTCTATGCCTATTTCCTAGTCTTAGTGACATTTCTAGAGGCAACCTTCAGGTTTTCTCTGTTGTAATGGCACCATAAAGATGCAGCATGTTACCATTAGGTGAATTCTGTCCTTGTGAGCTTTGAAGATTTAAAATTAACCTCCTAAACAATTTTAAATAATCTTAAGTCTAATTAATATAGTGTGAAAGCTCACATTGTTTTCTATCGCATATTATAATAGCATAATATCTATTTGCTGATTTTATATGAAATTTCAAAAACAGTTTTAACCTGTGATTTCCTTTTCCCACAATAGATTTAGAATATGTGAACAAGATGGCTATAGAATTATCATATTACCACATCCCACAAGACTTTAGCATTTATGATGTGGTTGCAGATGCACTAAACTTCATTCAGCTTAAAATTCAGCACCACAAATTTATTAAGTTTGTAGAGACGTTTTTAAACCCCTGTTTTCTACTTATGATTTTAAATATGTCACACAATTATAATAATATGTAAAAGAAAAGTTGCTTGGGATGCAGAGTCAAATGCCTGTAATCTAAGCACTCAGACCACCATGTCAGGAAATTCTAAGTTCAAGGTAACCCAATGCTGCAAAAACAGCGAAAACTAATGGATATGTTACCCAACAGGCCTGAAAGAGAATAAATGTCAAAAAGATTAACCCACTTGATACTGTAGATCTGTATGAAGAAGCTGGAAGCGTGAGGAAAATAACACCAGACATTTTCTTTCTTATAATCTTGGATAAGTTGAAGGATGTTCAGTTTTCTACATTGTGACTTGGTCACATTTTCAGGCAATGTGTCCTATTAGATATAAAAGTATGAATACATTTTATTTTCTTCAGTCCTTTGCAAAATGCTTACTATAGGCCTACCAGTTATTATTATTGTGTGATTGATACTATGGAAGCCACTGAGTGCTGTGGCACTCATGTAGAGGGGGCAGAGGACAATCTTGTGACTATGGAGTTGCTTCTTTTCTTCCATCTTTATGTGGGTCCTGGGAATTGAATCCAGGTCAACAAGCTTGCATGGCAAAGCACTTTATACCCCTAGCCATCTCTGTGGCCCCATTCTTATTGGTGAGACAATATTGATGCAATCTATATTTGTCACATACTGAAATAATACTTTTTACAGCAAGGTTTACTCTATCTCTGGGCTTTGAAAAGTACATGTTGGTATGTTCTCCCCATTAAGATGTTACACAGATGGTTTTATTGCTTTAAGGATCTCCAGAGATCAATGTATGTATTCTACCAGAAATTATTAACAACTGGCCTTTCCAGCAACTTTATTCTTTGTCCTATACTACGTAGTTTGGATCATTCAATATATTCCCAGTTCTTTATTGGATGTATGTAATATGTTCTTTTTGATTATTTGGTAAGAAATGTTTTGAGAATATTCACATTTACTTGTTTGAGGCTTGTACATAATCTCCAATGAGATTTTTGGTTAGATATTTTGCTTGCAACTAATTGCGGCTTATGTTTGATTATTACTGAGTTTTAAGAATTATTTGGTTATTTGTATAAAAGAAGGCCATTTTGCTGAAGGTGTTTATTAGCTGTATGAATTCTATGATAGAATTTTGGGGGCCGCTTATGAATACTATCATATCATCTGCAAACGGAGATACTTTGACGTCTTCCCTCCGATGTGGATCCCTTTGGTCTCCTTTTGTTGTCCTATTGCTCTAACTAGGACTTCGAGTACTATATGGGGGGCCTGTGCAAACTGTTTCACCTACCAAGGACAGTGCATGCAGTAAACCCAGACTCCCTGTTCAGATACAGCCAAGGGACAGCTTGTTCTCTAAGTTGTGGGGAGAGCAGGGACTGCGGCTGACATGAAGTCTGGTGTCCCCGATTTGGTCACTTCCCCTTGGGGGGAGGCCCAATGGCACACAGAGGAAGGGGAAGCAGGCTATCTGGCTATAGGCTGTGTTCCTATTGGGGAGTCGGCCCCCTTCTATCATAGATCTAGGGGAAGGGAAGAGGAAGGGTGCACAAGCAAGGGCATAACATCCAGTAAGTAATCTGAATAAATTATAATACATTCTTGAAAATAAACTGGTCCACAAATGCTATTCCTAGTTTGTTTAACCATTTCCCCCAATTTTATTTGGGCACCTATGAAGGTATTATTCATTCCAAATCAGCCAGAAGAAACTATAAGAGGACACCCCATCTCTCTTAAGGGGGGTTGGGTAAGTTTTTGGTTGCTTTCTTGGATGGTAGATGTTTATTTTCATTGGAAGTTAGTTATAATTTATTATTGGTCTTATTTAGAAAGAAAACAAGATTGGGTCCAGGGATGTTTCTCCTTTCCTTTCTCTTTCATTCCTAGGTTTGGTAGTAGGCTTTGAAAAGAAAGAAGAGGGAATATAGCAATATATAGGGATGGCAGGACAAGAAGTAGATTAGTGAGTGTACTCCTCAACTTAATGCCTTAATTGTTACTTCAAGTTTATTTTTAATTCTTTGGTATAGAATTTTGTATGTGTGTGTAAAATAAGTTTAATTTTTAGATACATTGGTATAGATTTCACATTTATGATTATTCTTCAATATATATATATATTTTTTTTACTCTAACATGAGGTATTGTACCCATACAACATAATTATAATGCAAGGTTTACTTCTAATACTTTGAAAGTGCTTTTGCAGGGTATTTGGATAAGTAAGTTATAGAAGCTAACTTTTAGTTGATCAAATCATGGTCGTAACAGTTATTAGTCTATTTTTATCACAAGAATATGCATCCTAGGTGTGACAGATAGATATGATTCTATAGAAAATGAGGTAAAATGGTTAGATAAGGTATTCAAAAACCTTAGAGACATACAGAATATGGCATTAAAAGATGCTTTTATTATTTCAAAGAATCGTTGAAAATGAGACGGGTTAACTGCTGGCAGCACCCATCCTACCTCAAAGAGGATGGTGAACATCAAAGAACCTCCTTATGGAGATGGCTTCAAATGTGATGAACAAGCCTCTGGGAAAAATGTCCTCGTTTCTCCCACAGACAGAATGCTGCCTAAAAATGGGCAAGCTTGGATGCAGGCCGAGTTAATGTCCAAAGTGTGCCAAGACAGAGTAAACAAGTCCTCAATAGTTTCTACCTCACAAATATGTCTGTCAAATATATTGGGCCAGAAGGCTGAAGATGATGCTCCAACATTATATAGAGTTGTGGGTGACTATTCAGGCAGCAAACTGTCTCTGTCATCTTCTTATTAGGGAAGCTGTTAACCTGCACTTCCTGTCTACTCAGGTAATTAATTTTATTCCTTCTCAAGTCTTTGATGGGGTTGAAAAACAGATGGATTAATTTTACAATTAAGCTTAGTTGTTTAGGGGATAAGATGTTTTTAGGTCTAGGTAGATGCTTTAGTTGATAATGATGAGATATGATAAATACTGATTTACATTCAGAAATTAGGTACACCAAGATAGGAAAGAGATTTTCTTCAAGGCTGCCAAATACAAATATCCAAAACACTATGAATGTAACATTTATATAATTCCTGATTGTTTCCTGTTGATAATTTAATGTATACATGTGTAATAAATAAATGTATATGTAAAAAAATTAAAAGGCTTTTAACAGCTTTTAAAAAAAGAATTGCTTGGGAGCTGCAGATATGGCTCAAAGGTTATGAGATGAGCACTGGCTTCTCTTTCAGAGGACCAGGGTCCCATTCCCAGCACCCATAGGACAGACAACAAACAATTTTAACTCCAGTTCCAGGGAATCTGATGCCTTCTTTGACCTCCATGGTCAACTGCATGAAAATGGTGAACATATACTTAAACATAAAGTATGTGTATACATAATACACATAAAAACAATTATTTGCACACAGGGGATACTAGTGTTGACTCCTATATGAGACTTGGAAACATCTTTTGGTCTAGAATTTTAAAAATTTTTCTTAACAGTCCCTTTGGCAGTATGGAAATTTTTCATATTTTGAAGCCCAAATTATAAATCCATTTATTGTTTATGAGTTGTGTGCAAAAATTACCTAACAATAAAAAGGTTATCCATTTTTTCCTGTCTTGTTTTATGTAAAATAGAACTGTTTTAAATTTAGGTCTGTGATTCAACATGTAAGTTCACTTTGTTGTCTTCCCTGGAAAACTTGAAAAATTAATAGCATCTAATGAACAACATGTTATCCAAGAATACTTAATAGAAGTTTGAAATGTATCTAATTTCTAAGTGGGAGGGAGAGGTGTCAGTGGACAGTGTTACCATAAAACATGATTGACATCTTAGAGTTCCATAAGAGCAGGGCAGCTGAGGTGCCCTTCTGCAGCCCTGCAGTCCAGACACAGAGATGAGGCACCTGCAGCAGGCTGGCCAGATAGACTAGCCTGCATTAGCCAGATGGAAAACACCCACCATCACCTCGAGCCCCTAAACATACACGGCTCTCTGTACATGCCAATACTCAGGTACCTGCCTTCCTACCACAGACAAGGAATCTTAAATAGGCAAATGTCAAAAACTCATTTCTGAAAGACAGAAAGTTCTTTTTGTTTAAAGAAAATGGCAAGAGAGACCAGAGAGATGGCTCAGATAGTAGGAGCACTCACTCTTGCAAAGAATGAGAACTTGGTTCCTAGCACCCAGTCTGAGCATCTCACATTGGACATTACACACATACACACACACACACACAAACACACACACACCACATACACCACATACACATATGCACACAGACACACACATACAGATATGTACACACAAACACATGGACATACACATACATATACAACCACACACATACACACATAGACACATGTACACACATATACAGACATGCACAAATACATAGATACACATACAAATGTAAGCATATACACACATATACAAACACCTACATATAAACACACATACACACATATGTACACACAAACATACACACAGGCACACATAATGATACACACAAGCATAAACATATACACAGACACATACATATACACACATACATATACATACATGCACACATGCATACACATGCACACAGACGCACACCAAAATACATACACATATGTACACCCCCACATATGCACACATATATACATACATACATATATACACATGTACACACCCAACGTTCACACACATACTTTTACACATTCAAATAGGTAAATGGACAGGAAATAGATATCTCAACAGAAAAATATTTATAACTATGAAGGTAGCTTAATGGTGATTTATAGATTATAGATTTGTAGATTCCACAGTTCCTAAACGTTTCTCTAATAGTTCTTAGGTAACATATATGGCTTATATTGTTTAAGGGACACTACTCTTCAGCAAATGGGAATGGAGCTTGTTCCTAAAATTGCACATCTAGCATCTAACATTTTGATTACTTGAAGAAAAGTAAACAAAATTAAAAACTTCATCCGAATATGGTGGTATACAACTTTAGAAACTGCCAGCTGGAACTGGGTTCATTATGAAAAGTAATCATGTAAAATAATTAGTTTATCCCTACTATCATATTGTTAACTTTTTAGACATTGGAATAGAATTGAAACCTTTTGTGTCCTCTCTGTATCTTTAAAGATTTATACATGGGGAGGAAACAATGGAAAGAATAGGATATA
This sequence comes from Acomys percivali, assembly GCA_907169655.1. Taxonomy (NCBI): domain Eukaryota; kingdom Metazoa; phylum Chordata; class Mammalia; order Rodentia; family Muridae; genus Acomys; species Acomys percivali. The sequence continues at coordinate 18,240,800 of OU015751.1, read as the reverse complement.
AACTAAAGAGTAAAACATTTTATACCATTTTACCATTATCTTTAATCATGGGAGAGGAAAGCCTAGTTGAGGAATTGTTTGAAATCATATTGGCCTATTGCCTAGGCGGGTGGTCCTGGCCTGTGAGAAAGCTGGCTAAATATGAGTCTGTGAGAGAGCCAGCAAGCAGTGTTCCTCCTCCCTGTCTGCTTATGCAGGGTGTTAGTTCCTGCCCCACACCTCTTCAGCTATTGACTGCGCCCTGGAAGTGTAAACAGAGTATGCCCTCTCTAACCCTGAGCTGGTCTTGGTAAGCTTGTTTTATCACAGCAACAGAACGGAAACTAGAAAGTAGAAGACCTGCTATATGTGCATTGTTCTTAAAGTAGTACTTGCCTAAGTCTTTGAGAGTCATTAATCATTGTGATTCCATTTTTGCTAAACAGAAATTTTGGCTATCATTAAATAGAAACAAATAACAATTATCTTACACACAGCTGTATTCATTTGCTTTCGCATTTCATGACTTTTTTTGTGAAGAGGAGAAACACTTGCTGTATTTTTTGGTTATTGTTTCTGGGATATTTATCTGTCTTTGTGATTGAGTTTTAAATGAACAGCTGTATATCCAGTTATGTAGAGATGGGAAATCATTTACTTATAATTAAACTCAGCTTCACTATCTAAATGCATATATACCAAGTAAGCTGAGCTCACCTTAATCTTCCCAGTTTTATAATGGCATTTTATTTTGCTTTTGAAAACAAAACCCCAAAATCATCAGTATCCATTTCTTTCTTGTCCTTTCCTTTTCAGGATTATTACCTTTTTGGCCACAGAGCCAGGTATCAGGTGGGGGCGCTGTTGATGTTGTATTCTTTCTCAGTTGGTGGTCTACAGAGCAAGTTCTTTTCCCTCTAGGCTTTGTCATTAATACAGTCAAAGCCCCGATTGAGTCATTAGGAAAAATGCTTACCTTTCAGCACAGTCTGATATTTGCGAATAAAATATGCTTACAGTTTCAATCTATTGTATGGACTGCTGATTTATAAGACTGTATTTTGGAGGCCAAATAATGACAAACTAACTTATTTTCATAGTATTATTTTTCTACATTCCTTGAAGCAGTGGAATTGACCTTTAAGTTCTGGCCTTTATTAGAGAAAACTAAATAAGTAAGAAGAAATACTATGGACGTTTTCGTAAATGCCTTTTGAGATCTCACTCTGCTCACTGGCTTCAGTGACTGGCAACAGAGTCAGCCCGGGGAACTGTCAGGGGATGGAGAGCTTCTGCACAGCAGACCAGTTCCCTTTAGCCTGTGTGTGCTTCTTCTCTAGCAAACCAGACGTCACCCTCTGCATTCCAGGGTAGCCGGAACTAATCAGTGGGAACTGCCAGTAATTCAGCCATTTCCTTCTCTTAAAATAGTGCATTGGTGGTCACATCAGAGTGTTCCACCCTCATGTCAAAAGTGGCTGTTCTGGGGATCCAGGCAAAGCTTGATTATGTGTCAGCTCTTCAAAGCACAAAATTCTGAATATCCTTGGTCTATCATAATATGCTATCTTTTAAATAGTATTTTTAATTCCTGAGACCAGATGCATTTTAATTTAAAAAAGAAAAAGAGCATAGAAAGACAGAACCCTAAGCAATTTTGCAATAAGTAATGTGAAACCATTACATCACAAAGGTATTTGGAAATAGATCAGTGAAAGTGTGATACAGTATATTTGATTCAGATGTTTACTGGATCTCTAGTTAGGAATAAAACTTTAAGTTATACACAAAGGCTTTTAATTTCATATATTTTCCAGATAATAATACTTTTTAAGAAACCAGATTCATATTTGGATATTATATGTGTGTGGAAGGTATATAACATTTTTATTTTATTTTCTGTAATTACATACTTTAAATTTCATACAAATAATATTGCTACCACACTGTGAAGCATTCAAGGTAATGGAAAGGTGTCAAAATAATGGAAAGGTTACAAAATTTTTATCTGATATTATATTTCCATGTAACTCTAAAGGACATTTATAGATTCTTCTTGCTTTTAATTTCATTATTATATTAGTACTGCATATGGATATATGAGATTTTTCTTTTATATATAAATTTACCTAGTGGCACTCAGAGGAAGGACAGCAGGTCACTGAGAAGAGACTTGATACCCTATGAGCATATACAGAGGGAGGTAATCCCCCTCAGGAACAGTCATAGGGGAGGGGAATAAGGGGAAAATGGGAGGGAGGGGAGAATGGGAGGATACAAGGGATGGGATAACCATAGAAATGTAACAAGAATAAATTAATTTAAAAAAATTTAAAAAAAAGCTAAAAAAAAAATAAATAAATTTACATCTATAATTCCTGAATATTACAATACCACAGCATTATTAACATACAAGGGATAGTCCATGAAACTCTCTGTAAGACCAAACCAAGAAGAGACAAAGCACACTGATTTTATTTTATTCCCTGATTTAACTAATGCAGTGGCTACCACGCATCAATCCTCCATAGAAGAGATGACTATCCAATCCACAGTTGCTCTATAAGATTTGTCTATTTACTCCATGCCAAACTCACTAGGCAAAACAAAATTGTAGCAGGCATGATTTCATCTTAATTAAACAGAAATTACAGAGTTTATTAGATAATTAATCTTCTGCAAGTGAGCATTGTTCTTAAAAATTAATACTTTATAGGACTGAGAAGAACTATCAACTCAATCTAAACTTGAGAACGACTGCTGAATAGGGATGAAACACTCATTGTGTGCATGTGTTGTGCTTTTAGATACCTTATGACTATACGTGAAAATGATAGGTTTTTATTAATTTTTAAAAAATTTTTACATATACATTTATATTGGTACACATATGTACAATAAAGTACCTGCAGCAGGAAGAACCATGAAACAATCAGGAATTATATCAATGTTACAATCCTAGTGTTTTGGCTATTTGTATTTGGCAGCCTTGAAGAAAACATCTTTCCTATCTTGGTGCATCTAAAATTCTAAATGTAAATCAGTGTCTATCATATCTCATCATTATTAACTTCAAACATGTATCTAGGCCTAAAACCGTCTTAACCCTTCAACAGATAAGCTTAATTGTAAAACTAAACTATCTGTCCTTCAACCCCATCAGAGACTTGGAAGGAATAAAATTGATTACCTGAATATACCAAGTGCAGGTTAGCAGGTTCCCCAATGAAAAGATGATGGAGACAGTCTCCTACCTGAATAGTCACCTAAAACACTGACATTTAAGCATCATCTTCAGCCTTCTGACCCAGTATATCTGACTGGCATACTCATGAAGCAGGAACTATTGAGGGCTTGCTTAACCTGTCTTGGCAGATTTTGGCCATCAACTCTTCCTGCATCCAAACTTGCCCTCTATTTGGCAGAATTTGTCTGTTGTAGATACTAGGACATTTTGCCCAGGGTCTTGTTTGCCACATTTGAAGCCATTGCAATAAGACACGTGAACTCCTGACAACATCCAGCCTACTTCAAAGAGGATGATGCGTATCAAAAAAAAAAAAAATGATGGTTTTTAATGTGTCATTAAAATGTGCATTTGACCCTGCACAAAACTAAAGTCCAGGTGGATTAAAAGTCACAAGTAGAACCAGACACACTAAATCTGTTAGAAGAAAAAGTAGGGAAGAGCCTTGAGCTCATTGACACAGGAGACAACTTCCTGAACAGAACGCCAACAGCTCAGGCTATAAGATCAACAATTAATAAATGGGACCTCATGAAACTTAAAAGCTTCTGTGAGGCAAAGAAAACTATCAACAGAACAATATGACAGAAAAAGATCTTCACCAACCCTACATTTGACTGATGGCTAATATCCATAATATATAAAGAACTCAAAAAATTAAACGCCACCAAACCAAATAATCCAATTAAAAAGTAGGAAACAGAACTAAACAGAGAATTCTCCTCAGAAGAATATAGAATGACTGAGAAACAGTTAAAGAAATGCTCAGCATCCTTAGTCATTAGGGAAATGCAAATCAAAAGGATTCTGAGATTCTATTTTACACCTATCAGAATGGCTAAGACAAAAACTCAAGTGACAGCACATGCTTGCAAGATGTAGAGAATAGGAACACTCCTCCATTGCTGGTGGGAGTGCAAACTTGTACAACCACTTTGGAAATCAATCTGATGCTTTCTCAGAAAATTGGGAATAATTCTACATCAAGATCCAGCCATACAAATCCTGAGCATATACCCAAAAGATGCTCCACCATACAACCCAGAGAGACACAGATGGTATATACTCACTTATAAGTGGATATTAGCTAAATAATGCAGAATAATCACACTATAATACACAGACCTAAAGAAACTAAATGACAAAGAGGACCCTAGAGAGAATGCTTAATTCTCATTCAGAAGGACAAATAGAATAGACACCAGAAGGGTGCCTACTATAGAGGTTTTCTGAAAGACTCCAACCAGCAGAATATCCAAGCAGATGCTGAGACTTGCAGGCAAACTTCAGGGTGAAGCGAAGGGAGTGTTATAGAAGAGTTAGGGAATAGAAGGACCTGGAGGAGTCAGGAGCTCCACAAGGAGACCAATGGAGCCAACCAATCAGAATGGAGGAGGGTGATGCTGCAGACACTGTTGCACCAACCAAGGACCATGCATGGTGTGGACCTAGACCATCTGCTCAGATGTAGTAGATAGGCAGCGCAGTGTCCTTGTGGGTCCCATAATATGGGGAGTAGGGACTACTTCTGACATGGATTAGGGACCTCACATGTTGATCACTTCCCTCTTGCAGGGCTGGCTTGCCAGGACACAGTGGAAAAGGATACAGGCAGTCCAGATGAGCCTTGATAGACTGAGGTCAGATGTTAGGGGAGGAGGTCTCTCCCTCTCTGAGGACTAGGGGAGGGAGGGACAGAGAGAGTATGAGGGAGGAAGGGTAGGATTGGAGGTCGCAAGGGAGGGGGCTTCAATCAGGATGTAAAGTGAACAAAATAAAATTAAAAATTTTTCAAAAATGTATATTTGAGGACTCTCAAAAACTTAATTTTTGCACCTTCTTCTCTTAAGCTTTTATTTCATTACATGGGAGATATGACAGTAATGTTTGCATGTGTTTCCTGTTGAAATGGAACCATCTCTGTGTTTGTAGTTTGTCTTGTTATATATTCATAAGTGTATTCTGCAGATTAGTTCAAAGCCTTGGTAGCTTTAACAGTTTGATGTTTTCAGTGTTTGATGTTTTTCATGTTAATTTTCCAATTAAAATATACAAGCTGATTGAATGGCTAAAGAAACAAAATCCATTTATCTGTTGTCAGTAAGAAAGACATCTGAGCTTTACAAATGGACATCACCTTAGCATAAAAGGATGAACAAAATTACTCTGATCACATGGGACCAGGCAGCAAGCAGTTGATACTATCTTAACATCTGACAAAACTGACTTTAAACTAAAGCTAATTAGAATTGATAAAAAAAAGGGACACTTCATTCTAAACCAAATCCAAACCCAGTTGATTTCAAGAAATGATGAAAATCAAAAAAGAAATCAATGGAATGGGGACAAAGAAAACAATACAAAGAATCAAGGAATCTAAGAGCTGATTCTTTGAGAGACTAAATAACATTGACAGATCCTTAGTCCTACTAACTAAAAGAAAGAGAGGACCTCAATTTAGCAGAATTAAGAATGATTAGGAAAACACTGAAACCAACATGAAAAGAATTCAGAATATTCAAAGGATATACTTTTTTAAAAAAAAAACTGTATTCCAGTGAGTTGGAAAACCTAAAAAGAAAAAAAAATATGAATTTTTAGATTAATAAAAACCAACAAAATTAAACCAAGAATAAGTCAATGACCTAAGCAGACTAGTACTGAATGAAGTGATTGTAAAGTAATAACCAGCCTTCCAGCTATAAAATTTGAGGACATATGGATTCATAGTCAGATTTTACCAGATTTCCAAAGGCCTGTAGTCAAGCCATCTTAAGCCATTTTTACAAGCTGGTATCACACTGATACCAAAACCAGGTAAAAATAAAAGAATAGAAAATAATAAAACACAGGTTGATATGAAATAAGATAACATATCCAGGAGTAAACCTAGGAAAATGGAGTGAAGGAACTATACAAATGAAATCTTTTTACCTCAGAAGAAAAAGATAAAGGCAGTAGAAAATGGAAATATATGCATATGCCTGGATTGGTAGAATTAATATTGAGAAAAGGGTCATTTTACCAACAACTATTTATAGATTCAATGCTAGCCCAATCTAAACCCTCATCTCCTTTTGCACAGAAATAGAAAAACCTATCCTAAAATTTGAATGGAAACACGAAAGACCTCAGAAAGCCCAAACAATCCTGACCAAAAAGTAGAATGCTGAAGGGATTACCACTCCAAATTTTAAGATATATTGCAAAGCCATAGCAACAATAACTGTGTGGTACTGGCAACCAAAAGAGGCACGCAGACCAATGGAACAAAATCGGAGACTCAAACATGGGTATGCAAAGCTTCAGCTACTTAACATTTAACAAAGATGTCAAAACAATCAGGATTGGGGGTGGGAGAGAGGAAATAGTGCTGGGGACACTGGATGACCATGTGTAAATGAATGATTTCAAACCGTATCTACCACCTTGCACACATTAAACAAAACAAAACAAAACAAAAAACAAAACAAAACCTCCAAAATGATCAAAGACCTAAACAATTAGAAAACCAACTGCTCTCTAATTGCACTGAAGACATATTCAACAGGTGGAACATCATATCCAGTACTGGGCAACTTGACAACTACCCAGACTGCTAGAGTCATGGAACTTGGAAAGAACAGAAACTTACCACTTTACTAGACCAGCAGAATCTCTAACTACATTCTAAGTATCTGTTCTAACAACCTTAGATAAGTACAGTCCTTACTTCTCGTCAATGAAACTTACAGAAAGCCACAACCAATCAACATGCAGAGTTGTGGAACCCAGGCTCAGTGGATACCTTTGCAAAATAACTCCTGCACATGAAGGAACATTGTGGAAGAGGAGGTGGAAATATTGTAAGAGCCAGAGGATCAAGGAGTTTTCTGTGAGACCGTGTCTCCTAGTGATGTCAGAACTCACACTCATTGCCATCTTACCAACATGACTACCCAAACATGAGCTGAATGAGGACAACACTGGACATGTCATTGTGCTTGGAGGAAAGCCCACGAGGCCGCAACCCTATGCAAAGAATTATAGGCAAATAAAGGTTGCTGAGCGTGGGAGAAAGAGTCTTCCCCAAGGAAAAGCATATTAATTGTTTAATCCATATTAATTGGTCATCTCTAAATATATAGAGGAGGTTAGATTTAGGAATAATATATATATATATATATACACATATGTATACATATATATTACTGATAATATTATATCATCATTTTATTCTAATTATTCAACAATAGCAGGCTTGTCCTACATATCCAGAGACTTGTTGGCTACCTTTAATTTGAAGTTCGATGGGGAATACCATTCTGTTCATACCTATAATCTTTTTTCATTGTTTAAATATCTAATAATAGAAAAATATGACTATGATTAACTTACATCTTCTTCCATAAGAAACAAGAAGAAGAAATGTTAACAAAATGTTATAGAATACTGAAACTTTTTTGTTATAACTGTCTTTGTGTATATTGATAAATAATAGAGATTTTAATTATGTTGAGTGGAGATTCATGTAATAAAGCCTGAAGCTAAATCACTAGTTGTTTTGATATTATTTTAATTTCTTAAACAAAATATCATGTGCATGGTAATGAATTGCTGTTATCCCAGCACTTAGAAAGTTGGAACAATAGAATGGAGAGTTCAGGGCCACTCAGGGCTGAAGAGTGAGAACCTGTTTCAAATGCAAAACTCCACCAACAAGAACTAAAACAAGAAACAAAAATGATAATTGTTTATATTTGTTGATATTACACATATATTCTCAGATTATCACCTTACTTTTATTTGAGATGCTAATCACTTTGTAGAGAAATATGTGTCTTGACATTCTATTTCTGCCAAGAATGAAAGAAGAAAAGTTCTGCAGATTTATTTCAGAGTAGGCAACTTTCTCTGGCATTGGTTTTCACCAACGTGTGTGTGTGTGTGTGTGTGTGTGTGTGTGTGTGTGTGTGTGTGTGTGTG
>OU015751.1:18213639-18232599 GCA_907169655.1 Acomys percivali | reverse complement strand
GTGTGTGTGTGTGTGTGTGTGTGTGTGTGTGTGTGTGTGTGTGTGTGAGTGTGCGCATGCATGCATTCACTGACTTAATAAATTGTTGTCTTATAACAAAAAGATTTTAGGTTGAGGAACTGTTAAGATGGCACAATGACTAAGAATGCTTGCTTAAAATTCAGAGTTCCCAGTATCCACTTGAGGTGGCTTATACCAGTCTCTAACTCCAGAGGATCAATGCCCTTTCCTGGACTCTGCAGGCACCTAAATGCATATGCACCTACCCATCCACTCACATACATAGGAATAATAATTTTAAAATATTGTAGTTGTCATATTTTATTACCTGCTAGCTAAGTGAAACTCCATGGTTTTATTCTTTCATATACATATCAAAGATGGTAGTTTTAAATTTGTGCTATTATATAATATTGCTTTTATTCAGAATTAAATCTTCTATAATTATATAGTTTCCTATAAATGTAAAAATGCCTTCAATTTGCACTTGCCCCTAAGATTAGCACCTAAGGCAGCACATAATCAGTATAGTTTTCTGTCTTTTATCCCAGTTGGTGGTTTAAGACAGTTTCGCTATGCCACCTTTAAGTCTCTGTGTAAAGACAGCTAGTCTTGAGCTCCCATACTACATGACTCAGCCTCCCAAGTGCTAGAATTGGAAAAGTGTTTCCCCAAACCAAGCAACATCTTTTTCCTCTCTCCCTCTCCCTTCCTCTCCCTTCTGTGTGTGTGTGTGTGTTTGTGCACCTGTGTATGTAGGGGTGTATGTGTAGGGGTGTGTGTATATAGGGGTGTGTGTGTATAGGGGTGTGTGTGTGTGTGTGTGTGTGTGTGTGTGTGTGTGTGTGTGTGTGTAGGTGTACACCCATTTATGGGCATGAACAGGCCAGAAGATAGTGTTCGATACTTTCTTTTATCACTGTCCACCTTAGAGCTCACTGGTTTTTGCTAGACTGGCTCGCTAGAAACACTCTGGGTTCTCTCTGTCTCTGTCCCCAACCATAGTTCTGTGGTTACATATATAGTCACAATGTCCAGCTAGTGAGTGGGTCTTTACCATCTGAGCCATTTAATAATAAGCTTTACATTTTATAGATGTTACTACTAATAAGCAAAGGAATAAAGTAAAAATCAAAAAATCCAACTTTACTTCATAATTAACTCTCAGTACTCTCAGTTCATAAAAGTGTGCCTGAAGTAAAATATCAGTATTATTGCAATACGCTGCATTTGTGTGATCAAAACGCATGCTCGCAAGTAACTTGGTCTGTGTCTTTACAGAAAGCCACATCCTGGAAGATGTCAACAAATGCATTCTAGCCTTGAGGGATCAGGATGCTGATAATTTAGACCGAGCTGCAGGTGCCATCAGAGGAAGGGCTGCAAGAGTAGCCCACGTCGTCACAGGTGAAATGGACAGTTACGAGCCAGGAGCTTACACGGATGGTGTGATGAAAAATGTCAACTTTCTTACAAGCACCGGTGAGTCTCTGTCCGCAAGGGCAACTTACACAGTACCCCGTGTTTAGATCTGCTTAGCAAGCAAAGAGCCACACACAGGAAAGTAAGGGGGCCTCAGTCTGTGCCACTTCATTCCTTCATAGCATGTCACTCTGCCATCTAATTGGTGTTTGGTGTCGTGTTGTTATGTGACTTGAAACTTATCCCAGGGAACTAAGTATATTCATTGAGAAAAAAGTCTTTTTAAATACATGCATTATTCCCAGGCCTTAGCCACTTGTGTGTGTTTATTAATCTTAGAGATGTTTGGAGCCATAATTAGGCCAGCATGGGGTTAAACATGCGGGAGCCTGCAGCCTTTCATTTGGTTATATTATTGGTACCCTTGGCTTTCTTATTATTTAACTATAGCAGGTTTTTCCTATTTATACAGAGATGTGCTGTCTACCTTTAATTTGCAATTCTATGGAAAATAGCACTCTATTCCTGCCCATATTCTTCTTTCATTATTTAAGAAATATATAATACAGGACTGTTTTGGTTGCAGTACTCAAGTTACTATTTTATAAAATTGGGCAGAGAATGCTTTGAGTCACTCAGTATAATGATATTTTTCTTTGAAATACTATTAACATTTCTTCAAGAAATCCGTGGAAATGTCAGAATTCACAGAGTTGTGAACAAGGATGACAGTCAACAGTTTTTCATAAATATTATGGCAGAACGCCTTCTTGTGAACCCCCTCTGTGAGTTTGAAACCCCTGAGAATTTGTAAAAACCTCTCATATGCTGCCTCTTGACCATAGAGTGACATTGGGTCTGGGATTCCTGCAGTGTTTAGATTCCATATTTAAATCATTATTCCTTAAGAGATGTGTAAGTTTTGTTAACTATGAAAAAATTCATATTGTCTTTGAGAGGGAGGAGTAGACAACATTTTAATTTTTTTTCATTTTATTTTATATGTTTGGATGTTTTGTTCATGTACCTTATGTATATATGCCTTCTGAGACCAAAGAGGTTACTGGGTCCCTTGGAATGTGGGACAGTACAGCCCACTATGTGGGTGCTGATCATTAAACCCAGGTCCTCTGCAAGAGTAGCCCAGGCTCTTACCTGCTGAGCCATCTCTCCAGCCATGGTGGATGATATCTAAAACAGGACAACAGTGACAACAATGAAACACCTGATTTCATTTTACCTCTTGAAGCTATTTCTTGAGATCATTTGAGGGAAAGAGATCATTTCTCTTTTCATCTTTTTAAGCACATTTCTAAAGTATTGAAAAGTTATGAGGGAAGGCGGTAACGACACATCTATAGTTCTTGATAGGAAACTGATATTTCCACACCCACTCCTCAAAATTACTAATTTAGCAAATCAAGCACACCGTTATGGCGTTACATTCCTGTAATCCCAGCACTCAGACTAGGCCGGCATGTCAAGATCCTGACTCAAAGCAAACAGGAAGAATTGGGAACGTATTAGTTGGTCCTTCCATTTTGTGGAATTGAGTGTACTTACTTTGGGAGTTGATTGTGTTTTAGCAGTTTAATAGCTCCTGCACCACCTTGGAGTGGTCCTTTATTGGTTCAAATCAAGTACTTGTTATCTGTTTCCACTTTTTAAAATTTATTTTTATTATATATATTTTTTATTAATTTATTCATATTACATCTCAATTGTTATCCCATCCCTTCTATCCTCCCATTCCTCCCTCCCTCCCACTTTCCCAATTTTTTAAGGGAATAAGAGTTCATTCTGGAGGCATTTTGAGTAACCAGGGCCTAGGTATATGCATTTATCTGGCCCCAAATTCCATGATGCAATGTGGAATCAGTTTTATGATGTTCTATAGTAGAAAGAAATTCACAAATCAAGGCAAGTTTAGAATATATAGGTGGGCTCATCGGAAAAAGGCAGTTACAGGAAGATGGCAGAAGCCTTTCCCTAGGCCCAATATACTGTCTGATGACATTCTTAGCTTTTGACTTGGTGGAAATTAGGATCGGCTAAGTTAGTAAGTTCTCTTTTCTACCTTCTGAAAATGGCATTTTAAATACAAAGGGAAATGTGTGTAGCCTTTTCATTTTATCCAAGTGAAAATTTCCTCTGGGGTGGAATAGCTAAAGTCAACCAGGACTTCGGTACCCTGCTAGGGGCACAGGTTTGTGATTGTATTAGGCCAGTCTCACCTGCAGCCTCTGTGACTATAGCATCTGTATGGGGTGCCAAGTCTGCAGTTTTAGACTCCATAAGCAGTGAGCACATCTGCCAGACACATGGGGAGAAGTGAGGGTGAATTCCTACAGTGTTCAGAACTGTTTGGCAGTCACTCTACATCAGAAAATGTGAAGCAAAATTGCTCCGAAACGGCAATATATTCTTGGTAATCCATCTGTGGTTATTAATGGCTGTACTAAATTGCTAATCCACGCTGTGGCATTTTCACAAGCAGAAGAGCGACAAACAAGACCCCAAGCCTTTTCCTCTATTTAGTTGTAAAATGGCGTTAGTTAAAATGTCCCATTGGGATTGTGTCTTACATTTCAAACATGAGATGTATAAAATATTTCTGGGCTATTCTGTACAAAGTGAATCTTGTTGTTAAATAACAGCAGAATTTATGATTCCTAATTAATCATTTTGGTCTTTCTCAGACAAGCTTTGGGTGTATCCTTGAAGTATGCTTCTGTTTTCCTCTTTGTAAAAATAAGTCTAATTTATTTAAACTTTTCTCCGAGCAGCTTTCCTTGAAATTTCTCAAAAGCATCCCTCACAAAAGGGAATTCAGTGCAATCAATTAAATGGAAAACATAATTAGATCAGTTTGATCTTAACCACAGCTGAAGACTGTGTGCTTTCTCTCTCCCGTGGAGAGATTGTCTGTGAAAAATACTTTCAACTTTTCTGTCCTCCACTACTTACTGGCGGAAAATGTTCATCTTTGCTCACCCCTGGGTTATAGCTTGGGCTTATCATTTAAATAATTATCAAATTACATAATTAGAAATGCCATGTTTTGTGTTGTGAGCCTTCCTAGCTCACATTTTAACAAGAGAATACTAATAATGTGGCTTGTTTTTTCTTTGTTTCATTTTCTTTCAGCTAGTTCTCAGGGCTTAGGCCAGCTTCCTCAAAATCACTTAATGGGGATTTCCTGTGAATTGTCTTTATTCCTGAGACCTCCTAATCTTTAGAAAGTGTACTTAAGTATCTTTGTGAATAATGAAGCCTAAACTGTCTTGTCTTAGTCACCCATAGAGTTCTTGGAACATGGTGTCATTGTCTTTTAATCAGAATTTATGGCTCAGTGGCAGGTTTTCAGTAGTTTATGACCTTTAAAGTCTTCCTAACCCTGCAACCCTTCAACACAGTGTCATGTTGTGGTGACCCCCAACCATATAATTATTTTGTAGCCACTTCATTCCTATTATATGTTGCAGTTTAAATATCTGTTTTCTGATGGTCTTAGGTGACCCCTGTGAAAGGTCCGTTAGAACCTCCCAAAGGAGTTGTAACCCACAGAGTGCGAACCACAGTTCTAAGAGTTTTCTTCACATCAGAACACAAGGTGTCCGTCCTTCAGCTGAGCAGTTCACATTGTCTCCACATGTTAGTGGTTGGCTTTCAGTGAAGCATCAGTATCTGGAGAGCTACATTTTGCCAACTGAGGCATAGCATTCTAATTTTCAGATGAAATCCTTTATGTTCCCACAATTCTACACGAATGATGAGCTCCTCCACCTCTTAGGCATCCCTTCTGGAGATGCGTTGAGTTAGTTTGTTGTTGTTATTGTTGTTGTTTGAGACAGGGTCTCTCCATGTAGTCCTGGACTGCCCTAGACCTTGCTATGTAGACTAGGTTGGTTTTGAACTCACAGAGAGCCTCTTGCCTCTTCCTTCCAAGCGCTGATATTAAAGGTGAATACCAAAACACCTGGTCTGGAATAGTTGGTTTTGCTTAATTTTGTTTCTTTTTGTTTTTTAAGTAACCTGCAAGGCTGCAATGTGAGGTTACACGATCAACACTGACTTTAGTTCTTTATTATGACATTAGGGAGAGACCTACTGCAGGAGAGAACATCAAGAGTGTATTTTCCTGTGGTCACTAGCTCTATCAAAGTCAAGGATCAGCAGGTTTAAAAACATCTGCTGTTGCAGACCATCAAACCCTACCTAGTTTTACTGTCAGCCAGAAAGAGAGATGAAAACTGAGCTGACACATAAATGACCTTGAACAACACATCCTGACTGCCCTTGCTGCTGAAAACTGGTGTTTATTGTAAATAATGATACATTCATCCAATGACTGATGACTCCCAAACTGCAGGAAGAGTCTATAGGTATCATGAACAGATTCCTGGATTCAATGCCAGCAGCTCTTGAACGAGGCCTGGTGGTGCACAACTGTGATCTCAGCACTTGAAGGTGGAAGCTGGAAACCAATTAGTATTAGCCTTGTCTACAGTGACATCTAGCCCATGATAATGAGACCCCAGAAAAATAAAAGTGAAAGAGGAGGTGAAGGAAAATACACGCCTGGAAGCTCTTCCATTTTAGAACCCCGGGGAATTGTACTGTTATACACATCCCTAAAGACAACGGAGACACTTGAAAGGTTGAGGTCACATGTGAAAAACTCTGTTGAGTTTTCTTTGTAACAACCTAAATAGCAGCTAGAATTGTTTACGCTGACCATTGAATTAATAGGATGGGTTGTGTTGGTAAGCTGGACTCTGGCTGCATTCCCTACATTGCATCTCTGCTCTACAACTGTAAGCAGTTACACATAAATGCCAGAGGATTTGGTCCAAAGGTCATGGCTCTCTGCAGCATTTGAAAATTACTATTCTACAGTCTAGAATGTATGACTGAAAGAAATTCTTACTGCCCAGTAGAGTGAAGCAATGTAATTTTTATTGCAGAACTAGGTGGAACTTATTGATGTTCTCCTTTGTTGTTCCTGAACCCCACTGTCTACCATGTCGCCATAGCTTCCATTTCCTCATATGGTCTGTTTTATTTAATTCATTTTCCTCATAACTGCTCAATGTATTTTCCATAATGTGTTACCAAACACAGCCTACTTGATCTGATCTCTGTGGAGACCTTCCTAATCATGTAGATGCACTGAGGCTGTTACTGTCTGTAAGTCGGCTCATGCCACATCTCTCATTAGAAATATTCCTACCTCTTGTTTACCATGTCAAATTATTCTCATCTGTCAAAAAACTGCTTATACTCTTGGCTTCTAGAAATCCTCTTCTTTCTTCCAGCAATTGTCACTTCTTTCAGTTCCATGTAATGTGGCTTTTAATAGGTAGGTCTCTAGGTAACCATAGTCCAGACAACCACATGTTCTCTGCAAACCCTTCCGAGATGACTTCCCTTTCATAGCTGCAGGACTAAAAGACCACTAAAAAATTTCTTCTGCTTTTTTTCTTCTAAACACAGCATGACTCGTATTACGTTAAAAATACATAAATTATGATAAAAACTCAACCTCTTTGGTGAAACCTCAGTTTTCAAGATAGTCAGTTAATTTAAGAGAATTGTTTAGTCCAGACTGGCCTTGAACTCACAATCCTGCTTCCATGTCTAAGATGCTGGGTATTCAAGCACAGGACGTCATTGTCATGTTGGCTACTAGAATTTGTTTAATTCTGTTCCTGCAGTTGGAGTGCATTCCTTCTTCTTCTGCCATCCACATTCACTGCTGGACACCACCCACTCTAAGGCTACCACCCTCGCAAAGCTTCTCTGGACCCCTTTTTACTATGCCCGACCTTGTTTTCCACCAGATGTTTGTTCCTCTCCATCTATGGTCATACCAGCCATTTACAAACAACCTTTCTCCTGCTACATTGCTCCATCCCTAAAGGCAGGTACCAGAGTTGATTTACCTAATCTTTCTCCAATGGATTCACTGCATACTTGATCATGGAGTCCTTTTCTAATGTTAAAACTTAGTGTTTTTTTTTTTAATAAGATCACCTTGTGATGTAGCATAACATAATTAAGAAGATATCATCTCAATTCAGCAAAACAGATGCAGTCGGCTCTGTCAAAGGCCGGGGCAGAGGAGAGATTAAGGAGGTTATTCATTATTGTCCAGAGTTAGATATTAGCCACTTCCAGAAAGCTCAGGTCAGCCTTTTAAAAGGTTCCTCAGTCAGCTTTTGGACAAGAGATCATGACTTTTGTGTATTCAGTTACTTACAAGAGCCATCAATGAAACACATCTGTTGAAATGTTCCATTGAACCCCATTTCAATAACACTTTCAGCAAATCCTTGTGAGTGACAGCAATAAGGGTTTAAAACTCAGAGACCATCGTTGTCAGTTCCTGCCACCTTGAAACAGCGTGAGACAGAATTTGTGGATTACATACTTTTTTTTTTCCTTCTAGCCTTAATCTCACAGCTTATTTCACAGGTACTGAGGGTGCCTTATAAGAGGCTTGCTTCTATTGATCACATGGCTAACCTGGAGAGCAAGGTATCTTCCAGGTGGAAGGGCTGGGACCCTTAGGTAGTGAGATGAAGTAAAGAACTTGCTGCTAAATAGAATAACTAACATAAAACTATCTTCTCTGCAAGGACTGGGTTACTACAGGACTCAATCCAGCAGTCAAGAGTGGAGAGCAATGAACTAATGCAAACATGTCCGTGCTTAGCTCACTCTCTCCTTGTACCCACTCTGGGCCCAGCCCCTGAAGTAGGGATGCCCACATTCGGGATGGGTGTTCTCACCTCAATTCACTCGATAAGAAAAATACCTAGCATGCTTGCCCATAGGCCAACATAATATAAACAATTCTTTATTTGGGCTCTTTTTCCAGGTGATTCTTAGTTGTGTCCACAAATACTGAAGTACCCTATATACACTGTGCAGTAGAACATATTTTTCTGACATTTTGGCTATAGTTCATTGACTGATACACAATTTCCTTGTCAATAACATCCTATGAGTGGAAAGGACAGTTTCTGATGCATTAGTAGAAATTTTACAGTCAAAAAAAAAAGGAAATGAAAGGCTTAAGGTGGTTCCAGAAAGGCATAGGCAATCACTGAAACATTTCCTTATGTGGAAGATGTGAAATAGGACTTTGAAGATAGTGCAAAGGAAAGAGGATTAAAGATAGAGGAGATGAACTGGTGTGGGGTAAAAGGAAGAGAATGCGTCAGGGAACAGGAAGATGGACATCTGCTCTGTTGTTCTTTACCACCATGAATATAAAGGTGGCTTTGAGGTCTTGCATCTTCTTTGACTCTGTCCTAATTCAGATGCTCTTAAAGAAAACAAGGCCCCACCTAGAAAGGGAAGTTGGTAACCTCTGGTTCTCACCCAACTTTCATACACTTCTACCTAGGGAAGAACAAAGTTGTATGTTATTCATGACCCTTTATAGAGTACAAGTAAATTGAATCATAATATATAATTAAAATTTTCAATCATGAAGCATGTGGTTCTTAATTGAAAGCCTCAAAAAGTACTGATGGTTAAATTAGGCAGCAAACTCTTGTGAAAGCTGAAGAACAAGTGAACAAATAATCAACCCACCCAAAATGCTCAATATGGCACCAATGTCAAAGACAGCCTGTGCTTCTGATGGAAGTTCAGTTCCAGCCCAGGCTGAACCTTTGATGGCACCATGAGATTGAACCTCACAGATGGTATAGTCATTTACTGCAATTTCCCAGATATTTCTACCACTAGAATAAATTCTACGGTATACCTGATTATGTTTTACTTACACTTTATTCCACTCTCTGAGCCTTATGTTAGCAGAATGTAATTTATGCATCCTGGCCTTGGCTTTCAGCATGCGGAAGGCAATTACTTGGCCTGTAAGCCACTATGAAAACTGTGTTCTGCATCATACAGACCAATGACAAATCAACACAAGAAGGAGATATGTTAGGGAAGGGAAGGGTAGTAATGTGAAGCAGGAGAAGATGATCACCAACTGGTGAAAGGACTCAGAGAACAAATTGATTCTTATCAACCGAGAGTCATTTCAGAAATGAAAGAGCAACCTCTACCCATGGCCAATTAGAAACACAGCCTATAGCAGAAAGTTACAGCCTCAGTTCTTTCTGGTCATTTCCAAGGTTTATTATTTCTGGTTTATTCGGCAATGTATTTGATTAAGGCCCTTTGTATGATGGCTTTAAGTACCCACGAATTCTTACTGGAGTCATCAATATGTAAACAAGTAAAGACATTAATTTCTCTACTCCCTGCATCTGTCAGTACATCAGTTTATCAGTGAGGACAGAGCCCCTGAGCCCTTCCTCTATCCATGCTTGATTATGACAAGGTCTGTTAATATGTTGATCCTGGCTGGTACTCACAAGCTTTGTAATGGAGATGGTGTGTCTTGGCCAGAGGTGGCATTTTACAGCCCTTCTTCCTGTCTTCCAACTTTCAACATTCATGTCACAAAGTTCCCTGAGCCTCAGAGGGGATGGCAGACACGTCTTGTTTAGGGCTGAGTACTCATCATCAGTTATTCTCATTACATCATACTTCCATGAGTATCTGTATTCACTGTTTTGGTAAAAAGAGAACTTTGTCTAACTAAAGTCAATGGTAGCAATTGTCTGTGGTCATATTTAGAGGACAGTTTGATGTTATGTCAACTTGGCTAATCAGAATAGTAAGTTCCCTTCTAGACTGAACACACCCTCTGGCATGTTGTTTATTGTTGTTGTTGTTATTATTATTATTACTATTAACCAGATTTAATGTACCAGGCATAGGTTCTCTCATTTGGAGAGGGTATCCAATCCACTAACATACATTCTATGACAGCATAAACTAATGTCTAATAAAAACATGGTTCTTATTTAGCTATTGAGGAAAGTACATAATCCCAGTGGGGATCAAATATTCTGGAGTCTGGAGCAGTAGTAACTTCTTCTTGGCAATCTGGGGTACTGATGAGATCAATAATTCAACCTCCCTCTAGCTAACATACACCATTATGTTATATCACAGTTGGAAGGAGGCTCTGGGCTAGACCTCTATCTACTGAGAAATCCAACAATTAAGTTTTCTTATAAGAGAAATATAGTAAAATATTTTATGAACTAGCACATTGTGTACATTTTTAATGATGCAGATTATATCTACCAGAAGTACTTTTCTTATCATTTCATCTTGAAAAATCAGAATCGTGAAATTTATAGGATAATTCCCTTCTGTTGTTCCAAGTATATTTTATGTATTCATAGCCTTTAGCTGAAATGGAAATTAATTTTACTTTTTAAAGAGAATTTTATGTATAATATAGGAAAGTGTGTTTGCGTATTGATGTGAGCTGGTAAAACTTTTAATATGATCATCTGTAAAACTGAATTTGAAGCTCAAGGTCATTGAGGTTAGCAAGTAAACTGAGTTAGTATGCCCCTTGGATTCCTCCTTCTTTGGTTTCAGAGAGATTATTACTTGTGTCTGGTATGTAAATCACAATGAATTTCTCTTCCTGATTAATGGATGTCACCAGAACCAGAACTTAATTGACAGTGGCCTTAACTTTTTTTTTTCCCAAAAATGTCTTCCCTGTCACTCTTTCTCACATGGATTCATGAGCCGTTGGGAGTACTCACAGCTAACAAAGTTATATCACCAAGTTTCCATATAAGAGTAATTTCTCGGGTGAAAAATCAAATAAAAGGGCTTTAGTGTGTGTGTGTGTGTGTGTGTGTGTGTGTGTGTGTGTGTGTGTGTGAAGAATGTGTGAAGCAGGAGTGAGGGTTGTTAGTGTGCCCTAGTGCATGTGTGGAGGTCAAAGGACAATTTGATTGTCTCCTTCCACTGTGTGGGTTCCTGGTATTTAAACTCAGCTCATCAGGCTTATTGACAAACACTGGTGTCCCCTGGACCTTCTCACTGGCTTTGAGTAGGCTTTTATTAAAAGGGTGAATGACACATGTAGGTTTTCCCAAAGTGAGTTAGGCTGAATTTACACCTCTAGGACTCACCAATGGGAAAACATGTGACATGGGAGGTGATCACCGTGAACAGCAAGGCATACCAACAGCGTAATGTGCAAGAATATTAACATCAACGAAGAGCTCAGTTAATAGGGAGGGATGTTTTACTCAATAAAGGACATAAATAAACCCTTGAGTTGTTGAATTAAGAATTTTTTACTTAGCTTGGCAAAAACTGTAAACATAGTTGATATCGCAAGGGGAAATTGTTTGGATGGTGAAGGGAAGGTGTTTTAAATGTCAGCCATGTAGTCAGAGGCGCAGTGGTATGAGCGGAACAGGCAGACATCACTGAGGTATTGCCAGTTGAGCTAGAGAAGATAGAAATAACCACAACAACCAAAGGGGGTTTTAGCTAGAAAGCCCTTCCTATCATAGGCAATCCTAACATCTGTTGATATACCTTCTCACTCAAAAAATAAAAATGTGTGGCTGGGTGGATGGTTCCGAGGTTAAGAGCACTTGCAGAGTGCCTAAGTTCACAGGCCAGCATTCACACAGAGCAGGCTCAGAACTGCCTGCAGCCCCAGCTCCAAGTGATCCAATATCCTTTTCTGACCTCTGAGGGCACTGTACTCACACATATACAAACCTGCACACAGCTCGTGCATATGCACATGATTAAAACCAATAGACACAGCTCTTTAAAATTAATTAAAGTTGGAGACTGGAGAGATGACTTAGCTACTAAGAGCACTTTTTGATCTTAAAGAATAATTAGATTTAGTTTCCAGTGCCCACATGCTAACTAACAAACATCTAAACTCAAGTTCAAGGTGTTCTGATGCCATTTTCTGGCCTCTGGGCAGTGCACACAGCAGGGAAAACGTCCACACACATAGGATAAAAATTAAAATATCTTTAAATAAATAACCAAACATTCTAGCTCAAGGTAATGTACAGCTTCTCTTCCCACCCCCCCCCACTCCCCAGCAATTAGAATAGACAGTATTATGGCCTCACAGTCCTAATGACAGGCTAAGAACCTAGCAGGAGATTTCTTCTCTTAAAATGTATTAGGAGCCCAGTGGTATATTGAAGGATGTCGTACATTCTGGTGATCACCTACCGTTTAATTTTATTGTCTGCCAGAATCCGTAGCAGTTAAAGTTAAGTGAACAATTTATGTTATAAAATTTCTCTGCTGATACAGAGATTTTTTAAAGGTATCATTTATTATAAACACTACCAGCAGTATTTTTTTTAAAGAGTCCAGCTATTCTAAAGTCTAGTTTTATTCTTGGTTTTTACTGATTTAGGAAAGGTTATGCACATCTCTTTACCACCTGTCTCAAAATTTATACATAGCCTGAAAGAAGAATTGAGAGTATTAATTTTGAAAATAAATACTGATTTTATGTAAAATGGTAAGTTAAAATATTATACTGTCCTTTTCAGCTCACCTATCTGATTTATTCACTCTTCCATAACTAGCTACTGCTACTTATAAACATGAAAATGCTTCATTTTTGATTAATTTTTTGTTTATCTTCTTTTTATATAGTTGTTAAGCTAGTTTGAATCCAGAGAAAATTTTGATTTTGTGTGGGTTTTTTAATATTTATTTTAAAAGCTATTTCTGGTCATGATGGGACACATCCTTAATTCCAACATTTGAGAGACAGAGGCAGATGGCTCTCTTGTGAGTCTGAAGCTAACCTGGTCTACATAATAAATTCCAGGATAGCCAAGGATATGTAGCAAAAGTGTGTCTCAAAATAAAACAAAAAACCCCATAAAACAACAATAAGAAGGTTAGCAAGACAGACGGTGTACACATCAGTTTCCTACTATAGTTTAATATCCTTTTAAAATAACATTTAAAATACAAATCAACCCATAAATACAATTGCAAGCATACAGAATCATCTTAAGTTCAGAGAGACACTTCCCTCTTAGCCTACCCACCCAACTCTGTGTCCTCTTTTCTGTTTTTCACTCATATACTTTCTGCTACTCATATACCGTTGGTTGTGTGGCCTCCCACTGGGAGCAAGGTCAATGTACAGGGTACCACACAGTTAGATGAATCTGAATCTCCTCCTCCTAGCGCCAGTAAACTGCCAAAAGCTCCTCAGGTTAGTGATCTGGAATCAGGGAACCTTAGTCAAAGTCTCAGCAGATGCCATGACTGTCAGGTCCTGTTTTTCTTTTTACTTTTTTCTTTTAATTTTAATTTTATTAATTTATTCAGATTATAACTCAATTGTTATCCTCTCATTTGTATCCTCCCATTCCTCCCTCCCTCCCGCTTTTATCCTATTCCCCTCCCCTAGGTCTATGACCGAGAGGGACCTCTTCCCCCACTATATGGTCATAGGCTATCAAGTCTCATCTTGGTAGCCTGATTATTCTTTCTTTCAGTGCCACCAGGCCTCCCCACCAAGGGAAGGTGGTCAATTATGGAGCACCAGAGCTCATGTCAGAGTGAGTCTCCACTCTCCACATAACTGTGGAGAATGTCCTGTCCATTGGGTAGATCAGAATAGGGGATCAACGTTACTACTTGTATTGTCCTTAGTTAGTGCAATAGTTTGAGCAGACACCACTGGGCCCCGATCCACCCATCACGATGTTCTTCTTGTAGTTTCCAGGACCCTCTGGGTCCTTCTATCTCCCCATTCTCCCATACATCTCTAACCTAGAGTCCCAATAGGATGTCTTCATATCTATCCCAATCTCCTGGTAAGTGAAGACTTTGTGGGACATGCCTTTGGGGCTAGTGCCCAATTATAAGTGATTATATACCGTGTAAGTCTTTCTGCTTCTGGGTTAACTCACTCATTATGATCATTTCTAGCCCCATCCATTTGCCTACAAATTTAAGGATTTCCTTGTTTTTAATAGCTGAGTGATATTCCATAGTGTAAATGTGCCACAGTTTCCTTATCCATTCTTCTACTGAGGGACATTTAGGCTGTTTCCATGATCTGGCTATTACGAATAAGGCTGCTATGAACATGGTTGAGCATATGTCCTTGTTGTGTGGTGGAACATTTTCTGGGTATATTCCAAGGAGTGGAATAGCTGGGTCTTGAGGAAGCCCTATTCCCAGTTTTCTGAGAAAGTGCCAGATAGATTTCCAAAATGGTTGTACAAGTTTGCATTCCCACCAGCAGTGAAGCACTGTTGCTCTTTCTCCACATCCTCACCAGCATGTGGTGATCCTGTTTTTCATAGATCTTACTCTTCTAGTGTTTTCTGGTGATTGAAAGGGCAAACAGACTCCCTCAAACTTCTTTTCTCCTGTTAATTAATGCCTTACAGAAGGGCTGCAACTTTTACAGGCCCCATGTTTTAATGCTATTGCCTTGGTAATTATATTTCAAATTAGGAAATTGGCTTAGACATTCTAAGCATCACACAGATATTATAAGCTCAGAATCTCTGGAACGCATTTTTAGAGGGCCTTTCAACTTCTGATACCTTAGTGGGCTAAATTTTTATATCGTTATGATTAATATGTATTTATCTCAATAATGAGTGGGCCATCTTTTCATTAGTATTTATCAGCCTTTTGTGACCCATCTCTTACCAATGTATACTTCAATCCTTTGGGGACTTTCTGTCCTTCAAAGCTCTGAATTGTTACTCATTATATAAGCCCATTATTAGTGAAGTTAAGATAATAAATATTTGTTTTCTCATAATTAGTTAAGTTTATTAATAAAATCTGGGAACAACTTAGCTGGGTACCTAAGATCAAGATTCTCTCTTGATGTCGTTAGCATGTTATTGATGATAGCAGTCAATCAAGCACTACCTGGAATACATGGAAATCTTTAAACTCTTCATCCTGACAGTCATCAGAGACCTTCAGCTCCCTGTAATTTAAGCACCTCCAGGTTCTACCTCCGTATTTTCACAACAGGGTGTTCTGACCGAGATGGGAACTTTTTGGAGTGTTAGACCTCCACCTTTGTTAGTCAACACTGCAGAAAGGAGTTGCTGAGGTCAAAGGCTTACTAAGTTACTTAAAGAAGGACATTATTCAGAGAATGGCTATCAGAAGTCAGAGACAGGCTGTCTTACAGACTGACTGTCTACTACATCTTCTGAATGCATTATACTCCTTATGGTCCCAGGTTTCTAAGTTAACAATTGTTTTCGAATGAGAGACCTTCTTAAACCATCTTCTATTCAGGCCTATCATCTAAAATTACAAGTAGAGTGAAAGACTTGATATGACCCAGACACTTTATGTGCCTATATTAAATGGATGAATAAATACTAAAATATGTAGTGACCCTTAATAAACTTGCATGGCAGTATGGAATATTATGGGAGAAGAATTCTTGTCAACTTACAGCTCTCTATGCGTAATTCAGACTGGACAGATTCTTCCTCATAGAGACTTAGGGACTAGTTTCCACATTGCTCCCAATATTGTGTTTCGTGCAATGGTCATGTAGAAACTATCAAATAAGTAATCAAGAAAACCAAAGGTTAGACTTGGCTTCATTATTAAAGAATTGTGAAAAAGTCCTTTAACTTGCATGAACTTTGCATGCTCTCAAGTCCTAAATGAAGAGTGAAGGGAAATTTTCTTTCTGTGACATCACTTTTATTTTCTCTCAGTCATTTTTATCTGAAACATATGTCCACATTCTTAACAGCGCAGCAAAAGGTCAGCTATTTAGCTGTGCTTAAAACCTCAAAAACTGGAATGCATTCAGCAGCAAAGCAAATCTCCAAATTAGAACAAGAATATTTTGTTTTGTTTTTGTATTTCTGAAGGTCTGACAACTCTAAACATTGTTCTTCCTGGAGAAGTGGATGTGTTGTGCACATTTTAAATATTCGCTACTGTTGCTACCACTCAAAGGTCGTAAGTTGTTTCCAAAAAGTAAAAATAGTAACAATGACTCAGGGTTGTTGAAAACAATGAAAAACACATAAAGAATTAGTATTCGAGTTTTCTATATTTTAGGAGGCAAATAGCATTTGTGGAGCTTACTATTAAAGGGGAAAGCAGACTTTCAGCTCCAGTTAATGTCTAGAATTTGACTGCAAGCCACTTGTTTAAGCAGTGTCAGCTATGAAACAATGTGAATAAAATGCGTCTCTTGGTGTATTTGCAATGGTTCCTATTGAACTGCTTTGGTATCTTTGCTACATAGTTTTGAACCAGTAAGTATTACTAAAGGTCTTGTTGCTGACGTGTCATTAGATAGGTACATAAGAGAAGAGTGGTGGAAGTTGTATTCTCACGTGACTGGCCTGGCTGTGGGAAGGGCATACCAGTGAGGTGTGTGTAGAAGAAGAAATAAGTCACGGCAGAAGAAAAGTCATCCTGAGATTTGTGTTCCTGATCTGAGAATCTTTATCTCCACACATGGTTTAGCGCATAGAAATGCTTTTTATTTTTATTTTTCATAATCCAGTACCTTAGTTCCAGGTATTATAACACATAAACTCCACAGACTTCTCTAACAAGAGCCCAAAAAAAGATGTACTTTCCAGTTTGGATGTTGGTAGTCCAAGGTCAGGGTGCCAGCAGGGCTGGCCTCTGGTAAGGATATCCTTTATTTTTTAAATTTTAAGGTATATTTGTATTCATGCGAATGTGTATGTACCTATTGAACTGTGTTTGCCCCTACTTGTATACAGTGCACACCAATGGTAGAAGAAGGTGTCTGATCCCTTGGAATAAGAGTTATAGGAAGCTGTGAACTGCCTGATATGGTTGCTAAGAATCAATCCTAGGTCTTTTGCAAGAACAGCAAGTGCTCATAATTGCTGAGCTGTGTGTCTCCGTACCAAGGCTCTTCTGTCTTGAGTATGTACATTCCAACTACTGTGTTTTCCCATGGCTGAGAGCAAGAAGGGCAATATGTCTCTAACTGTGAACATTACAGGGACTAGAACTTGAGTATGTATATATATATATATATTTTTTTTTTTTTCAAAACCAAATCCATTCAGTTCCCAACATTTTGAGGAGAAAGCGTTTTTTAAAATTCAAATTATATGCCTCACAAAATATAAAAATACTTTTTGACTTTTAGCCACTTAGTTCCATTTTTAAAATGTATCACAATTACATATGCTTAGGAAATACAATAATAGGAAAAACTATATTTCACACCACAAGAATAGTAAGAGAGGGGTAACACGCACGATCCACTGGCATTTGTAGTGAAATAACTTGTTGAACAAACCCCCTTCTCTCAGAAATAGTAACACTTTCAGGGAAGCGGAGGAAAGCAGGATACTTAGTTTGTCATCATTTTAAGCACAGATGAAAAGCAAATTTGAGAGAATAGCTGTGCATTAAATTTGCTTTTATTTTCCCAAAAAAAGCATTTGCTGGATCTCTCAGAGGAAAACTTATCCTGGAGTATTTATAAAAACTTCTGCTTTATCAAATAAACTTCCTTTTATTGTTGTTGCTGTTTTTCTTTTTGTACAATTGAAATGCTTCTTTGAAAATACTTATTGGATAAAGCAGTGGTTTCTAGGGTATTTCTGTTTTTGTGTGTGTGTGTGTGTGTGTGTGTGTGTGTGTGTGTATGTATGTGTTATTTGCACACATTTGTGTGAAGGCTTCATGCTTCATGTTACCACTCTAAAGTTTGGGCATAACAAAGGCTAATAAATCTTCAAAGTATGCATGGTCACAGCACACACTTAGGGGGGCAGAAGGACAAGAGGCTCAAAGCCATCCTTAGCTTGTAGTGATACTGAGGTCATCCTGGGCCCCTCTCTGTTGCCTCTTGCCTATCACATTTATCTCCAAGGAGTCTGTCGAGCGCTCTCTAGCATTTCTGAATTAATGTCACTCCCTTGCTCTTCTAGAGCCAAAACATAATCAACAATCCAGTTTGCTTTACTTGTTCCTTTCACTCATAGCTTGTTTGGTGTTTATTGACTGGCCACAGCTTCAGTTAAAGAGAAGAGTGTGGTGAAGATCTGCCTAAAGTTTAACTGTATTGGAGGAGATCTTCAGTGGGAACATCATTTTGTGATGGAAAGCAATAACATGATACAATAAAACCTCCTCTAAACCATGAAAACAAAATAAAAGCAAAAATACTTCCCCCAAACCCAACAAACTGTAACCAAATAAAAGCACATACAAAAAAATTGGAGTCCAATATATGACATGAGGCCTGTCCTGGAGGGGTTGATATACCCAGGTCACTCTATTGAGTCTCAGCACCTGCATGACAGACAGTTCACAGCCACCCATAACTGTAGGACCTGATGATCTGGCACCACCTTCTGGCCTTTTCAGGAACTACACACTCATCGTACACAGATAAACATGCAAACAAACAGCCATATATACAGACTTTAAAACAAAATTAAGGTACTTTCTATAGGTCAGAACATAAAAATAATGTTTTACATTTATACATAGAGAAATTAACAATTACACTGAACATTTTAAAGCTTCTATGACCTAATAGACACTTAGACACTTCATTTCTTCTCTTTCTTTTCTCCTTCTTCTTCTTCTTCTTCTTCTTCTTCTTCTTCTTCTTCTTCTTCT
>OU015751.1:18179460-18203770 GCA_907169655.1 Acomys percivali | reverse complement strand
AGAGAGAGAGAGAGAGAGAGAGAGAGAGAGAGAGAGAGAGAGAGAGAACATTGTATTTCGTTTTTTTAACTTAAAATTATAACAAAGGCACTTTTTAAAGTACATTCCAGATAATTTAACAGAAAAGTGAACCATTCACTATAGAACAAATTTTCCAGTTATAAGAGAAATATTTTTTACTTGCTCTTTATTTTTATTAATTTATTCATATTACATCTCTATGGTTATCCCATCCCTTGTATCCTCCCATTGCTCCCTCCCTCCCGTTTCCCCCTTACTCCCCTCCCCTGTGACTGTGACTGAGGGGGACTTCCTCCCCCTGTTATGCTCAGAGGGTATCAAGTCTCTTCTTGGTAGCCTGCTATCCTTCCTCTGAGTGCCACCAGGTCTCCCTATCCAGGGGACGTGGTCAAATATGAGGCAGAACATTATGATAAGCAGATTTGTCCCAGGGATCCCACTCAAACTATGGCACCAGCCAAGGACAATACAGGCTATAAAACTTCAAACCCCTACCCAGATCTGGCCAATGGACAAGAAATATTTTTAAAACAGTGAGAATGGAGAGCTTTATTTACTTACGATGGGAAATTGGTTAGCAGGGTTTTTTTTTTTGTTTTGTTTTTTTGTTTTTTTTTTGTTTTTGTTTTTTTTTGTGGGGCCAGGGAAGCATTCATTTAGGCTTTTACCTGACTCATTGAACTACAACAAATTGTTTTGGGTTAAAATATTTCTTTAAAAAACTCCAATACAACAACTAGAGCAGACAAAATTAAATATTTATTACACTTCTGGAGGGGAAGGACCTTCTCTCTTCTAAGCTGAAGATTTATTTTTATTGGCAGTTGGTTATAAGTTATCAAAATTTATTATTTATGTTTACTTGGAAAATCACCACTGAGTGACTGTTTACCATTGGGTGGGTGATCAGCAGCTTGCTATTTAAGGATGGTTTTTCTTTGTCGCTTAATGAAGGTCCTCTGTTTGTCCTGCAGGATCTGCAGGTGGCTCTCTGTGAATATGTATATTTGTGTTTTCTTCTAGATCACACAGAGTGAGCTGTCTGAAGCAGAGACATGGAAATAGGGGGAAATTTGAGAGTATCAATATCCAAGAAATTCTCACCAATTGTGCTTAGTATAAATAGACTGTCCAGTAGCTTCCTGGTCTTAAGCTGCTATTAGACTTCTCACCCACGTCTCTGAAATGAGAATAAAATCAACCTCTTGCTATTGCCCTATCAGCAAAATACCCAGAAATTCTTCTTATCAGATAATGATTTCTGGTTTTTCATCTGTTGTCCGCAAAATGTGAGAATTTCTTCCTTTATTTTTGTTTTCCTAGAACTATTTTTGTAGTTATTTTCCATTCCCTAACTCCAAAGGCAGTAAATATTTCTCCTGTATTTATCCTTTAGAGTATGCTTCCCCTGGCTCACTCACTGCACTCTCCTCTGCCCTGGCCAGCCTCCAATAACTCCCACTCTACCTCCAATTTCTATAACATCAACTCTTTAGAGTCTACATATGTGTAACATCATATGGTAGTTGTCTTTGTGTGTCCCCCCTCCCTGCAATATGCTATTTTCCAATTCCATCTTGGTAATTACATAAACCAGAGTGTCATTCTCTTTCACAAATGAACCAGTATTCCATTATTTATATGTGCCAAATACCCTTCATCCATCCATTCATCAGTTACTACAAACTAATGTATGTAGAGTCCGTAGCCATGGATTCTGAAGTGTTTTACAAGATGTCAGTATCAACTTCAATGCCTACCAACAGTAGTCACGGATTCCTTTTACTCTTGTTGATTTTATCTTTAGAGGCGTGGCCACCTTCATTGGCATGAGGAGCTGTTCCATTGTGATTCTCTTACAAAGTCTCTGTTCCCTCCAGCAGTAGAATGGTTCAGTAATATGTGAGGCTACAAAGGCAGACAGGCTGAGGGCTCCTTCCTGCCCTCGGCTCTGACTTCTCCCACATGGTTCCTGCCTCCCCTGTCTCCCTTTGGACCTTTCAATGTAGCAGCCCATAATACTCACAACAGAGCCAATTAAGACATGTTACAAAAGAAGAGGCTTTTCACAAAAGAGGCAGTATGTTCTCAACCATGATGAGAAGGCTTCCCCCTAAAACCATTCACGATAAGATTGACTAACTCTACTGAGAAATAAGACAGTCCTTGCCACTAAAGACTCTGCATCTTCTACAAAGAAAAGAGCCTCCTTGGGCCGCAGAAGACTGTCTGCAGTTGTCCCCTCACAGCCTTCTCAGTTGGCTGTTTCCAGCTCACTGCTGTTATTTCCTTATGACCACGAAAATCACTGTATTTCAAAAGACTTTGTAAGAATAAAAAAATAAAATAAAATAAAATAAAAAAAAAAAACCTACTGCATAAGTGACACTTGTCGCCTTAAACCCCAAAGGCATTTTTCTCACAAAACAGTCACATTTACCGACAACTTTGCAAACACAGTTGCATCTGTAACCAAACAAAAGGTATGTAGAGTTATATACTCTGTGAATGGATTTGGATGTTTTCTCTCCATCCTGTACAAACTCCCAGCTGATCTCCATTGCTTCCCAGGTGTATTCACTGTCCTTCGCGACCTGCCAACATTGTAGCAGACTCAGCAGTTGACACTGTCACAACAGCCATCGGTTTCCTGGGTCAAAAAGTCAGGCATGACTTAACTGAGTCTCCTTATTGTCTTAGAAACGGAAGAGCTACCATCGGAGCTATAGAGTCACCTGAGGCCAGACTGGACAAGGGTTTACGCTGAAGCTCATTCAGCTCCGCGTGTTTCTTGAGCTGATCGGTATAAATCATTCTATTGAAACATTGTTTGCTTCCATAGAAATCATGGATTTTTAAAAAGAAAGATTGGGTTTGGGATTGTAGGAAGACCATTTTAGATTATAAGCATAATAGAAGCTAAATTATTTTTATTATAGTTTTAAGAATAACACCAGAGAAAGCTGAAAAAAATACTAACTATGCATATTGAGAGGGCTTTTTTGACTCCATATTCTGACAAGGCCTCACTATATAGCCTAGGATGACTTTGTATGAAGGTTCCCTCTGTTTCAGCCAGTGCAATGCCAGGATTAGAGTCATGATTGACCATTACCGGCCTGATACCTGAGCGTTTTCTACTCAATTATTTGTATAAAATAGCAAGCTCATGGTAAATATAATATGAGAAAGTAACATGGTAAATTCATTATGACAGTATCCTTGTCACACCCACATGTATTTCCCAATCAGCAACTTTTTAAGGACTTTTAATGTTCTTTTACATACAGTGTACAGTGCACAAGTAATATAGGAAAATTAATGTCATCTCAATAGTATTGAGTATTGAGTCCATAATACTGAACAAGAAGAAGAAAGATCCTGTGCTTGTGTTATTACAAGTCCATGTATGTGGACTCTGCTGCCTGCTTTTTTTTTTTTTTTTTTTTTTTTTTTTTGTGGCTCTCCCCTGGCCGGCTGCCTCTTTGAGCCACAGGGGAAGGGGATGCCCTCAGTCCTGATGTGACTTGAATATTGTTCTTCTGTGTGTGCATTTAGGGCTCACCACTTGGCTTGGACGTTAGTCTCCCTCCCTCAACAGACACTGAATGCCTGTAGTGCTTTATCTAGCATGGGGCCTTCTGTCTGGTATAGTCATTATTCAGGTATCATCTAGGCAACCGTATTATTGAGATGCCATGGACGTAGCTTCGCTGACAAATGTGGAAGGCACTATCTGGCAGTGGGTGTTTTGGGTGGCTGACTTTTGCGATCTTTCCACTCCCATGCCTTTGAAGTTCCCTGGGCCTTAGGTGTCGTGGTTGTACTTTACACGTACAGCTGGAGTTGAGCACACTGTGTCCTTTTACTCTCTATGTCTTGACTTGTTGTGGATCCCTGGAATGGGCTACGTCTGCCGAACAAATGGGCATCTTTTTGTTTTATAAATTATTTAACTTTATTTTATATGCATTAGTGCGAGGGTGTCAGATCCCCTGGAGCTGGAGTTACAGGCAGTTGTGAGCTGCCATGAGAGTGCTGGGAATTGAACCCAGGTCTTCTGGCAGAGTAGTTAGTGCTCTTAACCACTGAGTCATTGCTCCAGCCCTAAAGGAGCTTCTTTGATGAGGTGTGAAAGCTAAACTTACATTGGCTGGGTTCTGCAGGTATTTTGGTTTGCTCTGAAGAAACTAAGCATGACATGATTGTCAGCCTTGGAAACAGCAAATTTAGACAAATTATTCCCATACTACTTAGGCTGTTCTAAAATCTAAATAAGTTCTATCACTTGCTGATCCAGCAGATAAAATTAAGTAGAATTCTACTTTTGTTCTTAGAGTCTGGGGTCATGACTAAAATATAATTTATGCTTTTGATTATAGCTTGTTATTTGTTAAATAAATTTGTTAAAATGAGAAACATATATGTTATAAAGATGGTTTGTATATCTATATGTGTGTGTATTTTTGTATTTGTGTGTATATATATTCTCTCAACTCTAGTACTGCAAAAAACAAACAACAAATGAACTCATGTCCAGTGTTCAAACTCAGTGTTGACCTCCATATTTTTCTTTTAATGGGTTGGTGTATTATTGATAATTTATTTGTATTCAGCAGAACATCAACTACCATAAAATTTTAAGTGGGAAATAGATAATGTTTATTTTTCTTGGTCATTTGTGCATCTCTATGAACCTTCTCAGTATGAGAAGGTAATGGTGGCAGAACAGCTGCATTTTTATGTCCCTCGGTTTATATTTTTCTTAGATTTTATTTTGTGTCTCATTTAGGAAGATAATCCCAAGGAAACTTGCAGGAGAAAGGAGTCTAGAAACGTAATTGATTATGTCCATTATTTCTGACAACTTTACTAATAACTACTGGTGAGCCACACACTTAAGATATCCAGGCTAGCAGCCATATGTGTATCCAATTAGTCCTATTTCTTCTTTGAACCAACAATGCTCTTTTATTTGTAACTTTAATGGCTTAATTTTGCTGCTATTACAGTTTGAAATGAGCTTAGTCAAAATAGCCTCTGACACCCAAAGATACCAGGTTTCATTTCCACAGAATTTATTTCCAAAGTTCTTTATTATCTCAAGTTACAGCATGGCAAGAAGACAGTTCATTTGCATATTATAAACTTTCAAAATGTGTGCCGTTTTGATAGCTTGTAATTTAGTAGAATGGGGACATAAAGAAATTTGATGGTTGCTAAGGTGCTTTTTTGTTTCCAAACAGAAACTGGCAATTCATCAATGAGCATGTTTGCATTTCAGAGAAATATCCTTGACTGTGACCATGAGCGTGGGAGGATACTGTGATGACTACATCGATTAATTTAATGTTCACTCATTTGCCCATTATAGAGACCTAAAGTATGGCCCTGTATTGTATAGTGAAGGCATAATGGACATGCCATAGGTATTATATATAGATAAACTAAATTTTAGCTATGAAGTCACACAGACTGTCAAGGTAACTGAAGTTTGCAAGGCTCAAGCCATCAGGAACTCTAATTCAACTATAAATCAAATGTGAAATCCACAGGACATCAGCAAGACATATCCACAATGGCCTAGAACAAGTGAAGAGAGTCACCCAAACTTTTGTGCAGAGAACCCAAGTTACTGGAATGAAATAGAACATAGTGCCTTTATCTTGTAAGTGATCTGGCTCATTGCTGGATATAGCTGGAACCCAAAGTGGAATATTTACAAGATGCAATTGATTCTGGCACTTCAGAGCTTTGATTTTTTTTTAAATCTCCTTTTCCTAGATAACAAATTAGAGTTGGGATACCAGTCAGAACTCCAGAGACAGAAAGGGGTCTGTGACACTGTCTCTGAGGCAAATAGAATGCCAAGATTAGAAAGACAAGCCAGGCGAGAACTGATCTTGGCTGAGCTTCTGAAATCTTTCCTGTACTTCCTTAGTCATTTTATTTTGCCTTTAATTGCTGTTTTACTCTATCCCTTATTTTCTGCTTAGCTAAAAGGAGAAAATCAAACTACTTCAATCTCATACCCTTGCTGACTCAAACTTCCCACCCCCAGCCCCAGTGCTAACATTGAACTTGGGATCTTGTACATGCTAGACTGTATCCCCAGCTCCTCCCTACCCACTCTATAGGAGTGTAAAGAGATATAACAAGTTCATATTTATAACATAAATATTTTTATGAGTTATTTCCCCTCTTTCACTTAAATATATATGATTTTTAAATTATTATGCTTTTAATGACTTGGTTTCTTACTCTGTTTCTTCTCTTTCACGGATTCTTTGTGTGACAACTGATTCAACTTACAGTTATCCTACTTAGCTTGTTTCCCTGTTCAAGGATGGCAGTATTTTGCGTGTGGTTGCTCCATTTCATTCTATCAACAACAAAGATGCACTGTATGTTTTTATCAGTACCAACAGAAGCTGTTATGTGCTCCGATGTAGAGAGGGTTCTGGAGATCTGTAAAGATGAATAGATAGACCCAGGCTGCGTCACTCGCCATCCCATCCCACAGGATCAGTACAGGGAATGCTATGCCTTGCTGATCCATTCAGCTAAAAGCCTTCCTTCAGCAATGATAAGAAAGTATGAGCTAATTTAAAATGTCTTTCAGGAATCATCATGAACAGTAATGTCTCGGACTCCCTTTAAAGCATCTTGATAACTTTCATTAAGTCTGTACTCATTAAAATGAGTCACTATTTCTTAATCTTGTTTTAACCACTTTCATGTTTTACCTCCATAATTGTCTTAAAATTTTATTAAAGTTCTGTTTTGTATTTTGTTTCACTCTCTTTGACCTACTAGGTTGATATTTAACCACATTATCTGCCTTCAGCAAACAGTGAGAAGAAACTTTTCTAAATGTCATTAAATCCTTGCAACATTTAAAGGGTCTTTTATGGAGACTCATTTACTATGCTACATTTATTTATTTCATAAGTGAAGATGCATAAGTTTAGTATATTTATGGAGCATTGCAACTATTACCATAAAAATCAGGTTTAATACATTTTATAAGCACAATAACATTTACTGTTAACCCTGATCCCACCCCATCTCTAGGCAAAGGCTGTCTAATTTTAATACGTTTTAAATTAACTTTTAAAGGCATTCCAAATAATGAAATCATGCAATGTGTTGCCTTTACTGGCTTGGCTTCTAATACTTAACAAAGAATTTTTGAGTATCACTCACATTATAGCACGTATCAGAGCGTCATTATTTTTGACTACTGTATAATACTTCATTGCATGTATATGTCCAAATTTATGCATCCACTTGTCAGTTGATAAAACTTTGAGATTTTTTTTTCAACTAGGGGGGCTGTTAGGAATAATTCAGTTATTGCTGTTTGGGTGTAAATTATCTCAGAGCATATTATACTCTATTTATCTTGGTTGCTGACCTGAGGAAAAAAATTGTTCAGCCCTATGGTGACTTCATACATACAAGTGGGAAAAGAATTACCAAATCACTTTCTGTGTCAGCACTTTGCCTTTGCATATTTACATGTGTTGTCACTTCTCTGCATTCTTATAAAACTTTGTTATTTCTTGTTAACTTATCAGGTTCATCCAGAGAGTAAGAAATGATATCCCCTTAGGGTTTTATTTTGCATTGTCTTATGATACAATGATGCCGCTTCTGCTTTTCATGTGCTCAGGCCTCAACAGTATGCATCTTTCCCAAATTAGAAAAGTTTAAAAATCAAGAGTCTGAAGTTTGAATACCCTTATCCTTGGGATTCCCTCTCAGTGAGATCCTGGCTCTTCTGAGCCAGAAAACACTAGCCTTTCAAAGTCAGAGAACAAGCCTGAATATGCTGGTACATACCTCAGGACTTGGGAGGAGGTTCATCAGGAGGATTTCTGTGAGTTGAGGCCAATATAAATAACGTAGTAACAATGCAAGCCCCGATCTGGCTGATTTGATGATGCTGGGGAGGACTAGACCACATGAGGAAAAATAAGTGTCTAGCTGATAAAAACCTTAAGCAATGAGAGTCCCTTTTCTTGGTAGTAAGTTTATACATGCCCTTTTTAGGAAATACTGAAGAGCTGCAATTTTCAAAGGGCTTTTGTTCCTGGGATCCTTAAAACCTTTCTTTGTGCAGATTTGACTTACTAAGATTTTATTGTATTTGAGGGTTAAAACTGAGAACTTTTCTTGGCATGATGGTGCATGTGTTTTATCTCAACACTTGGGAAGCAGAGGCAGGAAGATCATTGTGATTGGAGGTCATTTAGATTTATATAGTGAGTTCTAGGCAAGCCAGGGTACATGGGCAAGATACCGTAAGGAATATTTTTTTGCTGTATAATTTATTATTTTAATGGTAAAATTTGTATGATAGTAAAACAAGGTGATGCATAATAAAAAATATGTGTCTTTACACTTATTTAGAATAATATGGTAATCACACACTCTTTTGTGCTGGCCCATGTGATTATAGCATGTAGGGGATTGAAGACAGGAAATTTAAGACACACAAAATAAAATATGCAAAAACAAAATTCAACCGTTGTATTTCAATATAAACAAACAATACCCTTATAGAAAATAAATACAGTTTTAGAGACATAATAATCTAGTGAGGAAAAAAAACATTTTCTTTTAGTGTGTAAAGCTATTTCATAGTTTACTCAACAGCAAAATATTCTTATCACTGCTTCTGTTATCAATATACTACATTGTTGCACTTATAAAAATGTCTACAGTTAGCTTCTTGGGGTATCACAGTGAAGAAAGCAGAAAATATCTTACTGTTAAGATGAAAAGAGACCACCTGTGCAGATCTCCTGGTAGTTCTTAATGGTCCAGAAGGCTCTGGCCATGCTTGAACATCTTTGTTGACAGGATACACCTTTCAAACCAATTAATTAAGCTTGACCCTCTTAAACATTACAGTTGATTTGAATGACCTTAAAGGTCTACAATGTCTCTAAAAAATTAAAAGAAAAATCAAATTTCAAGTAGAACAAAGTATAGTTATCTGATATCAAATAGTCAGTCCTGAAAACATACATAAAAGTAACATTATACAGACCAAGCATGTTATATTTAGGAATATGTATGCATATTTGAATGCATATATGTGTGTGTGTTATATATTAATACATATATGTTATTGCATGCATATAAAATATATATGTATATATGCATGTAATAACCACTAATGAAAAAATAGGCCATGAATTTCAAAGGGAACAAAAAGAGATGATTGGGGTGGTTTGAAAAGAGGAAAGGAAAGGAGAAAAGGGAAAGAAGAAATGTTGTGATTATATTATAATCTTAAAAATAGCAATGTTTTTAAGAAAGTGAAATCTCTGCCTGACAAGCATGAAGATCTGAATTCAGATATTTAGCACTCATGAGCATCTGGGGATGATACATCTACAACCACAGTGCTGAGATGTGTACCTAGCCTAGCAGAATGGATGGACTCAAGGTTCAATGAAAGAGCCTGTGTGAAAAAGGTAAGGTGGAGAGCATTGAATCAGAAAAACTTGACACTGAACTCTGGGCCTTCGCATACATGTAAACACATATGCATGCAGAGCTACATGAATACTTGCACATCCATATTAACATACATACACAAAAAATTCATTTGTATAATTGACAATATTAAACCACAAAGGTATCCTTGGGCAACTAGAATATGAGATATTGGTGGCTGATATTCTTGAGCTCCATGGTACCTCTTGGATAGAGACAATTTTTCTAAAATTCTTTTCATATAATCAAGGATTGTGAAGTTAGAGATAAAAATATTTAACTATAATTTGAATAATACTGTGTAAGAAGTTATAGTCAGTCCTTACACTTACTAAGGAAAATGAAGACTGGTATACTTAGTGTAGTACTATGTGTAGAGGAATTTTAATTCAACATCTGGTCTGGCAAGGGATCACATCAAAAAATTTTCTAGGTATATGTGATCTGGCTGAAATAAAGACAGCCTTAGTACACACGTTTAATCCCAATGAAAGTGAGATTAGCTTATAGAAGGAAGTAAGGCATGTTTGAAAGTGACATCTAATTGAGGGCCAGATCAGAGAAATACTTGACAAAATGATTCAGAGGTAGACTATGCCCAACTGTCTTGAGAACAGGATAGGAAAGAGAGGCTACTTGAGAGCAGCCAGGGAGAGAACAGTAGTGTTGTGGCAGGGAGTATGTGAGCCAGTTTTACCAGGACAGTTTTACAGAGACAAGTTGCAGAGATAACGAGACAGAGAATGAGAATGAGCAAAATTAGAATGAATTTCCAGAGTTAGTTTGAGGCCAAACAGAGCAACTCAGCCAGAAGCCAAGAGAGAAGACAGATTGAATCAGTCAGCTTAGAGGGGGTTTGGGCCATAACAGCTGAGTTGAACCAGCCAGCTAGAATTCAGAAAGACCTAGAATGAGTAAGCTTTATTTAGCCATTAGTCTCAAGGCTGAAATATTTGAAGCCTACGTTAGCAGACAGAAGCTGGAAGCTGAAGACCTGAAGGTTCAGGTTTGCAGAAAATTACATTGTTCTAAGGCTAGAAACTTCCAGGTGTAGGTCTAGCGATATTAGAACAGAGAAAGAAGTGCTCTGGGCTTAGCCCAAGCAGTGTATTCATATACTTTGGGTAGGGCTGTAGCTCATCCTCTAATCTGAGGAAATTAAGAGAACATTTACAAGTGTGTACTGCATTTGATGACAGAGCCTGTGAAAGTTAAGTATCCTTTGCCTAGTCAGTGATCGGACTGGAATAAACATCATATCTAGGTTGCTTGAGAGAGTACTTTGAGATGATGTTGGCATTTGACTCAGTAGGGCGAAGACAATGGCCAGTCCTCAGTGTACTCAGGCATCATTTGATCTGCTGAGGGTCTGGCTATAACAAAGCAAAGACGAAGTATGAATTTCTCCTTCTTTTTTGCCACCACTTGAGAAATACTACCTTACCTAGTATTTTTTGATGTTTTACTATGGGACTGGAGACTGGTGCTTCCACCCTTGGCAACCATAAGTGAACAGCTCTTGGATGCCCTCTCCATTACCACTGCATGAACTGTTTATTTACCTCCTATTTACACTACATATTATATATGAAATGGGTATGAAATCCCAGGAAAGACATTTATGACCATGTGAGGTATATTGATAATAGAAGGAAAATTGAGGTGCTTTCTTGTCTGTAAAGAGTTTGAATTGACAAGGTTTTGTAATCACTCATTATGGTATTGTAAAAGGAAGCCATAACATACAGGTAGGCTTCAACTGCCCAGAGTTTGTCCTAGGTGTCCCTCGATAACATTTAATCTAAGAACACAGAAAAACTGATGATGCCCTGGTATTGAATGTCATATCTGTTTAATCAATTAATTATAACTAGTAGCATGACAACTGGGCTTTTTATATGCAAAATGCTAATGATGATATTTATTTGGAAACTTTGTTGTTCGAAGTAAAGATACTAGATTTAAATCCATCAGCATGCCATGTGACCCTACTGCGCAGTTGATATCTTTCTTCATCCTTAAATGTTAGAAATCAAAGTTGCAGGCAGTAAGCTACCTAGATTATACATCCCCACTGGATATGTCTATGAAGGTGAAATACCATAAGCATGTGGCAGTGCCAACATCGGCAGAACCTGTGGATAAGAAGGCCATCTTATGGTCCTGTCATTGACATTTTCTTATTGGAAGGAATTCTGCTTTCAACATTTAAAATAATCTATCCTAAGCTAGTAATTGTAATGTTTTTCTTTCCTGTAAACTAATATTTAGAAACAAGCCAGGACAAGCGTATCAAAATCATGAAATGTTGATATGCTCAGAAATTCTTTTAGAAAGAAAATCTTAGTTAAAATATATCAGGACATAGCACAATAAATGGAAGCTGTAATGTTTGTAATTGGCACATAAAAAAATTAAAATCTGGCCAGTTATTCTTGGTAGAATTTGAGAGACGTGTTTTTAAAGCTGCTTTCAAGTCTTTTCAGATTTTCTTTGTAAACACCTTCTTACCCATAAAGGTAAACATACTAAAGTTAGAATATAAGGACTCGTGTTAATAAAAGTAGAAAAATTGATATTGTATGATATTTGAGTTGGGAAAAGAAATCCGTGCTACAACTATTAAAAATTCAAGGGGGTTTTCATCCTCTCAGAGGACAATTTTTTATTCCTTAGCGTTTTAAGAGTTCTATATCTGTTTATTCCCACGTGTTAATAAAAAGCTCAAACGTCAGGTATTTTTCAATGTTTCAAAGATACTCTGTGTTCCAGAATGATAGTAGGAACAAAACTAACTACCAGGGTTAGAATTTGCAATAAATTCCTACTTTCCTAATGTGAAGAGCAGCCGTTCCCGATATGACCCAAGTACTCACCATATAGATAGAAAATTGATGGCACAAGCATTGCTATTTGTCATGGTTACAGTTGCCAACTTTTCAACTTTTAATTCCTTGCCATTATTTTGCAATCAAATTTAATGTTGTGGCTGTGAAACAGATGCATGGTTCCATCTAGTTGTTTGGGTTTTGATATTGTTTTCCAAGAGTCAAGAGGTAGCTGAAACCCTGAGGACTTAAAAATAGTTCTGAAGCAGAAGTGTGCACCCTAGGGGCGCGATTATCTCATGTGCAGGCAATTGTATTTTCAACACAATTAGCTGCCTAACCGTGTGACTAAACTTCTCTATGTATTTGCACATATAAGTAATTATGTCAGAATTAAAGTCTGAAGAGCTCTTTGCTGACTTTGCTCTCCCTTAGGAATAGCCACGGCAACATATATTGAAAATAATACTATGCCAAACACTTATTTATTGAAAAACTATATACAAAATATCTAAAATGATAGGAATTCAGTTTATCAACCAAAATATACAGATAATAAATGTTCTGTATGACCATGATAGAAATTGTAGCATGTTGTTATCAACACATCTGGTCTGCAAACTTCCCTTCAACACGTCTGTGAATTCATACTATGTATTCATATGAAATTAGGAACATATAGTTTACACCAACGATTAGTAATAAAAACAAAATAATTATTAATAAATCTTGCCAACTGCCCGCAGAGCCTGTGGACCCACCTCATTCCATTCCCCTCTCTCTGGCCTTTAATACAAGAGAATAGTTTCTGTCCTTCAAAACTTTGCACATTGAAGGACTTCAGTAAATATTTGTGTTTTATGTCATTCTACCCTTTATAAAAAATACTGTCAACACTGAAAGGGGAAAATGTGATGCATATTACTGAAAGGGCCATTTTACTTATAACTTTTTAAAAGTTTATAAATTTTAATTAAAAAATAATTATATCAGTTTTCCCCTTCCCTTTCCTCCCGCTTGCCCTGTCCAAGTCCCATCCTTCCAATTTCTTCATTGCCCCTTCTTATTCTTTGAATATTATCATGAATATATTATATCACAATAATATAATCACAATGATATATCACAATTTCATATACATGTATATATAAACAAATAAGCAAATATATACTGAATCTATAACAGAGACACCTTTTAGTGTTGTTGTGGATTTCTATACCTGACTAGTCCATGACTGTTCCTATTTTAATGTTTGATTTTGTGCCCTCCTCCAAGACTCCAGAATGTTTCCCACACACATCTCTAGACCTTAGCACTGATTCCTCCATGTGGCACTGATTCCTCCATATCCTCACCTCAGCTCGTTTAGTCAAGAAGCCTCACCACAGGTGAGCAAGGCTGCTCACGTCTGTCTGGACTCCTTTCTTCTGTTTAAGCAGAAAGAAGCTCCAATGCTGGATTGTAATCTAGTCATCATTCTATGTTTCTTGTTTAATTAGAAAATACTTCGTTGACTATAATTACTGCCGTGGCTCATGTGTTTACCTGGGTCAGAGAAAGGTTAGGCTCAGTTGTACCTCAGCGTCTTTTAAACACTTGTATCTTGTTTACGCATGACAATAAGCTAATTAGAGCACACTGAAGGCCAGCAGTTTACACTGGATTAAGCGATAGCTTCTCATTACAATGCGAGTGTAGATCTCATGTTAAAATAAATGCTGAACATAATACTTGGTGACATGAGGGTGATGGTATGATGCAGATCCTAGCTGGCAGTTTTGTTTATTCTTAAGCTAATTTGTATTTAGTTCTTGCTGCTGTTGAAGTAATTTGTGTCCCCTCTATCATTAAAAGGGACGCTAAATGGAACCAAAGGGAAGGAACCCAGCAGTGCACTCAGTTTCCTCGGGTTCTGTGTGGTAGATTTAAGGCCGATGAACAGATAACCACAAGCAAAAGCAATGCCTAGACTTTTGTTTGTTCACATTTTGGGCTCATTTAAGGAAATAATTCAGATAGGACGGCCAGGTGTATTTTGGGTAATGGAAGTAACCCGGGCTTTTCAGAGTTCGCACCATGTTG
Source organism: Acomys percivali (assembly GCA_907169655.1). Classification (NCBI taxonomy): domain Eukaryota; kingdom Metazoa; phylum Chordata; class Mammalia; order Rodentia; family Muridae; genus Acomys; species Acomys percivali. Next base: position 18,189,329 of record OU015751.1, on the reverse strand, counting down.
TTTATAAATCCTCGAGAGGCTTGAGGCTTGGTAAACAGCTTCCATTTCTCACTGTGGCCTGGAAATTGGGGTCCCTACAAAGATGGAATACTAAATACAAGAGTGGATGTCCATTATGTTTTGAGAATAATCTCATCTCCCTTCCTAAATTTGACTCCGAAGTGGAAATGGCCATGCATGTGCAGCAGCATCCTGTTCCCTCTTTGATGCTTGGAACTGAGGAGCATCTTCTGGGTACCGAGTGTCCCGTAGGAACTGATTTTCACCAGCAGGTATAGTCTTTGCGACATTTCTTGGAATATCTTCTCTGCATTTACCATTCAGCCAAAGACTCCAGGAAACCTGTGTGGCAGCTTCTGAAACTTATTGTCTGAACAGCTCTCTCCTTGTTTGTCACTGACCTGAAAATCTTGTTCATTTCATTTCTTCCAACCTGCTTTGGATCTCTGTGTCTCCAGCTCACTAATTGGCATCTTCTGCCAGTGTGTCGTCTAGAAAGTGCTGCCAGGAAATACTCCAGGGCAAGTAAAAGATGCTTCCCATTTGTCCCACCCTTCATTGGAAATAGCACCTCGTCCTGAACTGCAAATGGTTGTTGCACAGATTTCTCTTTGCACGTTTCTAGGTTTCTAGGAGTTTAAGAGAAACAGTTATTCTCAAAGACAAACCCAGGGGGGAGAAGTTAAAGGGTGCGGGGCTGAAAGGATGGGGAGGAAGAGAATGTGAGAGCAGAAGCCCCCGATTCCTCTGCAGAGTTCTTCAATAACTCTAAACTTCACAGAGGAAGAGATTGAAAGTCTTTTGTGACATCTGTTTGGGGCTCGGCAACCAGTAAAGCTTCGCCTTGCCACTGTGGTCTCCTTCACTTGTTTACTTACTGCCTGAATCAGGGCCTGAGGATGCTATGCAAAGTCACACAAAGAAAACGTCACAGTCCCATTTCACTGTTGTCAGAACACTTCCTTCCCACACTCCTCCTATTAATTAATTGCTTAGCACATTGATTTCAGTTTAACAGGGACCTTCACAGTGATGTCTAGAACACAAGAGACTGGATGGGGCTCACTTTACTTTATTCTCACAGTGCCTTGGCATTCGGGTGTACTTTTTCATGGGGCATTCATATTTCTTTACGTTATGTTAGCAGAAGCTGCAGTTTTGGTTTGAACTATATTTTCAAGGATGTTTGTGTAAGATGTTGGTCTTACCTTCAGGAGCAATGCCAGCTCTGCAGAGAGCAAGAGCCAGAGTAACCCATGATTATGGAAAAGAGATTGGAAAATACATGTCCATGTTAAGATCCAGTGCTGAGAAGTGAATGGATCATCACGACTCTGAGAAGCTTTGTTCTAGAAAGTTGGCGAGATGTGTTCCTGGATGACAGTAAATTTTTCCCCTGTATTTTATGAGTGATGCTTACTAGCAGAATTATAGTAAGCTTCAAAGGCCATTGTTCTATAAACAGAGAAAATGGAGAAAGAAAGTGAGAGGACTCATATCTAAGCCTTCTTACATGCATGGCGTGCCGAAGGGTATACAAGTATTCGAACATGGAAATAAGATCTCACCCGTATGACATGGATAGGAGAAATGAGGAAGAGTATGTGACTTACAGCTACTTTCCACTGAGCTTTGGAGAGAACTGAAGAGAGAGAAACACTAAGTGGTCTCCCATCGCTAAGAGAGGATGCAAAGGCAGAGGACCAGATATCAAGAAAACCCACAAAGGTAGAGGGATTGTCCTAAACCACCAGGCAGAAGAGAATCTGTTATACAAATGAGCTAAACACTCTCCCCTGCCAGCTCTGCACCTGCAAAGGGATGTATTCAGCTGACTCTGCTGGCTATTCATAGTGGCCCTGGTTGGTCTTAGAACAAAGGGCAGGGTAAGATATCAGATGCACCACTGTGTCAGCTGCAAAAGCAGTTTAATGGGCAAAAGATGAAGGACCTCCACGAGGAGGCCACAGGCGACACCAAACTTTGTATTTCACACTTCTTTAATTTCATTTCTTCTTGTGACTTGTATTTGCCAACATACTAATTAATGAGCATCAAACTTTACAAAATAAAAGAATCTGTGGGCAAGTGTGATGACCATCTTGTTTCATCTTTTCATTTGATGTAAGTTATTTTGATATTTTAGAGCTCAGTCTATCACCCTGATGGAAAGTTCAAATGTCCTATCCTGCAAACATACATAAATAAAACTCATTATATATGCCCTGACTTTTTATGCCAGTGATATTCAACATCAATCATAGTCATTGAAATTACATAAACAATGATTACAAGTATTTCTACAATAAATCTGCAATGAACAACCCCAGTAACTTATGGATTATATAGAAATAACAAAAGTTGACTATAGCTATATTTAGTTTAAGGGGAAAATGTTATTTGAATGTATATGTTGGATATCAGCTACAACCTATTGAGCACTCTGAAAGGCACTATTGTTCCTTATTTTGATGTGTTAAATATTTAAGCCTAATGAGTACCACTGCGTGGCCTTTGACATAAAAATTGTATTGTCAAACAAATACTTAAAATGTTAGTTAAAACATTCCTTTAATATAAACATGAACATTTAAAGAATTACAGTTCTTTCTGGAGTGGGCTTCAAAAGTGATCTGGGCTGCTTTTGAGTAGTGCATGAATAATATAAGCCTGGGTCTATCTCACTGGTATTTCTATGAATACTAGTTAACTGTGACTTGATTTTCTTTAAGAATTCTATCTCTTTAGTCTTATTCTTCCATTCATAAGAGGTATTTTTAAGTTTGGATATTTAGATAGCACAGTTAGCTTGTATTAATTCTTTCTAAAATAGTTTTCTTTTGACTGGAAAAGACCAGGATTGAGACTTTGAAAATAAACGGTTGTGGTATAACGATGAAGGGGATGACTGTAAAAGCCCTTTCAAAGGCTGGATTAAATGTATCTGTTATTTGCCTTCACAATCCAGATTTTTATCATACTCTATTGCTGCACTTTTGCTTTTTCAGAACTTAGATGTATAAAGTTGTAATCTTTCTTTTGAGGATTAAAATATGAAAGGGTCAGTTATTCATCTTTCAGAGTCCCAGTTAAACAGACATCTCAACATGTGTTTATCAGCTCACCTCACTTTATAGCATCCAGCCTGAGAAATAAGCAAGGCAACAAAGAGTTTTGTGATATAAAGATTTGCTGGTGTAAGTTCAAATTACTATTACTATTCATATCAAAGCATTAACATGCATACCAGTGGGGTAGTAAACATTTAGTGTTAGGTTGGTTAAAAAAGAAGCCTGGATATTTGTATTTAAATCTTTAAATCTTTTTATCTTTATCAAATGGAGATACAACATGGCTTTCCTGATGGTTTTAGACTTTAGATGTAGGAGGGTCATAACCCTTGGACACTTATGACACCTCTTCTTCATCTAAAATAAAATATTATTAATAAGGCGTTATTACTATTACAAATGGGGCAGGAGGTAGCTCTGCTCTCTATTCCTTGTTCCTCCGCCTACACACTTAGTACCTGCATGACTTCCCTTTGACATCTTCGATGGTTGGCTCACCTTTAAGATACTTAGTAGGTAACATATCTAGTCCTTTCTTACCTCTTCCATTCTGGAGTGTGTGCTTTTATTTACTCCTTCCAATCTTTGTAAAATACTGCTGCCTTAAAGGATCTATTGCTCATAGATTCAGAATTTCTGAAAACTCAACCCCTTGGCCCTGTGACATCTTTATATTTGTACCCCTTGTGTTACATATTACACACACACACACACACATACACACACACACACCAATGCACACAATGTATGCATGCTTATTTATAGATTGGATGAAAATCATGGAATATCTAAAAACAATACCCATAAATTTCGAAGGAAGAATTTTCTGAGCAGGACAGGTGTACATAGAAAGTTATCCTAGCCTTCACTGCATATTGTAATATAGGAATCTTTACAATTCAGATCATTTTCTTTTTGCTGAATATGGGTTAGGAGATGGGGGAAGAGACCACCTAGGCAAGCTTTGGAATCAGGGGAGTATCACAGATATAAAGCAGACATTTTATAGATGCTAGAGAATTATGAAATGAGAAAAATCCATTTGAATTAATTAGATGAAAATAATTGTAATTACAACCATTATTAAAATGGCTTGCACTGGGCTAATTACCATATGTAAAAGCTCTTAGATATGCCCTTAATAGTGATATATAGCAGCGTTGTATGGGTGCTATGTTTTACATAATTACTACACTAGATTGTATTCAGCTCGGCTTCAGATTCTGTTGTCCACGTGACAATTCATTTACTCCTAGCTAGAATTTATTAGTTAGATTATGACTTTAAAAACTCTTCTCATAGACCTAAACAAATGCGGATAATGGAGGAGGTTAAAAGTGAGCCCCTGCATTTCTTTGAACTATTACTAAATAAAGTGATCTATTCCTTCCCCTCTCGGTTAAATACTGGTGGTTTAAAGGATCTATTGTACACAGAGTCAGAGTTTCTGAAATTTTAACCATTTGGTCCTACAGGATTTTTATTTATGTACTGAAATGTCATACACACACACCCAGACACACACACAGAATTTTAGACTGATTATTTTGTCTTATTTATTATTATTATTACTATCACTATTACTATTATTATTATTAATTATTATTGTTTTAGAGCCACATATTCTATGTATCATATATTATATACTTATAGATGATATATATAAATTTCTAACATTCTATACACACAAGGGACTGTGAAAAAATTTCCAGTGTAAATAATGTATCTGAATTTCTTTCATTTAAAATGTATGACTTAGGCAGGTGGATTTTTGAGTTCCAGGCCAGCTTAGTGCACATAAGAATTTCAGACCTAGGACAACAGAGTGAGACACTGCCTCTAAAATAATTAAAGAATACAGGTAGTTGTCCCTATGTAGTTTCTACTTGACTCTTTTTAGCTACCCTGACCATCTATGCCCTTTACTTATATGTATAGGCCATCGAGAATTATTTTGATTATTGATGAGGTTAGACTCTATTTTAACATATTATTTGACTTCTATTTATTCCATCTGTCCTTTTTCCTTTTTTTTTTTCTAATTTCATCCCTATGTTTATAGTAAATGAATTTAAAAATTATTTCTTCCTACTTCAATTATTTTCGTATTACCTCTTCTTTTCTTTTTTATCAGTGTTATTTGTTTTTTAATAGAAAAGCATTCTGTACAATATATTCTGGTCATTCATGATTTCTACTCCCCTGACTTCTACCAGATCTTCCCCAGTTCTCCACCGACCAAACTCCATGCTCTCTCTTTCTTTCTCAGTTTATAAAACAAACAAATAGGTAAAACAAAACAAACCAACAACAGGAAGAAGACACACACACATACACATACACACACACACACACACACACACACACACACACACACACACACACGAAACCCATAAAATCAAATTTGAAAACCATAATATACAAGCCAAATATCAGCAAGACTGAAGAAAAATGCCTGGGTTGGAAAGATGGCTCAGCGCTTAAGAGCATTGACTACTCTTTCAGAGGTCATGAGTTCAATTGCTAGCAAGGACATGGTGGCTCACGTTCATCTATAATGTGATCTGATGCCCTCTTCTGGCCTGCAGGTGTACATACAGGCAGAGCACTGTTTACATAGTAAATAAACAAATATTTTTTCAAAAAGAAAAAGAAAAATGCCCAAACAAAATAATGAGACAAGGTCTACAAACATCTCACTGAGATTGTTTTGTGTTGGCTGTCTACTGCCGGGCATGGGGACGACCTTTGTTTTGTATGCCCAGTGATACACCATTGGAGAAGCCTAATTGTTCATTTGTGAGTGGTTGTGATTTAATATGTTCTTAGTTGTGGATAAAAACGTACATTTGCATCCCCATCTCAGACCTGGGACCCCATCTGGCTTTAAGCTGTATAAGCTCTGCATGCTGTCACAGTCTCTATGAGTTTACAAGTGCATCATCCCATTGTGCCTAGAAAACAGTTTTCCTGATGTCACCAGGTCCTCTGGCTCTTACAATCTTTCTGCCTCCCCTTCTGCGTAGATGCTTGAACCCTGAGGACAGGGATTTAATGAAGACATCCGCTTAGGACTTAGTGTTCCAATGTCTCTCACTCTCTGCACATTGCTTTCTGTTTGTTTTGAGTCTCCATATTTGTTCTCATCTACCGCACGAGGCAGCTCCTTTGGTGATGGCTGAGACATTGATCGATGAGCGTAGCAGAACACTTTGCGTATGGTTATTCTTTTAGCAAAGAGAGTTTATAATGTGGCTCTCTGTGCATTTAGGTGCTCATCCCCACAGCTTTACTCCTCAGCCTTCTTTGTGCATATGTGTTTCTGTACAAGGCAGTCATGGAGCTACTTGGTTCTAAAGATTCTATGTTATATAGAGTATAGAACCTCTTTGTTTTTGTGATGGCTACCTTGGGAAAATTTGAGTTCATTCTGAATATCGAGGAAAATTAAATGCAAACCAATATTAATATCCAAGTAGATTATGGCCTGGAGTGATGGATAGTAGGCATTTTGCTTGAATGTTACCCCATCCTAGCCAAGGTAAGATGGTTTGTGATGGACACATCATGTACATTTCTATAAGCTAAATATAGCATTGCACAGATTTCAAAGGAAACTGTGCCAAAGCTTAAACACACACTTTGTAGATTTCTGAGTTTGCAGAGAAATTATCATTCATAATTACCCAAATAAGGCACTTTATAAAGCCAGGTACAGGCATTCATGGTTGTAGAATCCTGAGCTAAATTTATTGTTAAATGATCCAGTCTCTGTCTCTATAGTGCTGGGCAAATCAGCCACATTGAGCTTTACATTTCTTCTCTTCCTGTTAATTATCGGCAAATCTATGTCAAAGTCACAGAAATACTGTGACACTCAAAGGATATTCAATATGTATATATTATATAGACTAAAATCTGGTAAACTTGTGAAAGATACTATTTTAAATTTAATATCTGAGATTACCATAAAATAAGAGTAGATATTTTAAAGAGATTTTTTAACAATATGTTAAGATAGGTTGTCCCTAAATTCTACATTTGTCAATCGTTGCAATCTAGTCGTGTAGGTGAGACGAAACAGGAAGATGTTATTTGTATGATTCATGTGTACGTGTGTCCTCCTATCACCTTGGTGTTCCAGTGTATATGTACCTCAATAATTATGTGAAAATCGCAAAAAAAAAAAATAATTGAAAACAGAGTAGAGTATTAAGCCTTAATTATTAACAAAATGAACTTCAAACCACATGGATGAATTTTTTCCTTTAAAGTCTTGATGTGTGTGCTAAGAATGTATTTTATGATTAAAATATGAATAAATTACTTTTGCCAAGACTATCCAGGAAATTTGTCTTCCCAGACACACTCTGATTTCTACTTATATAAATATTTGTGTTGTGTGTATGTGCATATGCCTCGTGTATGAAGAAGCCCAGAGAGGCCGTAAACTGGTGTCAGATTCTCTGGAGCTGCAGAAACAGGCAGCTGTGAGCTGCCCGCTGTCCTTACCAAGAATGGAATGGCAGTTCTCTATGAGAGCAGCAAAGTGTTTAAACCACTGCACAATATCTCCAGCCTATACCTTATTTAAAAAAAAAGAGACACATGCTGAAAATGTTTTAATAAAAAATGAAAAAGTATATCTTAAATATGCACTCTATAAATATCAAAAAATTGAATATAGATACCATTAAAAGTCTCCATAGATATTATAACAATACTAAGTTTCACAAAATAAGAATTATCAAGATTTTTTTGTATGGGTTTTACATAAAAATTTGTGTTTGTTAATTTTTTTTCACGTGTTGATGACTAAAATTATATGTAATTTCAGAAATATCTTATGTCAAAATTATTTGAAGTCATTAGGATTTAAAGTTATAATTCATTCCATGCATGTATCTTACCTTGTGTATGAATGAGTTGATTTTTATTTTTATTCATCTTTGTATTAATTTTTTGAGAATTTCATACATGTATTTTCATCCTATTTCCTCTCCCCAACTACCTCCAGGCCCAACCCCTCTTCCCTAAGTACCCAACATTGTGTCCTCTCTTTTTTGTTGTTTCTTGTTTCTGATTTGTTTTTGTTTCCTACCAATTTGTGTTGCCCACATACTCTTGAATACACGGTCTTCCACGGGAGCTTGGTCAGCCAACCAGGTGCCGCATCTTTAAGAAGACTGAGAAGCCCCATTCTCCCTCTCCTAGATGCTCTAGAGTGTGAGTTGCCAATAGTTACTTAGCTAGGAAGGGGCTTCATGCCTCCTTCCCCTTCCCTTGTTGGCTTTTTCTTTGACTTGTGCAGATCTTGTGCTTTCTGTTGCAGTCCCCCTTGAGTCCTTATGAATAGCTTCCCTGCTGTGTCTACCCATAGTCAGCCACCAGCTCTGGACCAAACTGTAATCCAGTGCTCCTTTTGGAACAGTTCTGAGTCCAAGTTAGGGATGAGCATTTTTTGGTTTCTTGTTTTCTACACCTTGATCACTTGCACTGTTTGGCATCTACTCCATGAAGAAGCAAGTGCATTTATGTACGTCTGTAGCAATGAGTCACCGGGAGTCATTTTTATACTGCATGTAAATAGCAAAAAACTGGTTATAGGTTCTCACCAGGGCCCAGGAGAGACTGCCTGAACAGGACACTACCTAGTAGCACAGACATGATGAGTGAATTCATTCTTTAACATTTCTAAAATAATTATTGCCTACAGTATCTTGAATCATTTGTAATTTAAGAAAGTATTGAATTTGAAGAACAAGGAGACGGGGCATATAATGTGCAATAAGATCAAATAATATGTACTTGAAAATAGTAATAAGGATGTAAATCACCCACCATCAGGACTTGACTGTTCTTTCTTGCGCCATCTGAATATTTTCATAAAACATCATCTGATGGATGAGGTGCCTTGGATTTTTATTTGCAAGAAAATGCAGGGTTATAGAAGGATGTTTAAAGCATAAAATCCTGCCACCTACAGTATAAACAAAGTATGATTTAAGCATCCTGCTCTGGTGGAAAAGCCTGGTTTGAATGGGGCTTTGGTCCTGAAGATAGGGATTCAGCTGAGTGACCCAGTCACCCTGTGTTTCTGGTGCGCCTGAGGCAGTGGTGCCCAGCTCATTTAACCCAGCAGAGAGTGGCTGCTTAATGGGGCTGCACGACAGCAGCCTGCATTTCTTGCCACATTTGACAAGGACGTTCAGTTTCAGCAACTGAACCTTATTTAGAGAACTAATGTTTTCCATTTGTGTATTTGCAAAGGATATGCTTCTGGCAATGTCAGAAAGCGAATTCTCAGGAAATGAACTGAAAATGAAGCTCAGGTCTTCAGATCAATAAATTGCAGTCCCTTTGATTTTTATGAACTCAACAACAAGTTTCAGAGTTTGCAAATGGAAATCAACATTAGGCTTCATTTATTTTCATTCTAAGTCAAATTAAAGTGTAGTTTTTGTCAGTTTAAGAAAATAACAGCTAATGGGAAAAATAACAGCTTTGAAAGTACGATGTCAAGTGTCGTTTCTGAATAAATTTTAAATATTATCAGAGCTGATTGTCTATTTTGAGATGAAGTTATAATCTTACATAAAATGTCTGTAAAGGACCAGCAAGATGGCTCAGGGAGTTAAATTGCTTACCTCCAAATTTCATGACTAGAATTTCATTCCAGAGCCCCATATGATGGAACAAGACAATGAACTTTCACTGTTTATCCTCTGACCTCCTCAAAAGTGCCATGACAAAGGCACCACACACACACACACACACACACACACACACACACACACA
>OU015751.1:18150459-18161921 GCA_907169655.1 Acomys percivali | reverse complement strand
GGGGGGGGGGGGGGGGGGGGGGGGGGGGGGGGGGGGGAGAAAGAGACAGAGACCCAGAGACAGAGATACAGAGACAGAGACAGAGTCAGAGACAGAGTCAGAGACAGAGACAGAATTTTATTCTATTAAAATGAAACCTTACTAGGTAAAACTAATGACAAAAGTGTTTTTTTCTATGACGCAGCGTTAAGTGTGGGAAGCCTTGGGGCCCTGTCAGGCTCCTCCCCCTGCTCTATCTCCGCCCCCCCCCCCGCCGCCATTTACATAGACTCCTGGGACACTCTCATGGGAGCTTAGTAGAAATCCACTCTGAAAACATCTTTTCAGGCAATTAATTATGACTAGAAGATAAAATTGTATTACAAGCATGCTGCAAGGGAATAAGATTGAGCACATTAAAATAATGCCTACCTAATGATAGGAAGAGTTCCGAAGGATAAAATGATTTTTATTGGATTCTACATTGAGTACTCAAAAAAATCTGGTAAAACACAAACAAGGTTAATTGAGGCAAGCCTAATTTCCTAGAAAATGTCACATGTTCCCAGAACTCTCTTAAAAATGACCATTTTTACTAGGATTGTGGATTTTTAACCCCCAAAAGTAGTGGATGGCACTAGAAAGAAGTTTTATTCCAGATCCTGGGAGCTTTGATTCAGCTCCACATTGATAGTCATATCAGAATCCCACTATTAAGTGTTATTAATTACATCATGAATTAAGAAAGGACAGTTAAAATCACCAACTGTGAAACCTTTGATGTTGTCTTAATGACATTGTACAACACTGAGAGAAGTTACTTTTTTTTTTTTTTTTTCATTTTAAACCCCCAAGGTTTAATATCCTTTGCTAGCAGCAGATTCATTTTTTCTGATCTGGATTCTAGAGCTGACAAGAAATTCTGGCTTATAGGTAATTAATGAGTTCTTGGATTATACCATAATACATGATTAAACCTTACATCTGTGATCATCCAGTAGTGGGCCACGTGTTTATTTCATCTTCAAGGAAATCTTAATCTTGAATTATATGATTTACAGCACACATCATCACTTTTACAAGCATTTGTGATGTAAATTTTACTAGCTATAGATTTGCAGGCATTTCTGTTTAATGAGGCAAAACTTTGGTTTTGATATCTTTAAAATAGTGATAATCATACACATCAAACAATGAATAGCTATTTAATTGATTTTTTGTCTGTAGTAAAAAACAATAATATACAGGTAGGCAGAAAGGGACCACTGGAGATAGAAGTCATAGCTCATGTGTAGGGATATAGGCATCTGTAGGTGGCCTAAGGACAAAGGACTCCTTAACCTGATAAACAGACGGAAAAGGAAGGATCAGATAGATCCAAGAGCATTAAAGTTAAGAAAAGCAAACATGATTTTAGACAGTTTCCTCTCTTCATTTTTCTGAGCAGCCTCATGATGACTTGTAGATTTTCAGAGGTAGAAATAATAAAACTCTCTGTGAGACTCTTGTTGTGCCTCAAACGCAAGGGTTTCTGCGTACTTTTGCTGATACAGGGGATTTGGTGGTAGCTTTGAGTATTTGGGGTTTTATCCTAATTAATCCTCTTAGCTTCAGAGCTCTGTGCATCGGCAATGCACTGAATGTACAGTGTGTGCACTGTGGAGGTGAAGCCAGGGGCTACAGCAGAACTCCAGTGGATGGCAACAGGAGAGGTTTGAGAACTGAATGTTTTCATGTGGAGTGACCCCAGACCAGGGTGAGGCAACTAATTCCACAAAAAAAAAATACCCTATGACTTTGACTCTTGGTGAAATTGTAGATGCAGCAATTCAGAAAAGAAAACCCGATTTTAATTACCAGGCATAAAACTGTACAACTTATGAAATACTTTATCAGTACAAATTAAATACATATGTCAATATTAATTTATTCAGACATCAAATAGAGTGATGAGTAACTGGAATAATAGTGGGTTGTTTTGTTTTATTTTTAGTATACTATAGTGACAACAGAAAAACTAGTGCATAGTGATCCAGAATGAAAAGTGGGATAGAGCTGTAAACCAGTCTGCATTAGCCTACTAGCATAGCAAAATATACAAAATGGGAAATTCATAGAGAGTAGCAATGCATCTATGTCATGGTTGTGGGGACTGGGAAGCATCTATCTCAATGGCATCTAGTGAAGGCCTTCTCATTGCATCTAACAATGCCAGGAACCATCGCAGTGGAAAAGAATGTGGACTTGCATAGGCCTCTCTTCCTGTTGGTACACATCCACAAATACTGCCCTGGAGATTGTCCTCTCAAAGTTCATCCACTTTGAACTATCTTTGAAAGCCCTCACCATATGGACTAGAACCATATATATGTGGATATTGCATTTCTAACCCATGAACTTTGGATTTAGCATGTACAAACTCAAGAGATTCTCCTAAACAGTAACTAATTGCATTCTATACTCATAAGAAAGATTTGCCATACAAAGGAATAAATAAGAATAAAGTAATGACCAACATCTGTGCTATGATGTAGTTGTATTTTGAACAACATTTGAGGTACATTTTTTTTATTCTGCCTTAATTAGAGGGAAGAGCACTCTCTCATGGAGATTCAGTAGTTACAGGAAACCCAGCCCTAGAGATGCCCATTGGTAGGAAGGGGAGCAAAAGGACATAGATTTTAGAAGAAAACTTGAGTATAAAATGGCTTCTGTTAGTTATTTCAGAACAAATTATGAAGTTCAGCTGTAATCGTAGTACCCAGGAGGTAGAGGCAGGGTATCTATCTGAACTTCATAGAAAGTTTTAGACTATCCTGGGTTAATGAGACTGTCGTAAAACAACATTAATAACAACCAAAACTAATTCCCTGCTGGGTAGAGTCTCTCAGAGGACATCCATGTTGGACTAATATCCACTTATAAGTGAGTATATACTATGCATGTCTTTCTGTGTCTGGGTTGCCTCACTCAGGATGATCATTTCTAGTTCCATCTATTTGCCTGCAAATTTCAACATTTCCTTGTTTTTAATAGCTGAATAGTATTCCACTATGTGAATGTACCACATTTTCATTAGCCATTCTTTGGTTGAGGGGCATTTAGGTTGTTTTCAGATTCTAGCTATTAATAATAAGGCTGCTATGAACATAGTTGAGTATTTACTTGTTGTATGGTGGAGCATCTTCTGGGTGTATGATGAGGAGTGGTATAGCTGCATCGTGATGTAGAGCTGCTCTCAGTTTTCTTAGAAAGCACCATATTGATTTCCAAAGTGGTTGTACAAGTTTGCACTCCCACTAGCAATGGAGGAGTGTTCTCTTTTCTCCACATCCTTGCCAGCATGTCCTGTCACTTGAGTTTTTTATGTTAGACATCAAAGCTGGACTTTGGGCAGAGCACTGGGAGTTACAGGGAAGAGTTGGGGATGGAAGGTCATGAAGGGAGCAGAGCTCCACTGGGAGACCATCAAGGCCTGCAGATCTCCACACAGGGGACCTACACAAATTGATGCACCAACCAAGGACAATGCGTGCAGAGAACCAAGGCCCCATGTTTATATGTAGCTGATGGACAGCTCATTCTCCATGTGGGGTGGAGGGGAACTGCTGATGAACCTCTGACACACACTTTGGTGCCCACAGTTTGGTCACTGGCCCTTGGCAAGATGGCCTTGTGGGCACACAGAGGAAGGGGATGCAGGCGATCCTAATGAGACCTAACAGCCTGTAGCCAGACAGTGTGGTAGGAAGGCGCCCTCTAGGGGAGGTCTAGGGGAAGTGAATAGTACAGAAGTGGGAGGGATGGCGAAAACAGGAAGACAAGAGCGATGGGATAACAATTTGGTATGTAATGTGAATAAAGTATAATAAATAAAATACACATAAAAACTAAAACTATCAAAACCACAACAAGCAAAACCAAACCAAACAACCAAACAAACAAAAAAAAAACCCAAAATCCCAAAACAGAACAAAGACGAAAAAAAGACAAATTATTTTTCACAAAACATATTAATTCACCTCAGCACTTGGTATCTAAAATAAATGGAAGTTCTAATGTCTCGTGGCCACATATAGTCATTCTTTAAGCTGTAACTCACCATTGACATTCCGTTCATGTAATTGGTGTTTCATTTTTATCAAAAGTCATGCTTAGATAAGTCATGTATTACCTATTAAATAGGAGAATCCTCTACGTTTAATCATCACATCATATAAGAAACATGTACAAAGCAAGCCTCTTGCTCTTGTAGGATTTTAACTCTGTGAAAGTGGTGCTATTATTGTCTAAACAAGAGTCTTCTGGAGGCTGGAGAGATGGCTCAGCAGTTAAGAGCACTGGCTGTTGTTCCAAAGGACTCTTACTCCATTACTAACATCCAGATACTAGGTTCTAACTATCTATAACTGTGGCCACAAGCATCTACCCTCCTCAGGCCTCTGTAGGCATAACACACACATGTGAAGACATACCTGTGGGCAAAACACACATACAAGGGAAAACATTGGAAATACCCTTCTGTTATTTGAATGTAGAATATCCTACAAAGGCCCACATTTTAAAATCTTGGTCCTTGTTGGCTCAGTTGGAAAGTAGTGTGAAGCTTTATGAGCTACATTAGTAAGAGGACATTAGATCATGGGAGATATGCATTTGAAGGTTCTTTTGAGACTTTGTCTACTTCCTTTCCACTCATTTGCTTCCTGATTGTCATGAGGCAAACAATTTACTGTACCACTTATGCCTTGTCACAGCCCCAAAAACAACAGTCAGGAAATTATGGAGCAAAGTCTTCCAACTGTGAAACAAAACATACCTTTTCTGATCTTTAAATTGATTATATCAGGTATATTGTCACAGTAACTAAAATATGATCAATATACAATCTTATGAATATTTCTCTAGTGTCTTCTTTAATTGGACTTGTAAAGACTATTGTTTCTTCTTCTTTTACTGTGATTTAATCAATAAAATTGTTAAATAAAAAATACTAGCATTCTAGAATGAATATATAATAAAATATATAGTAGCATAATTAACTAATAAAGAAAAGTTGTAATATACCCTTGTGGACATTTACACTCTGTGTGAGGTGGTCCACTATAGTTTGAAAATATTTTATGTTAAGTTAGGTGCAACTCTAATTCAGAGGTCTGCAAATTATGTCCTGTCCCCCGTTTGTTCTTTAATCAGTTCCTTAGTTATTTATATTGTATTATGATTATATTTATACCTATTAATCACTGCTATTCCTTTTTTTCCTTCCAAATACTATCTTCTTCCAACTACATCCTCCATGGCATCCATTGAAGAAAATGATGCCCTCCACACAGTAGCCATTAGCATCCATAGTAAAATAAAATATGACACATCGAGTTTTCTCAATACACATGTTTAAGAAAATGCTATTCCAATTTCTTATATGTTTTAAAGGTTTAATTTACATTTAAATTATGCATATGTGTGTTTATGTCTGCATGAGATTATATACACATGACTGTGGGTATCCACAGAAGCCAGCAGAGGGTGTCAGATCCTGTGGAATTGGAGTTACAGGCCATTGTGAGGCACTCATGTAGGTGCTGGGAACCAAACTCGGGTCCTCTGTAAGAGCAGCATGTGCTGTTTTCCCATGAGCCTTCTCTCTAGGCCTCTATGTTTCCCTTAATGAACAGCTTCTTTTCGGAGGAGACTGCCACACAAGCAGCTCAATACTCCATTGTTTGCCAAGAATACAGGAGAGCAGTCTTCCACTTAATTACTCTTCCCTGACACTAGGATTTCACAAAATTATGCTTTATTCCCCACTTTTGATGTATGAATGAATCCTAGTCTATTAACCTTATTTGAAAATAATATGGGACTCTCATTTTGAAGTTGTTTGAATTCACTTTTGGAATCAGAAAACAGTTGGAATACAAGCCTCTATTTCTGTGATTAACAAATCATAGCTAACATGCACTTACTTGACTGATTTTTTTAAATCCTAACAGCCTTTCCTGATCTCCCTTGCATTGAGCCATCTAAACATCTCTCCACATTCCTATCCACCAGTTTCTCTCAAAGCCTTTCTGCTTATGAGGAAATGTAAGCAGAGAAAGTGAACACAGTGCACAATATGAATAGAGAATTGATCATGTACAATCAAAGAGAACAAATGACCAATTTGTTCATTTTTCAGAAGAGAACCTTAGATTCTTTGCTCTCTCTTTCTTTATCCCTCTTTTTGCTCTGACTTTTCATAGTTCTAGTTTACTGAATTTCCCTAAAGAGTTACAGATATTCAAAAACTCAAGTGACATCACATACTGACGAGGATGTGGAGAAAGGGGAACATGCCTTCATTGCTGGTGGGAGTGCTAACTGGTACAACCATTTTGGAAATCAATTTGGTGCTTTCTCAGAAAACTTGGAATATGGCTACCTCAAGACTCAGCTCTTCCATTCCTTGGAATATACCCAAAGGATGCTCTACCACGCAACAAATACATCTGCTCAACTATGTTCAAAGCAGCCTTATTCGTAATAGCCAGAATCTGGAAACAACCTAGATGTCCCTCAGTTGAAGAATGGATAAACTATGGTATATTTATACTAAAGAATACTACTCAGCTATTAAAAACAAGGAAATCTTTAAATTTGCAGGCAAATGGATCAAACTAGAAATGATCATCCTGAGTGAGCTAACCCAGACCCAGAAAAATACATATGGTATATACTTGCTTATAATTGGACACTAGCTCAACAGGGATGTCCTCTCAGAGTCTATTAGTGGGGGATTGGGATAGATGCTGGGATTTCCTATTGGGACTCCAGGTCAGAGAGGTATGGGAGAATGGAGAAATGGAAGGACCTAGAGTGTCCTAGAACCCTACAAGAAGACCATCAAGGCTGGCGGATGTGGACCCAGGGGGATCTGCTCAAACTACTGTACCAACCAAGGACAATGCATGCAAGAAACCTAGACCCCCTATTCAGATCTAGCCAATGGACAGGACATCTTCCACAGTTGTATGGAGAACAGAGACTGATGCTGATATGAACTATAGTGTCCTCTATTTGACCACTTCCCCTTGGTGGGGAGGCCTGGTGGCACTCAGAGGAAGGGTAAGCAGGCTACCCAGATGGGACCTGATAGGCTGTGATCATATGGTAGGGGAGGAGGTCCCCTTCTGTCATAGGCCTAGATGAGGGAAATAGAGTGAAAGAGGGAGGGAGGGGGCATGGAAAGATACAAGTGAGGGGATAAAAATTTAGATATATTCTGGATAAATTATTTAAATTTTATAAAAATTTAAAAAGTTACATGTCTTAAAGGATACTTGTAAATATTCCTCATTTGTCATCTGCTTTAAAGTATTTGCAAAGTAATCTATCGAGAAACAGTTTCACAAAAGGAGGAGAAATTATGAGATACTTATTTTAAAAGGCATTAAAGTTGCTATAAATGGAATGTAAGAGTTTTTCTAATGTGTTCAACTAGTATTAGTAAAAAGACAGCATCAATTTCTTACCCAAAGTCTTATAATCAATTTCTACTCCACTTTCTAGAACACTGCCTATGAATTAAACATACTTGAATATTTAAACCATATAAATTTAGGTTCCCTGAAGTTTTAATTATTGATTATAGTTTTGCAAAGATTCAAGATAAATGAAAATCAGATATAAGAAACATGAACTTGTTCTTTAAAATTCTTAGTCTTGTATCTCTGTGTAGAACAAGTTCTTATGAAGTACAGGAAATAACTATTAATCCAGAAAATATAATCACAGCCATCAATAAGATTTAGCCTATAATCTTTCACAGTAATATAAAAATCCATTTAAAAATAACTAAAGGATATTAAAGAATAAAGTATACAAGGTAAAAGTGTCATATTATTATATATCTTATGTAGTAGGTTTAATATCAACAGATGTAGAATCCTGTAGTCTTCAAAGATAAACACTATACAGCAAATATATTTCTAAATTTTCTAAATGCAAAGTATAAAAATCCTTGTTATTTCACTCATCAACATTTCTATTAAGGAGAGTGTATACTGGCAGCAAAGCATAGAATATTGCCAGTGATTAAGAGCTGGTGTCTAGTTCTAACAGCGCTCAGCATGTTAGCCTCTTCTGATGCATAGCCTTGACTATCAACTTGGCGTGATTTAGGAACATCTAGAACACCTCTAGGCATGCCTGTAAGGGTCTTCCAAGGAGATTTGACTGAGTTGGGAAGATCTACCCTCAAGATAGGGAGCATCATTCCATTGCTGAGGTCCTGCACTGAATAAAATGGAGAAAGCAATATCAGCAGTGTTCATCACTTTCAACTTCCTAACTGCAAGCTGAATGTGACCAGTGGATTCACAACAAAGTGTGAATAATACAATCGTTCATACCTTGACAACTCAAAATATTTCCAGTTCTTCATGTGCTGCCATCTATTTGCTTATTTCTTCAGTTTTTATCTGTTTTAAAATTATGGAATCACTACATGCTTCCAAAAGTCAAAAAATATACAAAATTATTCTTAGGCAAGTTTTCTCCCATATCTCTGCTTCTTATTCTTAGTCCCTTAAAGATGACAAGTTCCCTTTTTCCTTTCTTTACTAAGAAAGACTTTCTTTTCAGAGTGTATGTGAAAAGCGGCAGAGCAAGCTGTGCTGTCTTATTTACTTATCAATTTTAAGCAGTAGATAATGTAATCAGAATATGAATGTGTGAATCAAGATGGCCGACCTATTGCAATCCACACTCATGGGATTTTTTAATTATTTTATTTCATTCTATAACTATGCTGTCCTGCAACATGCCCCTCAGAATCAATTAAGCAGGACTCATAAGGGCTCACAGAGACTTAAACGACAATCATAGAGCCTGTATGGGTCTAACCTAGGTCCTGTGCATATGTTATGGCTGTGCAGCTTTGTGTTCTTGTGGGACTCCTAACCGTAGGGACAGGAGCTGTCTATGATTCTTTTCCCTGCCTTCAGGACCCTCTTCCTTACACTGGGTTGCCTCATCCAGCCTTGATATGAGGAGCTGTTCCTAGTCTTTCTGTAACTTGTTATGCCATGTTTGGTTGATACCCCTGGGAGGCCTGCGCTTTACTGAAGGAAAATGGAGGAAAAGTGAATCTGGGAGAGAAGGGAGGTATTAGGGAGAGACTGAGAGATGAACTTCAGGTGTTATTTGCAAAAAGGCATTCATCGTAGCAAGTATTAATTAGTCAGTGAGACAAGGTCTCTCAGTGTGGCCCACAGCTCACTGAATAGCTTAGGCTGAGTGGCCAACAAGCTTCAGGGCTTCCCACGAGCTCCGCTTCCCCAGCTCTGAGGTCACAGCCGGCTCCAATCAACTCGTATTTGTATCTGTGTGCTAGGACTGAACTCAGGGTCTGATGTCTGCACAGCGAGTGTTTTTTACTACAGAACTATCTCCTTAGTCCCTGCATACATGCATTCAGAGCTGCACTAAATCGATGAATGGGAGCATCAATGTACAATGGAATTGTATACAACAGTCAGGATGAAAATATAATACTGTGCACAATGAGAGGCAAACTGCATATATTTAAGTATAATGAAACAAGATGTGAGAGTGTATACAATATGATTTGCGTTGTTAGAGGAACAGATAAACTAATCCATTCTCCCATAAGGAATGTGTTTCATAGCATAGTAGCCTGACACTGTGAAAAAAAAGTGCTTCATACTTTTAAAACAGCAAACGTTGTTTTATGCATTTTCTGGATATGAGAAATCCAGAGGATGCTCGGCTGGGTAGTCCTTAACACTTAGGCTACTGAAGGATGGTACTCACTCTGCTCGCTGTCGCATGAATCTACACAGGCTTGCTAGGTCTTTCTTAGCCGTGCCAGTTCCTGATGAGGTCAGCCTCTCCACCGGCTGTTTATAAGTTGGAGGTAAAGTCTCTAGAGCAGGTGATATGATGGGAAAAATAACCAAGATGGAAACTACAACATCTTTTTAACCCCTATGAGCATATAAAGGTGGAGGAAGTCCCCCTCAGTCACAGTCATAGGGGAGGGGAGGAAGGGGAAAATGGGAGGGAGGGAGGAATGGGAGGATACAAGGGATGGGATAACCATTGAGATGTACTAAGAATAAATTAATAAAATAAAATTAAAAAAAACATGGAGGTGCAATTTTAAAAAAAAATAGTAGTTCATATCCATCACTCCTGCTGTTTACTGGGCATACAGATAACACAACAAAGGAATGGAGAACCCAGAGACTTGAGTACCAAAAACGGCACTGGGGATCATGTTGAAGACTCATTATCCCATATCAAAACAATTTAAGTTGTTCAAGTCTGAGTAGTTTCAGGTGAAGGAGTTGGTATTAATAATGTAGATGTTAGAGCGCTTTGATAATGGGTTCTCTCTGAATCATGGGAGTCCCAGGGGTTGAATTTGGGTTTTCCGATTTGGTGACAAGAGCCTCTTCCCGCTGAGCTACCTCTTCAGCCTAAATTCTGTAGGATTCTTACCTGGCAGGATTGTGCTTGGAGAATTTCAGGTTTGGATGATTTTTTTGCTTTTTTGGGTTTTTTTTTTTTGCTTATTTTTGATACCCCCCATACTCCACTAAATAAAATAAAATATTAAAGTCCTCAGTAATATGTGTGTTCCACAAATATTAGAAAATCTTAACTCAGAAAAAATTAACAGGCAACTTAATAGCTCTTAAAACTAAGTGATATATTGTACAGAAAAACATGTACGTATTCCTTTGCAGATGCCCTGTTTTAAATATGCCCATCTTTTTTAAGGATTAATTTTATTTTAAATATGTGTATATTTGTGTATACATATGCGAATACGTGCAGGTGGGAGTGGAGCCCAGAAGAGGACATTAGAGCCCCCGAGGCTGGTGTTAAAGGAGATTGTAGTGTGACCAACATTGGCGATGGAGCTGGACTCAAGCCTTCTGCGAGAACATGTCATGCTCTAAGTTGCTGTCATCTTATTAGCTTCTAAATATGTTAATTTTTAAATAATTTAAACAATGACTGTGACTTAAATAGATAGTGATGTGAGAAAAGTTTGAAATAGATAATATTTTTATATCCAGAGGCATTTAGATACCTTAATGTAATTCAAATATTAGTATTAACATGTGGCTTAAGCATCAAAAATTTCAAAGTATAAGCTTAGAGAATGAGTTGGTTTCTATCATTGAAGGCATTCAAACGTAGATACGCAGCCTATTAAGTAACCACAGTTTTATATGTAATAGCATATCTCTGTGAGAGACTAAGAGCATAGTTATCGTTAAGCCATGCTTTGGGCTAGAGAGAGATGTTTAAAGTGTACACTGCTCTTGTAGAGGACCAAAATGTGGTTCCTAGCATCCACAGTTGCCTGTGACTCTTACTACCAAGAGATCCAATGGCCCCCATAGATACGTATACTTCTAAAACACACACACACACACACACACACACACACACACACACACACA
>OU015751.1:18105816-18142288 GCA_907169655.1 Acomys percivali | reverse complement strand
TGTGTGTGTGTGTGTGTGTGTGTGTGTGTGTGTGTGTGTGTGTGTGTATGTATCTGATAACATTGAAGTATGTAATTCTTTCCCTTTCATAGATGTCCAGATAGGTCTGCAATTTTTATGCACAGCATCATTCCTGGGCCTGCAGGTATTCCTTGAGTCCTGTGGTATGTCACTTCTACCCACTGTGCGCTTTTCCATAGTGCAGGAACTAATGACAGCAGTTCCCTGTCAACCCCAGGGAACACGTTTTTCTCCATAGGAACAAGTGCTGTCAAATGCGAACTTCCTCAGGCTTTGTGGCTCCTTTGTTGATTGTAGCGAATCTTTTCGGTCGCCATTTGGGATTTATTAAGCACACTGAGCATGAACACCTTTTCATTTCTCACCACTAAACAGATGTCCTGAAGTCACTTAGTCACTCCGTTTCTCATTCCAGGGTTTTCTGGCCAGGGATTCCCAGTGGAAACGTTGCCCTTTTGGGAGATGTCATGACTGCTTTATAGTGTCAGGATAAGTTTATAAAGAAACCAGTTAGCAGGGAACCTCCTAAGGGAACTCAATAAAAGACATGTAAAAAAAAAATGTAACTTAAGCTTTATATGTAAAATTAAGCCAAACCTTGGTGGAAAGAGTTCTGTAGTGGGGCTCTTGCTGGTATCTCTAAAAACAAAGAATGTGAAGTAAGGAACTCAGAAGGCCCTGTTGGCATTGGTGAGTCTCCTGCTCTGAGCCCACTTAGTGGCCTTCTTTGTGCATGTTTGAAGTAACTTCTGACTATGGGAACAGAGGTGACTAGAGTGAAAATATCCGTTGAGAAACATGTTGGCTCGGATACAGACACAGAGCCAGCCAGTGACTGAGGCTCATGCTGGGAGAAAGATGATCAGCCTGAAGTTTTTCAGGGAAATTATTTCTTTCTAAACAGAGAAAGCCACTGTACAAGTGGGAGAGCCTGTGGTCCAAAAGGGCTTTGATGCTGACTAGTGCTGAACTCAGAGCTCGCTACAACATAGGCAGTGGGCTCGACTTTTTTGAATTTGAGGAGCCAAGCATCTTCCTTTAAACATGTGTTCAGGACAGATGACCTCGTAGTGTGAAAAATAATACAGGGAAGATGACTAATTGGAGGAGTGCATGTATCTGTGTTCATGCATGGTGGGTGTGTGTTTGTGTGTAAACGTATGCATGTATGTGTATGCATTTGTATATCTTTGTGTATATATATCTGTGCATGTATATGTGTGTATGTATATGGGTATGTTTGTGTATATATAGATGTATATGTGTGTATGTAAATGTTTGTGTATGAATATGTATGTGAATATATGTGTATCTGTGTATTTGAGTATCTATGCTGTGTGTTTGTGCATACATACAGAGATCAATGGTCAACTTCATTTTTCTTTCCTTATCCCCTATTACTTATTTGAGTCAGGGTCTCTCATTAGCATGGAGATTACTCAGATAGACTATCTGACCAGGAAGCCACTAAGAGCTGCCTTTCTCTGCCCCTCTGCAGCAGTAATGGGGAAATAGGTGTGCCATGCTCAGCCTGGCTTTTTATGCTGGTTCTGGGGGGTGGTTCAAACTCAGGTCCTTGTGCTTGCTTACACAATTAGGGTATCTCTCATTGAGCCATCTCCCCAACTCTCTTCAGGAATTCGTTTGTTTTTTTCGGTAATATCTTGTTTAATACTGTATCAAATAAATTGTTATTCTTTGTCCAAAGAACCCTCCAGAGGTTTTCAATTCCTATTTCAAATAAGAGGTTTGTCTGCACGGCTATGCTTTAAAGTTAACTCTAGTAGAGCCAAAAGCATCTTAATGAAGGAACCTCAGAAAAATTCATAGATGGTGGCCTTTACAAAATAGAATAGATAAGTGAGTATGTGTTGGGGGGGGAGGGTGTACCGAATTCTGTCTTTTAACTCCTTTAAAATCAGTGCTAAATTTGAGAAAAAGGAATATTTTACCTTATGATAGCTTAAGGCCTAAGCGAGTTGTATTCAAGCAGGTCACACACTGATGGAGTCACAGGAGGGGACTTGGCTTCAGGTTTTTGTTTACCACAGGAGAAGAAAATAACTCTATGTTTTCACACCACAGGAGTCTTTAGGCTGCACTGACTTCCCCTCCTTCATGGGCCAGTTATAAACACAGAAACCCACAAAGCACTCTTCTGGACAATTGGTTGAAGAACACTTCTCCTAATGTGTCCTTTGCTCACTAGGGGCAGACACACTGGTCAGCTCTCCACTCCTTCAATTTGCCAGAGTGCTTACCTGCCTGGCCTGTTGCAACTTACAGTTCCCTGTAGCTGTGACTCAGCAAAAAGGTCTCTTCAGACTTTGCCATCATTACCTCACCTGACATCTTACAAAGGTCTCATATAGAACCATCTGGAAAATTAGCATCCACTATCTCAGGCCCCCTCTCTCACTCAAGTTGATGGTTAAGTACTGACTGCCACACCATTGTACACATTTAATTATCTATCCATCATGTTTTCATCTATAAAATAATGCATGTGCTATAAAAGAGGGATTTTTTTTTACTGTACTTTAAATAGAAATCGAGGAATTTTATAATTAAGTGGTTGGTTTGGCTTCTACATTTGGTACTTATATGACATGTTAAAGCTGCACTGTAGGGAACTTCGGGCAAGCATATAATGATGCTACTTGGATTTATTTTACACTATAAAGATAATGAGCTATCAAGAACTAACTTGAGATGTGTTTTCCCAAAGAATTAGAATGTGTGTTCTCTTTGAGGTAAGCTATGTTTGTTTTATGTCTCATGGTCATTGCCTTAACCACAAAGGTGTAATGTGTCTACGCTGGTGCTCTGTTACACTTGAGATGTCTGTGAAGTCGGATCCATGGAGTTGTTTGTTTTGACTTTTCAAAAGTAACGCTATCCTTGCAAGCACCTGTTATATTTTGATCTTATTTATCCCCTTCCTTCCTCCTAACTGCTCTGTTAGCCAATCCTTGCCTCATTCCCTTCTACCAACTTCAGGTCCTTTCGTTTTTAACCCACTGGGTCTTCTTTATGCTCTTCTTACATTTGTAAATATAGAGTTACCATTGCAGCATGGCAGAGCTACTAGGGGTCTCATGCTTAAAAGAAACCAACTCTCCTTGCCCTAGAAGCCATCAGTTGCCTGTAGCAAGGCTCCCACTCTCTATGCAGCAGACCTCAGTTCACTAAGAAGCACCACCGGGTCAAAGTGCAGAGAGTGAGTGTTGGGTTTCATTTTAAAGATGAACACTTTAGGAAACCCTGAGGAGAATTTTTTTGGTAACTATTATTTAAGTTTGTGTTTGTATGCTAGCGTGCAAAAGCATGGGCTTTCATGCTTAAATGTGAAGGTGTACACTTGCCAAAATATGTTTCTAAAGATTGATGGCAACCTTGGGTATTGAGTCTCCCCTCTCATTTAGGGCAGGTGCTTCCACACCTGGCTTGACATGGACATGAGTGATTTTATAAAACTCAGGGCTCCCTGCTTCCCCCAACAAGCATTTTCCCCATTGAGAAATGTCACAGATCATGACAACACCCTTGTCTGTGAACATCTGATGTTGGGTTGTGGAAATGGGATCCCTCAGGATGCAGCTTGCACTGTGACAAAGTGGAGGTTGTTAACATTTACCCTCCAATATCAATCCCTTGGTGTAATAAGCTCTGAAAAGTCGCAAGATAACCTACAAATTAAAATGGATTTTATACTGTCTTCTATTGCATTATTTCAGACTGAAATCAGAAATGTAATTAAAGTCATAAAACATAAAAAATATACCATAGCAAAATAATGTCTAACCTTAAAAATGGCTGTAAAATACATTTTAAGCACTCCATAATGGTCTGTTTACTAAAACATATAAAAGTAAAAATAAAGTCAAGGAGTTTTGCATGTGTTCTATCATGACCAAGTTAATTGTTTGAGAATAAAGTCAGCATATCTATTTATCAAAGCTCGTATGGACAATAATTTATAATGGCATATAATTCATCATAATATTTGAAAAATGAGGTTCTTTGAGCACAGGAGAAGAGAGATGTGGTGATCAGGTAGGCAACCAAGAATCCCTTTCAACATATTTACTGTTTAAATTCAATGAAGATAGGAATTTTAATCAAATACTAATCATAGTGTTTATGCCTCACTAAGTATATTGATCAAGCTTAATTTGGGGGGATTAATCTTCCTTAGTACAAAGGGACCTCTCCAGAAGGGACTTCAGAAGAGTGATGGAGATAATAATGCTAATAATGATGATAGTAACAGAAACACCAAGGCTTACGTTTGGAAGGATGCTTCTGTACTTGCAGTGAGCTGAATCCAAGCGCATGCCAGAAGCATTTTTATGGGCCTCACTGTCTCTGAGGAGGCATAGGATATCAGCCTGGCAGTCATGCATGCTCACCATTGGAGCAGCCAACGTGAAGGAACAGAAGCGCTGTCTCCCCAGCTTCCAAGACTCATGGAGCCCGTTCCAGAGTGGAACATGTCCCTGATTACAGAGGATTTGGATGTTCAATTGACAGAAAAAATTGTCCATCAAAATACCAGAGGGAGATGTAAATGCAAAGAGATAATAGCTCACCAATTAAAAAACAGGGATCAATTTTCACCTTCAGAGGCCTGTTTCTGTATTGCATCAGAAACTTTAGAGGTGCCCTGGTCACTGGGAGAAAACTGAAGATTATTGTCAGGAGACCTCACGTCTGCCCTCAGGTGTATTCCTTAGTGGCTGTGGAGTCCCTTTAAATACACTGTGCATCTCGTGCTAGGTTACGAAAGTAGGCTTTGCTCACATTTGTTTTCCTTATTTCTTACATTTTAGGGGACCTTCTGGCTCTTACTGCCCCTCTCTCCTTTCTTTCTATCCATCACTCTATTGTTCCTTGTGGTGGCTTGAATAAGAAGTGCCCTCCAAAGGCTCAAATATTTTAACAATTAGTTCCTGTTGTTGGTGTTGTTTGGGAAAATTAGAAAACCTTTAGGAAGCGGAACCTTGAGAGATGATGCATGTGATGGGAGAGGGTGTGGACTTTTTTTTTTAATTGTTTTTGTTTTCTTACTCCATTTCCTGTTAGTCCTCTCTGCATTCTTTTTCTTTCTTTCTTTTTTAAAATTAATTAATTCACTTTTCATCCCAATCATAGCCTACCCTCTTCCTGGTCCCTCTCTCCCTCCCTCTTTCCCCATCTCCCCTCTCCTACATCTCAGAAAAGAGGAGACCCCCGCCAACCCACCCCAGTACATTAAGTCATATCAGAACTAAGCAATCATCCTCTACAGTGGCCTCTGAAGGCGGCCCACCAGGGGGAAGTGATTGAAAAGCAGGCAACAGAGTCCATGTCAGAGACAGCCACCCACTCTTTTCCCCTTATTAGGGGACCCACATAAAGACTGAAGACCAAGCTGTGCATATGTGTAGGGTGCTTAGGTCCTGTCCATGCCTGGTCCTTGGTTGGTGCTTCAGTTTCTGCAGGCCAACCTGTGCGCAGGTTGGTTGGCTCTGTTGGTCTTCTTGTGGCGCTTCTGTCCCCTCGGGGTCTTTCTGTTCTTCCTCCCACTCTTCCACAAGGCTCTCCATGCTCAGCCTGATGTTTGAGATGTGTTCTCTTAGCTTCTTGCTCCAGTTGCCATGACTCCCTTCCATTATGGATTCTTTTCTAGAACTGTACGCCAGAATAAACTCTTTCTTCCATAAATTGTTTCTGCTCATGGTGTTTTATCATAGGAACAGGAAAGTAACTATATGGCCCCTTGTTTTTTTTCCATTTTTTCATTCATTAAATAGTCAAAAATCAACTTATTTAAATCAAATTTTATTGGATACCTATTCTGTCCCAATAAATAAATCAAACAAAAAAAAATGTAGCTATGTCATGAGGGATATGAGACATAAGAACTCCATTTTAGGGAAGACACCGTTGGAAATCCATTTTTTAGGCTTCATTGTGAAACATCCTCCACAAAGGCTTTGTGGTTGAAGCCTTTTTAATGGCTGAAGGCTTTTTCACCAATGCAATCAGACTTCAGAAGTAAGGTTTTAGGGAAGTGACTGAATTATAATGGCTGAGCCTTCATCAATGGATTAGCCCATTGATTGACTAAACTCAGCTTAGGTTTTTGGGAGGTAGAACCATGCAAGGTGGGCCATAGTTGATGAGGGTAGATCACAGGGGATGTGAATATAAATGTCCTAATAAATAAAAGTTGGCAAAAAGTAACTAAAAATATCAGAAATTAAAGCAGGATAGCGATGTCTCCAAACTAACACAGAAATCTTTCTTTTGTAGACTAGTAGACTATTCTTTCCAGGACTGATCTGATAAAGCCATGTGTTCCTGGTCTGCAGGGCTGTGGATTCTCAAATGAGGAGCATATGCTTAGAGGAGTGGTACAGTGTATCAGAGTGTTCTTGAAACTGATTAGAAAGCTCATTAAATATTCCAACTATACACTAAGGAAAACTGGGGTTAAAATTAGTAAATGCTCATCCGTCTTAGATAGGTGAAGATGTGGGATAGGGGGTGGGGTGTGCACTAAATTTCCTGGACTCTGTGGTATGTTAAGGAGAAGTTATATGTTTTCTCTGTTTCCTCTGGAAATATTCTTTTTAACTCCCTGTCACAAAATAATAGAAGAGAAGTGAGGATGATACCCCTACACTGGCAGTGTCTGGGATCCACAGTGTACAAAGGGAAGTCCTTTTTTATGTAGCCATAAAGTCATGATCACAAACATTATAAGGGTTTTGCTCAGTTCTGGTTCTTAATGACTCTGTGTGCATCTTGAATTTTCTCAACAGTCTTGTTTTGCTGTTATTCCAGCTTTTGCCTTGAACCCTGCTGCCCTTTCTTGGGAAGGCCTCTTACTTCTTGTGTACTTATGAATGTTTGCTGAAAGTCATTAGTCTTTGCTTGTGTACTTTCTGAAATAATTGTCTTTAAATGCAGCCCTCAGCTATTGATTTCTTTGGAAACATTTGTCTGGCTACAAGATGTTCTAAAAATGCTGCCCTCGCTCTGTTCTGTTTACCTTAGAGATGGCTGGTGTCCAGCTCTCAGAGCTTCCCATAATGAAAAGACTTAGCCTCATCTGTGTTTCCTCTTCTAACCATATGTTTATTATCACAATTAGTTTCTGCCATAGATGCAATCAATTACCTTTAGAGGTAAGTACAGTTTCCTGCTTAGGTCAGAGATCAAAAGAGATGTATCCACTGGCTATATAAAGGCATTTTCTGTATTTTTTCCAAAGTATATCCCTTCATTTTGCTCTCTCTCCCTTGTTAATAACTCTATGCCCAGTTTATGATGGACTCAAAAACACTTTGCTAATACATTACATAATTAAAAATAAACATAGGCCAATGAAAAATTTTAAATTATGTTTTGTTATATAAAGAGTACATCTTTGTTATGATAAAAAGAGCAGTATAGAGCATGCAAGGGTAAAAATTACGTTCAACTACTCTCACCCCACCATCTCAATATTTTCTTGTATTATTTGCTGTATTGCTCATTGTTTGACATCTTTCATATCATTCTCTACTTCAGTGCTCATGCATAAAATAGCTTGTGTATAGGAATCTTTCTTTCATATGTCAGAAAAAACAAGCATTCCATATTGATATGAAAATTTATGTCTTTTTCTAATTTTGGCATCAGTCATATGTGGGGGTCACCTACTTCAGAGTCAGCATTGACTTGTGTCATTGTTGGTAATGACAGTAAGTCCTGAAAGTTTTCTTCTACGAGGACAAAGAAGACTATAGAAAGGAGTGAGAGAGAAATACTTGAAAGATGACAACATGTTTTTATTTTGCTCTTTTGTTTAAATAT
This sequence comes from Acomys percivali, assembly GCA_907169655.1. Lineage (NCBI taxonomy): Eukaryota > Metazoa > Chordata > Mammalia > Rodentia > Muridae > Acomys > Acomys percivali. The sequence continues at coordinate 18,134,422 of OU015751.1, read as the reverse complement.
ATGGAAAATGAACATGATGACAACTGTGTTGATGAAGTCCAGTCTTAACGATCAGAAACTGAGCTGAGTGCAGCATCAACATCTCCACACCTTGAGGGAATTTCAGAATCTACAGAGGTGGAGCAAGCTTATGAGGTTAACTAATGTCAAGGTCAGAACAATAGTTCAGATCTCTCGATTCAACAAAACAAACAAACAAACAAAAATGTCAAGCAAAGCATATTACACAATTACACTCATAATTGAAGGCAATGTATCAAATACAAGATTAACAGCATCAAAGTATTTGAAATTAGTGACTAAGAATACAATACATCAGAAGCAGCAAGATGGAGTTGGAGTTGCTGCCTCACAAGCCTGATGACCTGAGTTCAGTCCCTGAAACCCGAAGTTGAGGTTTGGGACAAGCTCTAACAGATTGTTTTCTGACCTGCGCACATGTGCAGTGCTGTGGATTTGGAATCCATTGGGAAAGACAAACATTTCAACCCAAATTCAGATTGTGTAACTTTATTCTTACTGCCATCAGAAGGACAGCCGAACAGTGTTCAATACAGAAGGGAGCTAAAAGAAGGGTTTATAAAATGGATATCAAATATGTACATTACAATTATCTATAGAATCCATTGTTGGCAAGAAAGTTGTTTTACTCCCCTCAACTGTTTCTTCTTTGCCTTTTATATTACTAAAAAGACCACTTCATTCCAGCCCCACAGCAAGAAGCGTGTTTACAAAAGCAGGAAGTGCCATTATCTTATTCCTTTCTTACCTGCAGGCCATTAGGATCTCACAGGCATTCCAGGGCAAAGGTCAATGGCCCTGAAGGGTTGCCTGGTACCATGTTAACTTTCTTTAGCCATCACAGGGTCTGAGCACTCTGGGGGAAGTGTCACTGATTGACTAGGATAAAGCAAGCAGTAACACAGTGCCATTAGGTTAAGCCTGACTGTCATGTCCCCACAGGAGTGGTATGTGTGTACACACACACACACACACACACACACACACACACACACACACACACTACACACACTATAACAATTAAAAAGTATAATATATTAATAAATAATTGACTATGCTATGTCAGTATAAGTACCAGAGAAGGAACGAGTGACAAATTACCTTGAGAAAAGATGAGACAGGAGCAACAAATGACATCATCTAACTGTATCAGACTTTACTTCAGGTGTGAAGCAGAGAAAACTCTATTCTTTTAAAAATAAGGTTTCTAACAGTGCTGGGGAAATCAATCAATTGGAAGTAAAGTTCTGCCCCTGAGCCACTAGTAAGGAATCTAGCCTGAGGGAAAGAAGGTTTGTTGCTGCTCAGCAGATGATAAGACCTTTACATACTTCCTCTTATTTTACCCCTAAAGCAGCCCTTCAGGCAGGGAGCTGGCAAAGCTGTTGATAGGCAAGGAAACACCTAACTTAGCGTTGCCTTCCCCAGGCCGCTCCGATGGCTAGCTATTAACAAAGCTCCACACAGGCGGCTCTGTGTGCAGCACCTCTGTCCATCTCCAAGTCTGTATTCCCTGTGCAGTGTAGTGCAGCTTTAACTTGAGCAGTGAAGGGTCTTGAGGCTTGACCTGGGCTATCTGGATGTGAAGGTGTTGGGGGTTCTTTAGAGTATTTCTGTACTATGCCTAGGAAAATGAAACTATGATGAAATTCCGTTGTTGATAGAGACAGTTCTATCAAAGTAAATGTGGTTTGTTATACATGGTTAAACATTACATTTATTTTTACAGTGGTCTTCAAAGTATACATAAATATCCTATTATTTCTATGTGCTCCTTCCCTTGTTTATAAATCAGCTTGGTGATTGAAGAAATCATATAGGCAAAGATGGGTATTAATACTAATGTACAACAGATAAGACTACAAACCTAGGAGTGGGATGTAATCCAGTATAGTGTGCTTGCTCAGAATAAGACAGATCTTGTGTCTGATTCCCAGTACAGAAGAAAAAACAAACAAATAAACAAAAATAATGTGGATGGAAAACTTGTTTCCCATTATCTGCTGGCCAGTTTCTTTCAGTACTATTCTAACTTTACTGGTTGGCCCTCGTTTAAGGACTTGGAGTCAACATGGGGTTATCAATGGGATTCTAATGCTGAACATGTTAATTTTCTGACATCTTTCTCATATTTTACATACATATAGAGATGCCTTACAGTCAGAATAACATCATCTGGCTTCTAGGGTGATTGACATTACTCTGAAACATGATTGTTTGAGGGGCTGGATGATGCTCAGCAGTAATGTGACCCATTTCCCATGCATAAGGGCCAGATTGACATTACTGTGAAACAGGATTATTTGAGGGGCTGGATGATGCTCAGCAGTAATGTGACCCATTTCCCATGCATAAGGGCCAGAGTGTAGGCACTAGCACTCACATAAAAACCCAAGACTGTGGAGGGAACTTGTAATCACTGCCAACCCTTTTTAGCTTAGTTGGTGAGTTTCAGGCAATGAGCTGACTCTGTCTCAAAAAAACAACCGAAAGTGATTCTAAGGAGCAAACCTAAGAGTGGCCTCTGGTCTCCCGAGTCCTGAACACACACACATGTACCTATACAGGCATATATACCGACACATATGAAATTGCATAGATAAAGTAAAGGAAAGCAAACACAATCATTTTAAAGTTAAAGGGAAATTTTGAAAAAGTGGAGTTTTTCAAAAATGAATACTTGACAATTTCAAACATATAAAGCATCCAATTTTGGAGAATAGACATACATTTAATAATGATAAATAAGTAGAGGAGAGACTTGAGGGATTGCTGGCTCCCTCTTGTCCCGAGGAAAGTTAGGAAGTATCTTTCTTTCAGGAGATCCAGGTAGCACAGGAAGCATGAAGAACTAGTCCAGCCTAGAACAGAGTAGTACAGGAAGTATGAAAGACTAGTCCAGGTTAGTGCATTCTGGGATAGAAAACACCAGAATCTCTCCAGGTACCCACAAGATAAGCCCATTTGGAGGCCAATGCCAATAAACCAATCAGGAGACATTTTAATTATGATAGTTAATTCTTTAGTATCAGTTTTTTATTGAAAACTATTAAGTTTTTTGGAATATTATTGGCTGATTCAGTGAATTTTACTATAGTGCCTTGGTAGAAAAACTCATCGTTTTAGATGCCAACTTACGCCTCTTAAGATATAAAATACAATTCTAATTTAAATTTTTTAATGACAAAGTTTTAGAAACTATCAAAATGACTCTAAAATTCCATCCCAAGAAAGTGGACTCGCCAACATGTAAGCAAATTTACAAAGGAAAATCCCTGAGAGTCATTGTCAAATATCAGCATTTGACAGTATCAGTGGTACAGTATTAATAATCTAGTTCTGCATCACAAATTAAGACTTACTGGCAAGGAGCCAGAAATGCCCCACCAAGAGGCCTTAATGAATTAGAGGAAGCAGTATGTACAGCTATGGACTGCAGTCGGCCTTCTGGAGTCTTTGTGTCAGGCTGTGTGCATGGCATTTTTGTTGTTGTTTTGTTGTGGTGGTGGTGGTTGTTTTTCACTTTGAAGAATTCGTTTCTGAGGAATAGTTCTCTGTGTTTAGTGCTGTGTGAGTCTGGAAACCCATCCACAGCCTATTGAATCAATGACATGCAGTGCAGATTTTTGTGCACTCAGTGTTTTTGTGTTGTATACAATATAAAATAACAGATTATTTTTAAAGGAAAAGTGTCAACTCCATGTGCATTAGTTACTTTTCCAACTAATGACTACAACAATGCACCTGACACAAAAACAACCTAAGGAAGGCAGAGTTTGTTTTGGCTCACAGTTCAAAGATACAATCAAGGTGAGGTAGTTATAGCAACAGGAGACAGAGGCAGCTGATCACATTAATCTGAAGACAGAGTACGGGAAGAGGTCAGTCACAATCTTAGCACTCTAGCTCTGCCCAGGGAGTGGTGACTCCCACATTTAGGGTTGGTCTTCCCACCACAATTAACCCTTTGCACAGACATTTGTTTCCATGGTAATTTTAAATTCCATCTTGTTGACAATCAAGATTAATCATCACATGATTGAAGAGTAAGTCTCCTAATTTTCTTTTGGATCAATATGGTTTGGAGTTCAGTACTTGTTTTATTCTATTTGAAATTAGGTTTTAATTATTCCCATGTATTTGAAATTCTCTAATAACAGTGTATTTTAATGTTTAATCCCACAAATCTCTTTAGTTTAAGTGTTAATTTAGCTTCTTTCGTTATTTTGATTGGGACTGCTATTTTCATTTATCATTTGATTCAGTTGCTATACATACAGCTGTTTGGTGAAGTATTGCACTAAAAGCTTGTTTGCTTTTGATTTTGGTTCTTTCGTGCTCGCTCATAATCAAGCAGTTCTTTCCAGATCAATGTTACATAATATCCTCACTCTATCAAGTTCAGGGAATTTAATCATTCCCTTAGTATAATAATATGAAAGGATTTTCTATCACATTCCCTTGAGGTCTTAATTATATACTTAAAGATAAGTTGTAAGTTCATGTGAATGTCTGTAACAAGATTTAGTTCATTTTTCTTTCAACCTATAACTTTAAAATAATTAAATACACAATGTTTAGATTTTTGTTTTCAATTTTGCAATTTGAGTCAGTGTTAGACTCAAATGCAGCTGTTAGAAGACAGCGACCATATCTACAATGCTTTATCACTGCCAGGAAGCCAATAGCAACATAGCCTTCTGTGACCTTATCTTGACTCCACTGGCTTTTACATAGTCATGTTTCTGTGTGCACTTGTCCTTTATTTTCAGGAGACATGGATGTTATGACTGTGTTTGGGATTTTTCTAGTACAATGTGAATGAGTTTGGAGAACAGCTCTTTTTGCTTCATTTCTACAGAGTATCTTGTTTTTACTTGCAAGGGAATCTTTGGAATACTTCCCACAATGCATTGCTGTTATCTTTGACATTTTTATACTGCTATTTCTTCACAATTAATTGTTTCCATTTAACTGACTCAATGCTTTATTTCCTTCTTAAAGTCATAGAATTAACATTTTTATAAAACCCAAAATATTCTTCAGTGATAAAGATAAATTGCCCATCAATGTTATTTGTTCCAATCCTTATTTCTCATCAAGTGTTGATTTATTTTATTTTATTTTATTTATTTTTTTTTTGCTACCAATCCATTCTTTGATTGTTGATGTCTTTCTTTTTTATTATAAGAATATTATTCCTCTTTGGCTTGGTAGTTTTAATCATCATTCCAACAATCTTCCTTTTCAAACTTTCTAATATGTGAAAATGCTTGTTTTGAATTTCCTCTCAATCTCTATGTGTAAACTTTATTTTCTGACAGGGAACATCTGCTGTTTTAATTTTGCGTAGCAGTGCATCTGCCTACACAGTAGGCTGTCTATCTGCCTCTTTCAGGCTTCTGAAGGTATTGTGAAAATGATTACTTGCTTCACCTAGCTGGTATGTATTCAAAAGGCCCAAGATAGAAACACAGACGGCTGATGTGTTTGGGTTAGCATCACTGCATTTCGTAAACAAGAAAGTTAATTGTGGTCATCACAAATGAACCACGAATATACATTAGTATTCCTTTAAACATTGTGATTTCTTTTATTTGATTTTCGTGTTTTAGGCTGGTACTCTTTCTACTGAGCTTTACCCCAGCCTTTCCAATTTTGATGTTTTTTTTTTTTCGGATTGTTAATTATTTATAGACTTGTAGGTTTATGTACTCTTATTATACCCCACCATTCAGGTGCTAATCTGAATGACGGGGCAGAATGAACACACCACTGTGTGCATGTGGAGATCAGGGGACAACTTGTGGAAGTTGGTCCTCTTCTTCTGCCATGTGAACTCCATGCAGCAAGCTCAGGTTGTTTCACCTGGGGACACTCCCCTTAACCTGCTGAGCCATCTCACTAACCCCATAGACCTTTACTTTTAGAACCTGAAGCTTCTAAAATATAGAATGTTAGAGAATGATTATTAAAACCCATGCTTTAGAACTGAGCAGCTGTGAATGCAAAATATGCAAATGAATAAGTTATTACTAAAAACACAGAAACAAAAACTAGACCTTACAGGTGTGAGCTTGTTAGCACTTCAGTACATACATACATAGAAACAAACATATTTCATTAGCCATAATTTAGTATCATTTTCCTACTTTAACATTTATACATAATTTATTAGAATAGCAAGTAGATGTACTTAAATTGAGCTTATTGAACAAAAGTAATATACAGCATGTATATCATGAAAATTTACCTACCTTAAGAGTGAAGTCCAAAGTCTATTAATATACATCAGGCATGTCTTGTACTGTCCAGTACACTTAGTTAAAAATGAATGAGATGAGTATAACAGCAACAACAACAACAACAACAACAACAACAACAACAACAACAACATGGCATCAGCGATACCTGCAACTTGTAAAATAAATGCTTCCATTGCTGTAAGTAAATCTGAAATAAGTAATTTCTGAGTAAACTGTGAATGGGGCTCAAGTGATTCTAGGCTCATGTTTTCTCCCTTCCTCCTCTCTGTCTGTCTGTCTGTCTGTCTGTCTGTCTGTCCGTCCGTCCGTTCCCCCCCCCCCTCTCTCTCTCTCTCTCTCTCTCGGATTTCTCAACAACTTTGGCTGTCCTTGGGTTTGCTCTGTAGGCCACGCTGTCCTCGAACTCACAGAAATCTCCCTGCCTCTGCCTCCTCAGTGTTGGGATTAGAGGTGTGCACTACCAACACCTAGCTACATTATTTTCCTCAATATGGTTTTGAAGGAAACCATCAAAGTCAATTTTTGAAAATGTTTTAAATATTTTTAATTTTTAAATATACATGTATATTATTTTTTCTTTTTTAATACATTTATTTTATTACACATATATAAAACAAACTACATACAGCAAGGAGAACCATGTGATAATCATGAGTTCTATAAATGTTCATAGTGGGTTGGCTATTTGTATTTGTCCAGCTTGAAGTAAATGTCTCTCCTGTCTTGTTGTGTCTAAATTTCTGAATGAAATTCAATATTTGCCCTATCTCAACTCTAGTAACTTAACTTCTTTATCTTGATCTAAATAGATCTTATCCCCTAACCAACTAAACTTGATTGTAAAACTATACTTTTTGGCTTTCAGTGCCCCTTAGAGACTTGAGAAGGAACAAAACTTGAATTCCTGAGTGAACCAGGATTATTATTAGTCCTTTTTAAAACATTGTGCAGAGAGCAGAAAAGCTGGAAGTAGGACATGATATCAACTTAGTTCTCCCAATCTCCAAATTTAAGGGATTAACATGCTTGGCCATTTTTTTTTTTAAATCTTACTGTGTTTTGTCAGTCTGTTTTGATTTTCTTTCTTTCCTTTTTCTTTTTATAAAGACAGACATAGAGACAGACAGAGAGAGAAATAGAGTGGCAGGGAGAGAGAAATACAGAACAAGATACTGAGTGAGTAGGGAGATGGTGAGGTGGGAGTTTGGTGAGGGGAAAACATATTTTAAAAGGTGTGAAAAAATAATAACAAAGAAACCGAACTGGAGGGATGTGTACTTTATAGGCTAAGATTAAAATGGAGTGTGATTAATTGGTGAAAGAAGCCATCATCTTATCATGAATAGCTTCTAATTAGTGTTCTTATTTTGTCCAGTCTAACTGCAAGCTCTTGAACTGCTCACAATTGTCAAAGCCAATGTTCTCACCCCATGAATCTAAATTATCACCATACTTCTGTGTCATTACAGTTTCTTTGTTAATTGTTAGCATTTCTATTAAATTCTCACTCCTAAATTAAAATGAATGTTTACATTATTTAAAAATGTATTACACACACATAAACACACACACATATGTAAAATAACATTTTCACATTGGTAAAAAAAAATAAGCAATTGTTAGAAAGTCATTTAAAATAAAATATTTTAAAAATTATACTTGCAATGCATGTGAATTATTAAATGACAGAATAAGACAGAATAGTAATTTTTCCCTCAGGAGTATCTGTAAGATATTTGTGGTATATTCTATGTAGATATATAAAAGTAAATACTATATTGTATATATAATTTATAAGTGGCCCAAAGTAAATTATAAGATTATACATATGCATATTATTTATATATTTAATTTTATTTTATTTCTGATATGTTCATAGTATTTTAATATATAACTTAAGTTCCTAGATCATATTGCTCCAAGCCTCATTTACTCTTACATTAACTATACATACATATTCTTCATATGCGTATCATGGAAGTTTACTTGTCTGTCTATATAACCTTGAAAGATGATACAATAAGACATTAGACTTTTCAATAGTGATTTTTCATCAAATAAATAAATTTAAATTGCTTTATTAACAAAAATATAATTTTTTATGAATGAAATTACAAAATGTTATAACATTATAAAAGAATTACTATCACAATCACCCCAGAGTTTGTTGCTTCTATCTCGCTCTGTATCTTTCTTTTCATGTTGATAGACTTTAGCGTTCATGACCTGTCATGCCACAAAATCCCTCCCCCAAAAAAAATAATGGAGGAAATAGGGATGAACTACTTAAATTCTATAGCATTTACTTCAACAGTAAAAGGGAGAAAAATAAAATGTATAAAAATGAGTTTGTAGAAACACGGTTTTGTTTGATTGTTTTGCCTTTTGTTATTGTTTTGAGAGAGAGAGAAAAAAAACTTGAAATTAGGTGGGTAGAGAGGTGGATAGGATCTGGAAAGAGTCTGGGAAAGGATAAATACCATAAAAATATATTGTAAAAACTAATCAGTTTGCTGTAAGGTATGAGTTTAGAGAAAAAGTTATTAGTTGGTGAAACTGATCTTTAATATGGAATCATGTTTAACATCAATAACTATGAATCAAAAATATATATAATGAGATGTTTTATGGATTTTAAGGTATATTTATATTCATTTAATATATATGAATGTTTGCCTGCCTGTATGTGCTCCAAATGTGTACAGTGTCCACCGAGGCTGGAGGATGGCATTATATCCCCTGGAACTGTTACAGACTGTTTCGAACCTTGGGCCTCCACCGGGCGACAAGTGCTCCTCACTCCTGAGCGATTTCTACTGTCTCTAGTTTATATTTTGAAATAATTATACTCCCTAAAACAAACTGCAAAAGAAATAGTTTTGTTTTGAAATATTCCATGGATCAATTTTTAAAATGCTTACTATACATTCATTACTTTAGAAGAAGATGTAGATTCCAAAAGTTGGCCAAATATTGAAATAGCGAAGCCCATTGCACTGCTTTGTCAAGACTCAGACCACCAGGGCTGGAGAGATGGCTCAGCCATTAAGAGCATGCGTTGTACTTGCAGAGGACCTGGGTTCCAAACCCAGCCCCACATGGCAGCTCAGAACTGTCACTAACTCCAGATTTTAGTGTATCTGACACCCTATTCTCACCTCTTCAGGTATCCTGTACTCATGTGGTATGCTTATATGCATGCACAAAAACACTCATACATAAAATAAAATTAATAATATAAAGAGTTTTGTTAAAGAATCAAAACACCATGGTTTGAACTCTCCATGATTTCCTATTTTAGAATTTAATTGTCTTAATAATTGAATAATATTGTACAATTTGGTAGATTGCTAGTATTTTTTAAAGAAAATGTTCTAATATTCCTTTGAAAGAAATATTTACCACCATCTATTTTCATAATTTGAGAAAGAGCTGACTTCCTCCAATAGACCAGGTTTTTTTGTGCTCTTGTTCTGTAGATCATTGTGGTAATTAATATTACATAGGCAAATGTTTTATCACAAAAATTCATTAATGGCTTTGAGAGAATGGCATTTTGAGAACATAATGAAGCAAATATTAACTATGAGACCAATAATATCTTCAAACTACTAAGAAGTGTGTCTCCTGAATTAAATCATGTGTTCTGTCCAGATAGAGATGGAACAGCAAAGCATTCAGGCTTGCCACAAGACATCATTGCTTGATTCTTACTTTTGTAATAATATCCTCCAAGCTTCAGTTATTCCCTTAAAATTTCAGTAAAGTAGCCTCAGAATTCTAGTTTAAAATTAGCTAGACAAAAGTCATTATTATTGTTACTGATTATTATTATTATTATTATTATTATTATTATTATTATTATTATTATTATTATTAAAAGTGAGCCTAGCTTTTAATGGCTGCGCCGACTCTTTTCTCTCACACAGTACCTCCCAACCACATTTCCCCTCCTGGCACCACTCTGAGCTCCTCCCACCTTCTTTCTCCTCCAGGTCTACTCCCTTCCCATTTCCCATCACGAAGGAACAGGCCTCCAAGAGACAACACTCAAATATGGCAAAACAAGAGATACAATGAGACAAGGCAAATGCCCTTATATGGAGACTAGACAAAGATAACCAAATGTTTTGGGAAAAAGCGTTGCTAACAAACCCTGGTAGTTTGATGAAAATTGCCCCCATGGGCTCATATATCTGAATATTTGGTCCCCTGTTTGTGAAGCTATTTGGGGAAGGATTAAGAGGTATGTCATTGTTGGGTAGGCTTTGAGTTCTGAAAAAACCCAGCCCACAACCAACACGATCTCTCTCTGTCTCTCTGTCTCTGTCTCTCTGTCTCTGTCTCTGTCCCTCTCTCCTCTCTCTGTCTCTCTCTCCTCTCCCACCATGGCTCCTTCCCCTGCTCTCTGATTCTACCATGCAAAAAAGATACAAGTTCCTAGCTACCTCTTGCCCTCCTGCCTACTCCCCTGCTCCATGCCATGATGGCAGTGGATCCAGCCTCTGAAACTAGAAGCAAGCTCCCAACTAAATACTTTCTTGTATAATTTGCCTTTGTCATGGTGTCTTTTCATGGGAGCAGAAAAATAATTAAGGCACATGTATAATAATCTTCTGTAGGTAGAAAATGAAAAGTCAAGAGTTTCCCTATCTCCTCAGCTTATGAATGGATTAGATATACATAGATATACATAAGGTAGACAAAAGGTTTAGCTAACATACATCTTTACCCTTTTATAGGGAGCTATAAATAAGCAACTTCCCAATCCTTTCAATATATCCAAGATTTGATATGCAGCTCTCTGTGTCTTATAATTGTATGGTAGAGTTACATGTTTGGGTTTGTACTATCTATCATTTATTTATTTATTTATTTATTTATTGGTTTTGTTTTGCTTTGTTTTTTGAGACAGGGTCTCTCTTGTAGTCCTGGCTGTCCTGGACTTGCTTTGTAGACCAGGCTGACCATGGACTCACAGAGATCTGCCTGCTGGTCTGCCCCTGCCTCCAGAGTACTGGGATTACAGATGTGCACCACCACGTCCCACTGCACATGTGGGATTAATGTTATTTAGATAAGCTCTGTGCAAATGAAAATGAATTGGAAAGTCCACAGCTAAACCAAACCAAATAAGGGTGGGCATGGTAGAAAGATAAGCCGAGAGGACTGTGGGTTTTTCTGGGTATCTCATCATCTGTGACAGAGTTGGCGAGGACTGGGTAGCAGTGTGATGGAAAACAATAAGAATGATTACTGATGATTTTACATTTACATTTTCTTTGAAAGACATAAAGGATCCTGCCTTAAGATTACCCAAAGTTTGTATATTTTATGATGCCTACCAGGTGACAGTCCAAAAGAAGAGATTGTATTTACTCATTGAAACCCCCCAAAAATGGCTTGGAGATTAAACATTACCAAATATTTAGATAATTACCACAACTTCAGGATATGTTGGGGCTGACTGCTTTATTACAACATAACTAGTCTCATGTGTAACATTTCTAAGAATTTATATCTGTGCTTTATGTTTATACCTTATTATTTTTGTATTAGATTGGCCTAATTCTGTAAGAATTTACTTATCTAGGGAAAAGGAAAAGAATATATTAAGAAGATAGACTTGATTATTATGAAAATTTGTGTTTGGTTCTGACTTCCGCGTCTCTGTTTCTTACCATGCCTCGTTTTCTTGATTGATTCTCCCCAAGTCTTCCTTAATTTGCAAGGATTAAGGAAAGATAAATGAAATTTTATACTTCTCAGTCACCCCAAATAAGAGTCTAGGCAATAAAGGGCGAGATAGACAGTTTGTTTTACTTTTTCATTAACCAGAAGGACCTTATTTTCCAAAACCAAAAAAAGAAAGTGGGTGCATCAAATGAAGTAGAGTATACTTTAGATAAATAGACAGATGATTGAATTATTCATCATATAGGTGCATATACTATAGATCTGATAGTAAACTCAGGATTAGGTATGCATTTATATTTATCTTAATATCATCAATGCAAAATTTATTAACACAATTTTGGGGACTGGAGAAACTGCTCCGTTGGTAAAAAGCCTGTTGCATAAGCAACATGAAGACATGAGTTTGGATCACTGGGACGCAGGGAAAAATGCTTGCTGTGGCCGTTGTCATTCGAAACCTCCAACATAGGACTGTGAGGAGACCAGCAGATCCCTGGAGCTTTCTGGGTAGTCAATCTCATCACTAATTGGTCAGCTCCAGATTCAATAAGAGATAATGTCTGAAACAAACAAACAAATAAACAAACATATAAGGAAGAGAATCAATGAGGAAGACACACCATGTCTCGCTTCCCCATGCATGTGCCCACATATAACTATCTGTCATAAGTTTATTAAAGAATGAATTCAAATAGCAGTTTCATATATTTTTGGTAAATGTTATTATTTTTTGCTACATAATAATCCTCAAACTATTTTTTAAAGCAACAATATCAGAAATTCTGGAATGTTTATATTTATGACTGTTGACATTTGTAGTCCTGATAGTCAAGAAATGTCTTTGGTAAATTGCACTTGTTTTCTGTTGCTTCATAACGGTTTATGAAAAATGGAACACCCCAAATAATTTGTTATTTAACTCTTTCTACTCTCAATAGCCTAAGACATATTAGTTGACTCTTTGCTCACAATCTCACCAGGCTGAACCAAAGTGTTGGTCATGGCAGCTATGAGGGTGTCTACATGTCATTAGGTCATGAGAACTTAGCTTTGAACTTAGCAAACACATGTAAGGGTGTAGCACAAATTGTAATTTTTGTTCCACTTGGCTTTCCAGGAGTCCTCTCTTCCGTACAGAGGGTGAAGCCGTATTTATGCCTTAGATGTAGTAGCATGGTGGATAATTCATTCAGCAGTTTAATTCAGTCTGTGATATCTGAGGATAAGGAGGAGGAGCTGAGGAGAATGGGAGGATTCCTTCAGCAGCTACGGAGCTGTCATCCTTTCATTGCTGGTGTTATAGTAAATAGAGTTAAGTCATACATGCATTTGTGGATAATTGGATGGTAATTATTAGTTCATTTATTTCAGTTGTTTTAAACGCGACGTCTCTAATAAATGGGGAGGATGGTATAAAGTAACTCTATTAATTTAAAATACACACCCATTTCGAGACATTTCATTTGGTTTGCCCTTTGCTCTGAAATGAATGTGCTGACTAAAAGCAGTAATTACATCACATGAAACAGTCTTAGTGTATTATAAGGGAAGCAGCATTAAAACAAGAAGACTAGGAGTCTGGTTGTGTCCTAAACCACTTCAGATTTCGAGAAGACTTCCTCATGGCCCACTAATGTTTCAGAAAAAATGACTGCTTAGATAGCTAAGTTCTTTCATGTGATTTCCTCAAACTAACACAAGTGTTGTAGACCCACATGTACTTTTTCCATTACAAAATATTTCCCAGTAAAGACTTCTCAAAATAAAAGTGTGCTCAAAAAAACAAAAACAAAAACAAAAACCACATAAACTCAGTTGAGATGGCTTTTGAAAACTCATATGGTTCATAAATTCCACGGTTCACATAGTCTTCAATTGCTACCAAAGAGTTATCTTCTGAAGAAAGGCCCTAACTTATGATTACCTCATGTCTGAAGAAGGCGATCCCTCCCTTCTTCAGTTTTATTTGATTTGGGACTTTTGTGAAAATGTGTCAGCTAACAGAGACAAGACGCTTTACTTTATATCCCCATTATATGACTGAAGCAAACCGGGCAGCAAGAGCTGTACGTTAATGTCTGAGTCTCATCTGTACCTATCTTTAACAAGAAACATTGAAACAGAAATTTCCCATGCTCAAAGCAAATATTTCCAAAATGTAATTATTATAATCTACATGTGATGGTGGAAAGCAGCACATGGCATTTCCAAATATCAAGCACTCTGGAGAATGTATTTTCTAATCCCCAGGATATGGGAGGAGAGGAAAACATAAAATGTGGCAGGCATATATTGAAAGTCCACTGGATAAATCTTGTTTGAGCTGGAATAGTGGACATTCTCAAGGGGCTCAGAGCAAAGACAGACTCCACACCCACCTGCTGCTTCTTGCATTCACTTTCTCTCTCACACCTACTCACAACTTCTTTTTCATACACATTGTCTCCTCCACTTCTCCAACACACACACACACACACACACACACACACACACACACACACGCGCGCGCGCGCGCGCGCGCGCACTTATGCTCTAACACACCACCCACTCCTATTTTTATTCTCAATTTATATGCCAGGTTTACATTGTTTATCTTAAAGTCCAGAAATTTTGCAGGCAAATATAACACTGCATGTTTCATGGATGTTCTTAATGAAAACTTAAAAGAGTTACAGAAATTTTCTTTAAAATTTAGAGACTTTAAAAATAAATAAGGCTGCTGGTGCAACCCAAACATGTAATTACCTTTATTTCAGATAAATAATACAAGTAAAATACAGTCAGCATGATTAGAGCAACACTGTAAAAATTAAAGGCATGTGTTCACCTGATTTTTCTGTCTAGAAGAGATTACCCATATAGAAAAAAACCAAAACAACAACAACAACAACAACAACAACAAAGAAAAACCCACAAAAACCCCATAAACTTTCATTTGGAGTATGTGGTGGTGTGCGAAGCCCTATAACATTTTAGTGTGCTTATTTATTTTCACATCCTTCTGCATAAACTTTAGGACCTTTGGGAGTGAGGCTTTTACTTGCCCTGGCCCTGTCTCCTTCCCTGTCTTCCTTCCTTTCTCTTCAGTCATTCCTTCCTTTCTCTGAAATTAACACAAATAAGCCAATTACTGCTTTCTAAATAATCAAGAAGGAAAAATTAGAAATAATTTGAGTATATGGAGAAAATGAACTATTTGTCTTCAAGCACACTGAGGTTAAGGGTCTGACTGTGGATGTAGCTCTGCCGGAGGAAGGCAGACATCCCCGAGGCCAGGAGCCTTTGCTGAATCAGCTACATGCAGAATAGCTGTGATTCTGATTACGGACTGTTTAGGTTGGGTGTCATGTTCATTTTATTACACAGAAGCATGAATAAAATAAAAAACATACAAAAATAAAATCAGTGAAGAAAAGAGGAATCAAAAGAGACTAAACAGAGTTAATAGGCACTATAAGAGAAGTAGAGACTACTAATTTTTTTTTTAGCAAAGCTCTCAACACTGAAAAGAATAGCTATAATCAATAGTTTTATATCATCAAGGATAAAGTATTTTAATTAAAATTATAAAGGGTTAGTGAAGCATTGATTGGGCAATAACCCAGGACATAAAAATACAAGGCTTTCTTCTGCAATTACCCTTAAGCCAGAGTATGTGGTTGTTTGTCTCCCTTAACGTAATCCCCCGAATGCTGTAAATTGTTTTTAAGCATTGTGATTTGATTATTAATATAAAGTCTTTGATAGCTGTGAATAATCAATAAAGTTGAAGCAAATTCTCATAGTAAATTGGTGACATAAAGTATTCCCTGGGCACATTGAATTGTTCTGTCCATATATTCAAAGTAGTTACTATGGACTAAATCTTTCAGAATTCTATCCACCTATAATTGTTACATTCAGCTGAATTAAATGGAGTTATGCTTAGAGATTCCTGGATACTTCTAATAGGCTTTAATCTCTTAGAGTGGATATCATAGTAAGATGTAGGCAGATCCATAGAGAACTTGCAGAGAGAGATGAATCAAACATGGCACTGTGATGATCAACTGACTGTCCGGGTGAGCAGAAGGACGCGCACTAGTTATCATTGTTTCAGTTGCTGCTGTGTTCTCTTCCTGGATCGCAGTTAGTAGAGTACTTACCTGCCATAGATGAAGCCCTGGGTTCTATGCCCTTTACCACATAGAACCAAGAGTGTCAGCTTACACCTATAATCCCACACTTTGGAGGTAGACATAGGAGGATTAGACGTTTATCATCATTATTGACTGTACAGCTAGTTTGAGACCAAACATAGCACACACAAACTCTCTCTCTCCCATGCCCCCAGTTCCCCCCCAACCCCTCCACTCTCAAGCAATTAAGAAACTTTGTTTCAAAGATAACGATCTTTGAACTTAGAACCACAAAGTTCTAATTCAAAAGTGAACTACTGATGAGTTTGGTAACAAATGTTAGATAGCTTTGTAACTCTGAGCTAGTTGAAGTGGGTCACTTTAGGAAACTATGTGTGCTAATCTGTGACATAGAAAGAAAGAGACTGATAGTGGTGGGATCACAAATAGAATAATTGGCTCAAAGATCCAATTGTCATCACTTCTGGGCAGGAAGGAAAAATGGAAGTTACATAGGAGCCCTTGTATGTACAAACCATGTATGGAGGCATATTTTTAGAATCTTGTTTTATTTTGGTTTCTTATATTTCTTTCTCTCTTCTCCACCTCAATCCCTTCTGCCACCCCAACACCAGGTAAGAGAGTGGAGGCACAGTTCTCTTTGGCTATTTCCTGGGGCTAGGATCTGTAGGGTTTTGCTGGAGAGGTCCAGTCTGGGGCTTCCAGATAGCTTCTAAGCTCAGCATACAGCAACAGCACCCCCTTTCTCGGCAGGGTTCCCTCTCTGAATTCTAGGAACTCTAAGGAGCATCACATAGCAAGCAGGGAAGATTATAGGACTAACCCTTTCCTGATAGAACTTGTTCAACAAACACCTGGGGATTCCTGGAAATATCCTACCCTGTGCTCAAGAGATCCTAGCTTTAGCAAAGGACCTTTAATCATACCTGGAAGTTCTTCCCCCACCCATAGGATAATTAAGTACAGTATTGTCCTTCTTGCCATAGGAACTCATGCTACTGCATGTACCACTGCATGTGAATCAAGCGTCCCTAGTACCCCTAGGCCCAGTGAATCAGACACATTCACTCTCAAACCCTCCCCCCCACCCCCACTGCCCAAGGTTTATAAATCCCTGATTCATGAAAATAAAGGTTGGCTGGCCCTCTCTCACGCTTGCACCATTCTTCCACTCGGTCTGACCATATGAGACTCCTGAAGAGCTGCCCCAAATGCGCCAAGCTTCCTGACCACCCAGGACTGATGGCCTCTGCAGCTTCCGTCATGCCCAGCATCCAGAACTGCCTTGGCAGCTGCTAAAGCCCGCTCCGTCAAGGCAGGATCAGTGCTGGCCACCAGTGAAGCACCCACTGGGCCAGTGTCTCAGCAGACCTGCTTTCAGGGGTGTCCACCCACATCCCCTGCCTTGTTTAGCACAGCAGCTTAATCAAAAGGCTGTAACACTGCCACACCATCACAGGCCTTTGGAAAGCCCAGTTTCCACTGTTCTCTGATACCGGCAATTTCATTCTAAGAGCTAAACTCTTTCCACACCCTGGCCTCGCACATGGGCCTCACCCTAAATTGTTCTAGCTACTCTGGAGAGAAAAGGGAGCTTTGATCTGTTCTTGTTCTTGTCTGGAAGCAAGCAGCACCTGGACCTACCCGCCTGCCACAGAACCCAGGCCACCTGCCAGATGCTGAAGGACAAGAGTCATCTGGGTCTTTGGGGGGTAATACCAATCTCCACTGTCAGGTTATGCAGCTGCAGCAGCAAACACAGCAACAGCCTTCTCTTCCTCCCCTGACCTTCTCCTCAAAGCATCAGCCCTCATTCTATTCCTCCCTCCCCTTCTCCCTCCCCTTCCTCCCCAGTCTCTCCTCCTCCTCTTCCCCTCCCCCTCTCTCTCCCTCTCCCTTACCTCCTCCCCATCTCTCTGCTCTCCTATTACTTTCTAACTGGCAAAGGCTATGCTTCCACACATAGTTAGTTGCCTGCTGACAAAGACCACACACCCTCTCACAAGGCTGTTATCATCAGCTGTGGACAAACTGAGCAGCTCCCATAGCCCCACACCTTGGATTACATAACCTACCTGAGTGTTTCAAGAAATCAAAATTTCTTCAACATGTATAGCAGAGACTGGAGGAGTTGCTGACAGGGTTAGAGAAGGTTGTGGAAAGATGGCAGGTGGCATTGCAGAAGCTCAGTATGAGGAAGATCTTGGTATGAAGCAGTGCTGTGTTGTGGCTGTGGATATACATTCATGAATCTGTGCAGAGCATAAGATAAGAAGTCAAACACACACATACACACACACACACACGCACTCACACACACACACACACACACACACACACACACACGCATGCTGACCTTCTCTGAGGGCTGATATTGTACTCAATGTATTCAAGTTATGCACCTTGTTATTATTGTGGAAAACTGTGTTGCTTTCTGTGCTATATTGGTTATTAGTTGCCCCACCCAAATCCTTGATAATTACTGTCAATAATATAACTGTCACTTTTTATTCAAGATAATGATAAAATGCTATTTCATATCAAATAATTTATAATTAATAATATTTTAACAGTCAAACTGTGAATAGATACCTAGCATGTATTTTCTGTTCTTCAGTGTTTATCGATGACATTACTTTCCAATTTTTGGTCTTCTAAAACTGATTTAAGCCTAACACTTCCATTGCCAGAACACCTAGGGAGGGAATCTTTACATGTTCACATGTGTGAAAGAATGATAGCTAGATGTAGGTGAAAGTGGATATAAAGGATCCAGCACATTGTCTGGATTGACTCATAAACAGACAGGAAAATAGCAAGACAGCCTATGCATTCTTTTTTTTTTTTTTTTTTTTTCTATCTTCCTCCATAAAAGGAGGCTTAGTTTAGTTCTGGGTTTTGCTTTGATTTTTCACCTTCCAGTAGATGTCACTTGCCTGTTGTTTCTGGTCTCGCACTCTATACACCAAATCCCATTAAATGCCAATGCCAGATTCAAAAGAAAACTTTCTTTCCTCTCATTCACCTCAAACACCATTCTCTAATCCACAAAAAAATATAATTTATGTATACACATCAAATATAGGTACACAAAAAGGATCAGAGCCAGAGAGTCCCTCTTGAGAGTGTTTAAGGAATCTTTTTGTGTTATGACTCACTCCGGAGAATCTCTAGGGACACAGGCTGGAAAGTCCTATGGGGGAGTCATCAAATTGCACTGAGAATCTCCTCCATCCTCAGACAAAATATTTGCATGTCAGCAGAGCAGCTATTGGGCATAGTTTCTGCTTCCCTTTAGAAGCTTCTGGGAGATGGCTAACTGCTGCATCAGGTAGATTTCTTGTACAACAGAGACAAGGCTAATATTATAAAATTAGTATTTTTCTTCTGGGTGTGGTAGTACACATCTTTAATCCCATCAATCGGGAGGTAGAGGCAGGTGGATCTCTGAGTTCAAGGCCAGACTGGTCTACAAAGTGGGTTCCAAGGGCTACACAGAGAAACCCTGTTTCTAAAAACAAAACAAAATAAAACAAAATAAAAATCTCTCTTCTAAGATTATGTATAGAAAATCCACCCATTAAACTAAGATGGAGTCATGGACGCCAGACAGGTTTTCAGTTTGCTATATAGTTCAGACTAGCTTTGAGATCTGGGTTACAAACGTGGGCCACCACACTGAGTTTAGTGTGCATTTTGTTTCTCCCTTTCCTGAAATACCAAAATAGTAAGTTGTATGTTAGAATGTTAGAAGCTACTCTAGAGAAGAGGTGTATTATAATAGATAGGAAGACATTTATATTTTTGAGAGTAATGAGGTGAATATTTTATTGACCTTTGCAGTAAAATATTATGCTTATTTAAAATGTATGTGTAAACATATATTAACACAACTTAGGCAATGTGATGCCTGCTGCACCATACATCTTTCCTCTGTTTAGTTGGAGAGGTAATATTACCCTGAAGAGAGTCAAATGGGTAGAAAACTCCCTCACCGTGTGTGTTTGGCAGGCTACCAGCATTCCTGGAAATGGAGTGTGCTAAATCTTTTCTCTCCCCTGCTTGCTTGGACTCAGGCTCACAGCTGAGAACAATAACTCGAGCTATAGCCCTTCTCCAATCACATAGCCTCCAACAGATCCTCACAAGGCTTTGGCTATTAGCAACTAACCCCCCAAATTTGCTGATATCCTACTTTAAAATGACTTCTAAAATAACTTCTTTAACTTCATTTTCATGAAGCAATTCTAAGGGAAAAATATCCTCCCCTAAGAAATTTGGGTAAATGTGGCTAGAGACTAAACAGAAAGCCTGCTTTGCAAAGCAATACACTGCCATCTATTATATGTCAAATCCATAAATGGGAATTGGGAATTCAGTTACCTATTTCTCCCTTAAATGTGCCCAGAGCTAAGTTCCCTGGAAACTTTAGGAGTCTCAATTTAGTTTGGGGTCTGTGATGAAGTCCAGACATGACAAAGGAAGCTGGGTTGAGTTAATATTACAAATATTTGCAAAGTAATTCCAGCATCCATTTCCATCAGCTTAGCTCTCACACTACTACAAGAAAATAACTGAATGCGTGTTACAGACTATGTGTTTTTTATCTCCTTGACGAGCTAAGCAGAAAAAGTAGTATGATTTCCATAACATAGATAAGATATTCCTTAGAAAATCCATCTAGCACGGATTGTGATTCTTATGAGAGATGTCCTCCATAGGCTCATGTGTTTGAACAGTTGGTCCCCAGGTGGTAGTGCTGTTTGGGAGTGTTGTAGAATCCTTAAGAGATGGAGCCTTGATGAAAGATGTTACCATATAGGAACCAACTCATCATATTTATTCTCCAGGCACATTAATGAAATCAGAAATATGGCACAGGGATATAGCACAGGAATGCTGAGTGAAACATGTCTTTAAAAACTTAGCAACAGAGCTAGGGGTATTGTTAACTTTTAAAACAGTTTATCAGAGAGCTTGCTTAAAATGCTCAAGGCTGTGGGTCTCAGCCCAGCACATAATGCCGGCGTGGCGATGCACATTTGCAATATCAGTGCTGTAGAAGTTGAAGCCTAAGGATCAGAAATTCAAAGTCATTGTTGTATATGTAGTAATTTTCAAGGGTAGCCTGGGCTAGAGATCCTTCTAAAAGAGCAGCAAGATACCTTGAATATTAGCATGTTGCATAAGACGTACATAGGTGTGGAAATCCTTAAAGCATATACATCACAGAAAGTGGTGAGAATTTAGAGTGGGGAATCAAGAAACAGTGAGTGAAACACAGCGGAGGAAATGTTAGATGTTGTGCGGAATTTACATAGATGCCAGTTGGAAATTAACAATTCCCAATTCACATCTGGATGCACGTGTAAATGGAAGAGAGAGAGTTGTTAGAAAAGAGAGAGAGAGAGAGAGAGAGAGAGAGAGAGAGAGAGAGAGAGAGAGAGAGAGAGGGAGAGAGAGAGGAAGAGAGAGCAGGAGGAGGTACGGGGGAGGGTTACTAAAGGGATGGGGGTAAGGATTAAAAAGAAACTCTGAAGACTGTTCTCTTGAGGCCCTTGTGGCTGGTGAGTTGGCTAGTTGTCTCCAGTGACCCACACATGTGGCTTTCTATGACACAGCCTACATCACCTCCTGCCACAAAACACTCACGCTGGACTGTTGGCCTCCTGGGCGAGACTGTGTGTGGCTGTAGTCTGACATTTCTGATGCATGTATCATGTCTGCAGTCTGTAACTTGCACCATTTCAACATCAAGGTGAGGGTTATTGTTAGACCCAAATGCATTCTTCTACTCTGTAAGCACTGGCCTCCTCGGCCTTTTTATGAATGAGGAAAGAACCAGGTAGTGTATGTCTGTCCCAACTGTATGTAGCTTATTCCTGCTCTTTTTGTATTTATGTCGCAGTCTTGGGGCAGGGGGACGGGGACGGGGAGGTGTAGAAAACTCCTGTCCTTTTCAGTGTTGAAGGTGTACTCACAGCATTGCTCTCTCTAAAATAATCTCCTAATAAATGCTACCCATAGCTGCCAGGGCCATTTCTGGAGCCTCTTAGAGCCCCTCCAGGAGGGAGATAGCATGGTACCATCACTCACTTTTAGCTCTTCCTCTTTTATATCCTGTGTGAGGTCTAGCACCTGCCATGGAGCTCAGCATCTATTATATCTTCATACGTTGGCCCAAATTTCATTTTTATTTTCCTTTCCCCACCCCTGCCCACCCCCAACCCCCAATTCTTCAAACTGCTGCCCTCCTATGTTGACTGTGTTACTATGCTGGGAAGCATTCTGGGAAGTAAGCCAACTCCAGATTTACATTGGTCATCAATCAGGAGATTCATTAAAGTTACTGCATAACCGGACATCCCAGGCCCAACACATCGCTTCCCGAGAGTTACCACTTAGTACTGGGGAGGCCCCAGGGGGACCTGTGTTTATGGCATACGTTGTTTCTGCAGTATAAAACCTGAGAACATTTATGAGTGCACATGCCACCTACGAACTTCAGTTTCCTGTGTGGATATGGAGGCCCTGGACTTTAGAGAGATGGCAGAACTAATTCAATTATTTTCAATGATGCCATGTGTAGAACGGACTACACATCATGTGGCAACTGTTCTTACAAACCTGTACAGCTAAAAGAACTTTTGTTTGTCCTATATTCTTAGTATAGAATTTTACCTATGTTCAAGCAGACAACTAATATCTCTCCTATTAACATTATAAGCCTTTTATTAACACAGTTTTAAGTATTAACCTCAGCATAAGTCTAAAGTGTTTTCAAATGCAGCCAGTTGTTGAGCATAAGAAAACCACCAAAACTAAAGATCTGTAATCACCTGGTATATAAAATCAGCAGAGAGAGTGGAAAGAGCCGTGCCGCAGAAGCAGTGGGTCTGCCCTGGGTCTGTAAACTTGACCTTGGTCTGAAGACATCCCATTTCATGGCTAAACTCCATACCTCATATAATAGCCTAAATCTTGTGTTTTGGGAGGTTCTTTTTGTTTTTGTTTCTTTTTTTCTCACCAGAATAAAAAAAGCAGTGTTCTTTAAACTCAAAGCATGAATCCTTGACTCAATGAAGTTGTACTGACTTAAGAGAAGAGTCTCTTGTTCTCAGAGAAAGAGGATGCAGGCTATCCAGAGGAGACCTAATAGGCTGTGGTCAGACGGTGGGGGAGGGGAGCTCCACCTGACAGAGGTCTAGGGGAGGGGAAGAGGACTGAAGAGGGAGGGAAGGTGGGAACTGGAAGATAAGAGCAAGGGTATTACAAGCAGGATGTAATGTGAATAAATGATAATAAAATTTTAAAAAAGAAATAAAAAAAAAAAAGAGAAGATTCTCAAGCTTTCTTGTTTGCCTTATGGAAATTAAACCAACGGGTTCCGGAAGCATCACCACTTACTTTTCCCTCTCACGCCTCTGTGTCGAGTCTCATTTCTAGCCACATCTCAGCTTTTTCTTTCCATGCATGATACTGTTTGTCCTCAGTGCCTGAAGACTCTTTTCCAGTGGGAACTGACCCATACACATGGGCCGAGTTTTATTGCTATTGGATAGCAACCATCCGAGTTTAATTGTTTTCGGAAAGACTCGGCCTAGGAACGTGGTTGGAGCCACTAAAAACCATCCTCACTCCTTGCGATTACGTATGGGAACAACACACACGCAGGCTGAGCCTCCTTTTATCTTTCCCGCTTTTGAGGGACCACACAGTTATTAACTCCCACATCGTCTCCTTCTTCATCCGTCTCCTGTGACGCTCGGTACGAGAAACCGTAGTCAGTATCTGTTTCTGCCCTTGTCTGAGGTTTGTTAGGTACCTGGGGATCTTGAGATGGTAAGTGGGATGGAAAATTGACCCCTCGATGAAACCACTCTTGATATTCTTCCCCTCCATTTTCTCATTAAGCATCACAGGGAAGTTCATTGATGCTGACACAGTAGTTGATTGTGACTGGAGGGAGCCCTGTGTTGGCAGGTACAAATTAGATCATCCTGGACTGGTTACATGTTTTGCTGTTTCAGCTGCCACGAAAGACTACAGCAAAATGCTCTTCTTATTAATATGAATAAATAAGTCAGGTAGAAAATTACTTTAAAGACAGTGGCTTTGCCGTTGCACCAGGAATTTCCAGTTCAGATGAACACAAGAACCCGACAAGAACATCAACAGCTCATCACCATCGGTACTCGTCTTGAGAAAGGTAAAATGTATGTGTTTAGAAATCACTTAGTAACATTTAAAAACTGTCACGAGACCTTTTGCCTACCCCGTCTCTCACTCCTGCCATAATTGCTTTAAAAATTAGAATTGTTATTTGGCAAAGTAAGTACTTAAATTAATGGCCTGAATGAAAGATAGGCTCTTTTTTTTTTAGCTCAGAATAATGTGAATAAAAGGAATAAGATATATCATTCTGGAAAAGACTCACTGAAGTTTAATATCCATGCAGATATCTGAAACACAGAAGAAGCAGGCTGTGTGTATTTTCACTTAAGTTCTTTGTGTAGCAAGAATATATCTATATATCTATAATAAACATTGTGTCAAACATATTACTCAATCTGTTGACATTTCATAAAAGATTTCATTTTGTTCTTCCTTTGCATCTCCCTTTGAAGATCTCGGTGGCTTCATCTTCTTGGAATGTTTCAGTCATCTGAAGCAATTTCCTGACGCTGTCACTCTGTTCAGAGTATTCTAGTCTAAGTGTGCGAGTGATGCTACCCTGAGAAATGTGGTCAGTCATTTCTACCCACTATCCACTCTGTAGGAGCAGGTTCTCCACAGGGTAGCCACTTACTTTGATAAAGTGATTTTCAAGACGTTTACTTAAAATCGCATCCAATTGTTAACAATTTTAAGATAACACCCCAGGAATATATACTTAATCATTGTTAAATTTGGCTTGCACTTTTCTTTTAAACGCTTACAGATGAGATGAACCCTAGTATTACTCCGGGGTAGAATTAGTTGACTAATCTTACGATACAACTATAAAAAAAGAATTGGACTGCATTTAATGGAATAACTGAATTTCTGTTTTCTAACTAATACATGCATAATGGTAGCCTATGTCCTACAATTGAGCATGTCCAGGAAATTTTTATGTTTCTACTTATCAAATAAACAGAAGTTCACAATGTCACTCATCTTTCTGGGGAGTACTTGGGTTCAAGTTAATATAAAGGGGTGAGTTTAATTCCTTTTATATCATCATCGCACGGCAAGTAGCAAATAAATAGTTACCTCTGTTGCTTTTAAGAGAAATTCAGATGTTTTTATATTATTTCTTTCTTAATTTTAATCCTTAAATGTTCTTTTAAGGATGTACAAATAAATAATCTACCACATACAAAGAAAATCCTTGAGGAAAAACAAATTCTTATTTTATTCCTATTAAAAACCAAATCTCAATAGAATTTAAAAAATAAAATTGATGATGCCATTGTCTATCAAGCAACATATATTTCCACTTTAAAATATTGTCCTATTATTTATGAGGAAAAATTGTGACCTTATATATTTCATTTCTTATTTCCACATTCAAAAGAGTCTTTTTTTTTCCTATCACACCTTACATACAATGGTGAGTTTTAAAGTTTTCTTATAAGTTATGTCATGGAAATTTATTTCTAATTTTGGAACTGAGAATTCAGAGCATGACTAAACAGTCATCAAAGCAAATGACAGAAGACATCTAGATTCCCCAAAATACCTTCCAACAGATAGTATGTGTGATAGAGAACAATTAAGCACAGGGGAGTAAAAATTGATATTCCTAGGCAAATCTGTGCTTCAAAGAAAAGCAAACTTAGTTACCGGACAGAACAGTATAAAATGGAAAAAAATGTGAACATTTTAAAACAATCTTGTCAACATGTCCATTAGCTTGAGAAAGGGCTGACAAATTTTTAAGATGAATTTCATCTCAAAATAATTACTCTCTTTCCAGATTGATTGATAGCTCCTTAATTCAGTTCTGTGGCATAGTAAAAATGTAATCCAAAAATGCTGAATTTCTGTTCTTAATAGTGCCATTAGATACTGTTTATTTTCAAAATGTTCATTGGATTTCAACTCTTTGTCTATCACATATCCTGGCCCTTGACTAGGCATTAACAGTTCCATCAGGACTAAGCTTAAACTGATATGGTTCAGAGACTAGTGTTTAAACTGATAGATTCCATAGTTTAAAATTGCTATAATCAAAGTATGAACCAAAGGGAATCTAAGAGGGAGTAGGAGAAGTGGTCTGTCACATTTGGGTCACTAAGAGCCCAGAGATGCTAATTACAGACATCAGGAGACAGGCCACTGCTGTTTGCAGAAGATATTTAGCATAAAAACTTAGATTTAGAAGGTTCATCTTACAGGTATCAGGGCATGGAAAAGTTTTGATTTGGAAAATACTTTTGTGGTCATGCTAGGCTTAGTTCTTCGATTCAACAAATAGAATTTACCTGATATTGTCTATCATTTTTGTTTATAAATTTTATATTTTATAGGTCATTGGATCATTACATAGTCCAGTAAGAGGAAGGAGAATGAAGGAAAAGTGCAAATACAAAATAAATGAAAACGTACTAATTGTTAATGAAAATTTGATTTACATAAACATTAGTGGTAACAGCAGAGTTGATCTATTTTATATTTTCCTGACTGTTTCATAATAGGTTAGTTCTGCTTTCCCTCTAATGCCAACACCATTTAAAATGGTCTTTTAAGCAGGTGGAGACTTAGAGTCAAAGGTCAGCAGCCCTGAAAATTTTTAATAGTGGCGATATAAAGAGGGTGATGAAAGTTTTATCTCCATCCTCAAGTTGGCTGAATTTGGAGTCACCTAGGAGACACAGGTCTGTGTTGTGTCTATGAAGGCATTCCTGGAATGATGTAAATGAGGAGTCAGCCCAACACTGAGTGGGAGCAGTAGCATCTCATGGGCTGGGTCCTATCTCTACCTGAAAAGATATAAGAATTGTTGAAAGCTGGGAAGCACCATGGTTATTCTCTGTGGACCCAAGAAGTACTATTGTTTTTAAACTACATGTATTATCAGTATTATCTGTAGGCCCGGCTAGCAATCAATTAAGACACAATAGCCTTAGTTAACCTGGGGCAGGGCAGATATCAATCCTCTATACTATCTCCCATGGTAGGGCAGGCAAGGGATCCCTGCCTCAATCCCATGCCATCTACTTCTAGTAACTTCTATGAAGCTACCTCCCATCCATAATCCCAAATACTTGCTAATGTTCTTCATCTGGGCTGGATTCTCCATCCACGACAGCAGCCATGTACTTCTCCAGCTAACCCATGGCGGCCTTCCTCTCTTCACTTCAGGTCTCTCTCCTTCTCTCCTGGTGGTGGTCCTTTCTTCTTCCCAGAATTCCTTCCTCTCTCCTAGCCCCACCTATCTCCTTTGCCCTGCCCAGGTGGGATGGCTTTTTATTAAGCAAAAAGTTGGTCACACAGACAGCAAGCAGTAATTAGCATCAAAATGCATCAGACCATCCCCCAACAGAGAACCACTCACATTCAAAATGCAGGACTGCTCTTCCTTGACAGACTGTATGTACCCTCTCACACCTAGAGCCCATGCACATCTTTCTTCCCCTTCAGTTGTCTGTCAGATATTTGATCAAAGCAAAGAGAAATTACTGAATACAGGAAGGAAAAAGGTTTTTTGTTTTGTTTTGTTTTGTTTTGTTTTTTTGTGATACTGTTAATAACTCTACTAACCCAAATCAGTTTTGTGTTTTAGGAAGGGATCCTCAGCATCAGAAGCAAATGATTCAAAAAATAAGTCCCATAGGTGTGTGGATGATGATGAAACAAATGGAAATCTTCTAGTCTAATGAGGTTGATATTACTTAAGACTTGTGTAGATTTTGGAAAAGGAAATATCCTGGGTGATAAGACCTGTGTCATAAAGCCAGGTGGTAGGACAAGCATACAGAGCACACTGTGTTTCAGGTTGTCAACAGTTTGACAACACTGGTTTTGAGGGTGTCTATAATAATGGAAACAATAAGAAAAATTTTCATCTCATTGTTGGAGTTTTGATGAAGTTAGAATATGTATATATATGTATATATATATATATATAAATACACACACATATATGTGTGTATTTATGTATATATAGACTCTAATATATTAGAATATATATAAAATTATATATATATATGATCATTATAGGTAAGATGTTTTCTACAAAGTGCAACCTAAAGCAATTTGCCTGATAGCAACATACTGCCTAAGCTTCATCTATTAAGTACAGTTTTGTATGCTGAGTAATGTTTAATGCACAAAACATTTCCTGAAGTACACTAAGCGCTGGCTTGTGATTCGCATGCATTTTTTTTCAGAAATTGGAGGACTGAGCAGAAATATAAAAGGACTGCTCATGGTCATAAATTAGGAACCAAATCAAGAAAATCTTATTGGCTACATTTGCAATGCAATTCTGAGCAG
>OU015751.1:18071405-18105806 GCA_907169655.1 Acomys percivali | reverse complement strand
CAGCAGAGTCCCTCAGTAACATAATGTGTAGCGATACCCATTCAGTATCTAAAAACTTTATAGTGTAAGCTTTAAAGTTAAAATAAACATACAGAGCAAAGAGTTTGATTCATTAAACGTTTGTTATTCTAGGAACATGACAAAAGTCTAAAGGACCATATATTCACTTTCTGTGGGTAAATAAGCATAATAATAAATAGAGATGTCTGCCAAAAAAGATGTAAGTTGAGCCGTTGCCATCTTTAATATTAGGTTAAAATAATTTAACACACTGCATTTTTTTTTTTTTTATTAAATCGGCTTTTGTAACATTTCCTTAACCCAAGTAACGTTCCTGCTAACTTCTGGCTGACGGATTTGGTAGGAGCAGCTAGAATTATCTTCTGACCCCTCCCTCTCTGCTAGGGAAGCTAGGCATATAGTGCCAGCTCTGAACTCATCTGGGAAAGGATTCGGCAAGAGTGGTATTAGCAGAGTGGAGCAGCATTCCCATGCTGGAAATGGCCCTTCCACAGAGAAGGAAAGCTTGTGTTGGGCATGAGGTTAAGATTTGCTGGCGATTCACACTGACTCCTAGAACTGATGGAAAGTATTCTCCATGATGTTAATTATGTAACAGTCCAGCTGCAGGAGAACAGAGCTTTGCAAAAATCCCTGGAGTGAGATAGAAGTGTCACCTATCTCATTAAAATAAAACAGAACAGAAAATGCAGTAAAGTTAAAGATATAAGAGAAAAATTGAAATATAAATGTGTTTAATATATAATCTCATATATGTATATATAATACCGTGTTTGTGTGTGTGTGTATGTGTGTGTGTGCTTATGAGGAGGTAGTTCCCTTCAAATCTGTGATTCTTTTCATTGTTACTAAATTTGAATTTATTGAATACTATTAAGTTCTATTCTTCATCAGTCAGTAAGTGTGGTTATCTGATGTTGAAAAAGATTATATTCCTAGGAGTGTTCCTGTTTATTCCAAGCAGATTCAATCTGCCAGTAGCATTTTATCTAATTTTAGCTGTGTACATTAATGATATTCATGTGTGATTCTTATTTTATTGCTTTTTTCTTATCTAATTTACATTGATTTACCAAATGAATCAGATGGCTAATCTTGTCATCAATCTTCCTTGAATAAAATTTCAAAAGCCGTTATAGATGATCTATGAAATGTAGAGTTGACTTGGTTCTTCTGACCTTATCGAGAGTACTTTAAAAAATATCAACACAAGAGAAACAGAAAAACAATTGGTTTGGCTGAGAAATGCCAATAGAGTTTGGAATATTGGCAAATGATTGAGTGATCCCTGCCTAGAGAAAATAAACTAAGATTGAATTATATTCACAGAGGAAAGGAGAGTAGAGTCAGATAAATGTCTTTCTTAATCCTCTTGAAGATTTAGGGATTAGACACAGAGTTCTTTTCTTTTCCAGGGGTTGCAAGGGCAGTCTTCATTTTCAGCCCCATTTCTCTGTCGTTTCCCAACAAAACAGAATACAGCAACAAAAGCCATGCTCCTACTGATGTCCCTTCTGTTTGTGTCTCTTCAGTGATTGTTCCCCTCATGTGTTATTTTTCTCTTCTCATCCTTTCTTTTTTCTTTTTATGCTCAAGTTGGCAAGTGAAAAACTTTTATCATTTTACCCCAAAGGCTTATGAGACACTGATGCTTGTCTTATGAAGAAAAGACGAACAAACCACAACAATGCCAAATTGCAAGCCATTATTGATAGCACTTTCCATAGTTCCTACATCTACTGGGGTTAAACTCCTTGTGACATGGAATGTCCCTAAAGTGCATACTTTTTTTTACCCTTTTAATTGAATTTACATATTTGTGGGTGTGTGTGAATGTGAGTGGACATGAACATGCCACAATGTTAGTGTGGAGGTCCAAGGACATCTTGCAGGACATCTTATCTCCTTCCATCACATGGGCCCAGAAATCAAATTTAGGCCATCGTGGTGGCAAGTTTATTTACCAGCCGTCTAGCATGCACAAGTTGGTACTTCTTGCCCTATTGGATTCTTTGTCTTCAAGAACCTAGAAGTTCCTTCTTTTTTTCCCTTCGTTTATTTAAATCATAAATTAATGGGAACATTTTATGCACTAATAAAAACATTTTCTGAGTGATTATTCTCTTTGGGGAAATGATGATATATAATTAACTTATTGGCAGTCAGTATTGAGAAAGCTTATGTGTTTATCAGTTTACATAATTGCATAAGTTAATAGTTTGCTTATTTGAAGCTGCCAGGTAACATGAAAAGACACATAGATGATACAGGAAGATATTTCAATTTAGTTCTTAATCAAAAATCTGCTATACACATCAGTGGTTGAAAAAAAACTATCCCATAAGTTAAAAAGAGCCTATAAATGTTATTCTCTGTTTTATATAGTCTGTGGAGCTTTAAAAAATGCAAAGAAGGGGAGGGAGGAAAGGGGGAAGAAGGTGTGAGGATGAGATCTGGAGGAAAGAAGGGAGGGCACTGAGATCAGGATGTAAAGTGAATAAACAAACAAATGTAGTTAAAAAAAGAATAGCAGAACAAAAATGCAAAGTATAGAAGTTTTCCTTTATATAAACAATCTAGATTTCCAGCATTCTCTGGGAACTTAGGTCAATGTCTGCATTCAGTAGCATTTTCATCCCTTTGGGTGGCAGTGTCTATTCTCTGTTTTTCAGGACTTCTACCATGTCTCATGAGATTCCTGCTATTGGGGTGCCAGTTGTGATTTTGATGCCTATTGGACTAAGCTGAATTCATGAGCTGTTCAGATGTAGCTTTATCTTGCTAGGCCTTCCATCATTTGCTGGTGGAGGGTCCTGGTTGCTGCTGCTACAACAGTTCAGTCTTCCTCATGCTCTCACAGCACTGTGGGGCATTAATGTCTTTGCTGTGAGCACCGAGCTTCTTGTCCTGGGCTCTGTTGATTCTTCCCACCTGGAAGGAGCTATGATAGCCCTGGCCATCATGCTCAACAAACTCAATCTAAAGTATCCCACAACTTTCCTACCACTTCTAGACTCATACACAGTGCAACCTTTAGCAGGAAACTTCCAAAGCTACCCAAGGCATCACGGGATACAATCTAGACATGAGGATATTAAAACAGAAGTGGACCAGGCACTGCAATCAAGAGGTAACTGGCAAAAAATGACATAAATCTCTTCATTAGCTTCCCTGGGAAGACGGAGTATGGAAGTTCTAGAATCTTTAAAGATGCTACAACAGTCATAGTCATTAGGGCCATGTCATGGGCTTGTATGTAGCTTGGCAAAACCATCTCTTTATCATCTTGTGTTCCTTACCTGGGTCTGGTTCTGTGGTATTGCAGCTCTCAGGAAGGGACTGGCACTGTGGGTTTCCTGGGGAACTCAGGAGTGGATTCCTACTTCTCTTATTAATGTTATCTGTCTGATTGGTCGGCTATAGACTTTCAGGGTTCTCCCTCCTACTTTGAATGTCCTTAGTCTTCCCTTCTTTTTGTCATTTAGCAACATGAGTATCTTTTCTATTGGGATCAAGGGGCAGCTTCTATTCTTTTGTGTGAAGATTCTGTTTTTCATGTAATAACTTTCTTATTTGAAGCCTTTAGAATGCTGTTAATGCACACATATTCTTTGTAAGGACACCCTATGCCTCTGTGTGAGTGTGTGTTAATAGGAAATAGCTACAAGCAGCATCCTTACACACCAATCATGGTCCTTTACAACATTAATTTATAACTCATTACTGTGGCGATGGCTAACATGTGCTCACCCAGCAGGAGTTTTCTTTTTTCAGAATCTGTTAACATTCTGTTTATATAAGTTCATCTTACCATAAAAATATATCTCTGCCTCAGGCTACATATTAAATAAAATTAGTACAGATATTGATAATGTTCTGTTAATTTTACCCTCTGTCACATCATAGAGACTTCTCTTTCAGCTTTCAGAACAAAGAAGGGAAGAATTAAAGTTCTTCAAAGACTCACTCGAGTTTACTCCCACATGTAGGAGTTCCTAGACCATTTGGCTAGTTCCCGCTGCTTCTCCTGGTAGACTGTTATGGTGAAAAATATGGCTCTCTTTATAAGACAAGATTTTATGTACATTTCCTAGTATGATCTGATAATACTTAAAGAAATGAATGAAGGGCCAGCCATGTTACTGTCAATGGTATTCTTTATTTTTTTATTTTTAAAAAATAATTTATTAATTTATTCATATTACATCTCAATTGTTATCCCATCCCTTGTATCCTCCCATTTCTCTCTCCCTCCCATTTTCCCCTTACTCCCCCCCCATGACTGTGACTGAGGAGGACTTCCTCCCCTTGATATGCTCATAGGAATCAAGTCTCTTCTTGGTAGCCTGCTATCCTTCCTCTGAGTGCCACCAGGCCTCCCCTTCCAGGGGACATGGTCAAATATGGGGCACCAGAGTTCATGTGAAAGTCAGACCCCACTCTCCACTCAACTGTGGAGAATGCTCTGTCCATTGGCTAGATCTGGGTAGGGGTTCGAAGTTTACTGCACGTATTGTCTTTGGCTAGTGCCATAGTTTGAGCAGGACCCCTCGGCCCAGATCCGCCCGTCATAATGTTCTTCTTGTAGGTTTTTAGGACCCTCTGGATCCTTCTGTTTCTCCAATAGGATGTCTTCCCCTCTGTCCCACTTTCCTGGTAAGTGGAGATTTTCATGGGACATGCCCCTTGGGCTAGTGTCCAGATATAACTGAGTATATACCATTTGAGTCTTTCTGCTTCTGGGTTAACTCACTCGTTATGATCATTTCTAGTTCAATCCATTTGTCCACAAATTTGTGGAATTCCTTGTTTTTAATAGATGAGTAGTATTCCGTAGGTATTCTTTAAATTATCTATGAGGTTTGAAAATGTCACACAAACATTGCCTTTGAACTTTTCTTTTAACTTATGTATTTATTGATCTTATGCTTATCATATAGGGAAACAACTCTAAGACTCGATTTAATTTAATTCTGACTGATGGACAAGTTATAAAGAACTCACCCTTGGTAGTGTGGCCCATGGAGAAAAATAAAGAGTAATTAGAAATAAAATGACACAGGGAAGCTCCTGACCTGTTCTCCCAATCCCAGTGATATTGGATTGCAATAAAATCTGCAAGCCCCATTTACTCAGTAGCCAATATGATCAAGCTCCTGTTAGTGTTTCTAGAGACACAGCATCTATACTAAACATATATACCCGAGTTGCTTAAGTTATTCAGTGTAATTTCCAAAGAAGGTATGTAGGCATGGCATCAGCAGGGAAGTATCGGGCTGCATGTCATGCAGCTAAATTATTCATCAAGCCCATTTGAAAAAGTCAACCTGTCAACACAATATACATAGGCACTCTCTTCAGTTTTGTGGTAGAGTAAAGGCAGGTGATACACTTGAATTACATGACCTAGACACACACCCCAGTACAGTTCTACCATAGTGAGGTGCTGTGCAGGGCACGTTCTAGAGTGCTAGAGAACAGATGTTTGTGTGTTATAAATCTGATACATGAGAGAATGGGAGTGTCCTTCTTCTTTTTGTTTCAAAGTTTTTGCATACACCCCGTATATCCAGTAGTAAGCTTATTTATGTTTCAGTCTTTCCATTAGGATGTACCAGGTGTCTTAATGACATAAGATTATCTGATTGAAATCGTCTCATAAGAAGAACTTATATTTGTGTTATCTAGTGTTCCTCCAGTCATATATGCAGCCCAGTATTCATGTGCCATATTCCATCCATTTGTTCCTGCTCAAAAATTGTTGCTTGCATTTAGATGATCAACTTCTGAAGGTTCTGCTGCCTGTTCCATAAGCCTAGTGTTTTCTGAGTAGGCTATCTTTAAATTCCCATAGGTTTTCTTTCTCAAAGACATAACAGGGTTTATTATAATTATGTTCACTCATTATCTAATGCTATTTGGCTGTATATAGACAATAAATTGATATTAAAGGCATAGGCACACAACACTCTGTGCACATAACTCTTATTGATTTCAGTAGGTATGTGCACTCACCAAAGCTATAAGATGGATTATTAGTAAGCAGAGGGTAACCTAGTATGTGTTGTGATTTGTAAAAATTTCTTTTCAATACTTTGTGATTTCATAGTGTAACAAATAAATCAGATCATTACAGAATAAAGTCAAAGGGACTCATTGCTGATATACAATCATACCATATAATTATACCAGTAAGCCTCTGTTACATTCATGCCTAATTTTAGAAAATATAGCATATTTTTAGAGGCAATTTCTAAGATGACCAGTCTTTCAGAGTGTGTTGCTTCTTAATTATATATGATCTCTTCTCCATAAACTATTGTGCCAAATTCCTCAGTGATTGCCAGCAACTATTCTTTTGATAAACCAAACCAATATATTTACATACTTGACTCACCCTCCTCCGTGCCTTTTGAAATACATTATTCTCTTATTTTCTTGACTTCACAGAATTGTGGTTTTCATTTAAGATTACTCAACTTCTCTTCGAGACTCATTTGTAACCGTCTCCACTCAGCTCTGTTCTATGACAAGAATAAACCCTGAGGTCTAGTCTTTGATTAAAATTACACTTGGTGGTGTGCTTATTTGCTTAGTTGCGTCTCTTCCACCACATGGAGCAGATGGCCTGTGTTTGGGTATGGCTTGTGCCTCAGTCTTGAGCGTCTTCGTATTCTACTTTGTCCCAGTAATCATTAAAAGGGTCACAGCTTCCATCACAGCTGATGAGCACAACAGACTCCAGGCATTAGGTTTGTCAGGGAAGTGATTTTTTTTTTGTAAGTTTTTTTCACCAGTTTTGTTCCTCTAAGTCATAAAGATTTTACTTTCTGTCAGGACTTGCTCTGCATATCGGAGACCGAGTTGATGACAATGCAATTCCTGGCTCTCGGGTAGACGCATGCACTCATCTCAACAATGGGCAAAACCACAATCTGACAACAATCCAAGCTATAAGACATGCCAACCAATTCATGTATACAAAGTTAGGGGATGTTTAAAACGTCATCAGATGAGCGGGTCCAGAAATTGTAAATACTATAAGGCAGGGAAAGAATATAATCCTTGAAGAAATATCAAGAGGCTGGCTTGGCTGCAGTTGAAAGCACAAGGAAACCATGGTCTTGAAGGGAGTGTGAGGTCAGATCCTTTGGTGTAGCACATCCCAATTTCCATGCTCATCTTTGAGTTCTGGGGAAAATAGTCTTATTGACATGAGGTGACTACTACCTGCTTAATTCTCTCAAGACTGGAGTGCTTACCTTTGCTTGGAATTGATGTGATTTTTCTCAGTTCCTTGATTTGCTGATTGCCTTGTTGTAATTGTGCTAAACTCTTCTGCTATGAAATATTTCCTATATCCAGTCAAGCCCTGGCCCAATATAATTACATGTTTACCGTATGCACGCATGCATGTGTAGAAGCCTATAGGGAGAAGTTGTGGTCTTACCTGAACCTGTAACTATGTATGTGGTTGTGTTTACTTGGCCCAGCTTAGAAGAATTTAATATTAATGAATTGAAAAGCTAAGGAAAGACATTTTAAATTTACTAATAGACTTAATTGCACATTTCTAGGAGGGATTTCAGAATAAAAAGGAGAATTTCCCAATGGCCAAGTAAAAGTGAAAGTGTGGCATGCTTGAGGCTTAATTGAATATTATTGTAATCTAAAATGTGTCTACAGAAGAAAAA
Source organism: Acomys percivali (assembly GCA_907169655.1). NCBI lineage: Eukaryota > Metazoa > Chordata > Mammalia > Rodentia > Muridae > Acomys > Acomys percivali. Next base: position 18,098,091 of record OU015751.1, on the reverse strand, counting down.
AAAAGAGGTATAAGTTCCGTCATAGAAAGCCCTACCTATTCATGGCCTTAGTTTCTGAGAAAAGCTAGAAGGAACATTACCACTCTGTGGTCTCTACTGGTTGTGAAAATGTATAGCCTGCTCAAATAGGTATTTTCAGTAGCCAGAATGTAGGGAAGAGATCCAAATTGAGAAAAGTATGCTAACGTTTCAGAGCTGAGCATTTGGGCTAAGGCTCGAATAGAAAAACTCCCGGTGTGGAAATCGATACAGCTTTCACTGAGATATGAGGTGGCAGGCAGAGCTGATCTGAGACAGCACTGCAACGCAGAGATCGTTTATCCTGGCCCAAGTATAACCGGGCTGTAGAAAACACATTTCTGTTGCCCTGTTGCTTGGACTTTCCCCATAAAGGATGCTGGTAACTGATTGAACAAAAATGTTTAGAAAGAAGAAGGTAGAAAGTGAATGGGAGAACATGTGGAGGGGGTGTCTTTCCCTTAGATGAGCTGTTCTCAACCTTGGGTCATGACCCCCGAAAGGCCATCCTAAGACACAGATATTTACATTATGTTCATAGCAGTAGCAAAATTACACTTACGAGGTAGCAATAAAAGTAATTTTATGGTTGGGGGTCACCACAACATGAGGAACTATACTAAAGGTTGTGGCATTAGGAGGATTGAGACCCATTGCCTTACACCACGAATGCATTTCAAAAGGATGTGAACCCCAATCCTAGAATACACTTAAGTAGGTTGTACTCACCTTTCTCCTGGAGACATCTGTTCCTGATCAAAAGTTTGAAACTGAAGGACCCATTTTTTTTGCCTCTCAGAGAGATTTGTCCAGGCCTATCCAACTCACAGCCCAGGAAAGTGGGAGTAAAATCCATTCCCCCCTCCACAAGAGTGGGGTCCTCCAACTATAAGTTTTTGAATTTGTTCTTTCTCTTCAGTGAGAAACTCTCCTTTCCTATTTAAAATGTCTGTGTGCCTCCCACCACATGAGGCTTGAAGATATGATACTCTTGACTTGATCCAAAGTCACTTTGTTTACTTCAAGTACAACATGAATTAAAAGTAAATATTAAATGCTTACTAATGACTGTTGGTAATATAGTTGCCAGGATTCTCATAGGATATATTTTTTATCCTCTGTTCCTCTGTTACAGAGTCATTGTCTGAGATCCTAAGCAATAATCTTTGAAGGCCTTTATTTTTTAGGGACAGATTGATTTGTAGGATATTTTGGGGGTGGGGTTTAATGTGATTTACTCTGTTATCTTTGGTTTAGACCACTAAGACACAAGGAGGGACCACTGTCTGTGCCAGAGATCTTGTTCTGGTTTAGAATCCTCTTTAATACTTTCAATGATACAATGAGAAGGCAAAGGAGAACAGGACACAAGAAAGCAAACAAGCCTAGGCATTAAGGACATATAAAAGAGATCAGAACTTGGTTTTCAATGACAAAACCTGGGCCAGGTGTACATATTCAAGAAGGTGACCCAAAACAGACCCCGAGAACTCTGACCAGAAGATAATGATGATGAAGGCATGCATGTGCCAGAACATGGGGCGGGGGGACACATCAAAACACAGTCTTCTCTGAAGGGCTATTGACTTGAGATTATGCTTAGCTCAGTAGAACCTCCTCTAGCTAACCTTTGTTAAGTAGATGGAATGATGTAGTCTATACCATCCGTAAAGCCTCCTTGGTGATGACCTTGGGATTCTGTAGGTGTACGCAGCAGAGAATTCTCAGGCTTACTTCTACTGCCAATCAGATCAGGTTCTATCAGAGACCCCCTATATCCTTTGAGGATCAAAGCTGATTCTTCCCGAACTATTTATGCCTATTGAATTCTGTTACTGTAGTCCAAAATGTGTTATGTTAAGTGAAGTAAGAGTACAGAAATAATAATGGTTGTTTCTAACGAATTGATTTGGACAGACTCCATAAAAGAAAATCAATACAACAATTGTAATTGTTCAGGGTGAAGGAAGACAACAGTAAAATATTAAGGATGACAGATGAAACACTTCAGGCATCTGGCCTCATTTATTTTCCAATTTTTTTATAAACAAAAGTTCTCTATTTGAAAAAAATTCTAGAAATGGTGACTCAAGTGTTCCTTATCTAAAAATGAAAGGTTGGTTTTAATTAGCAATTTTACTCTAAATATTTTGGATCATTATTGTTGGCATTTACCACAACATGAGGAACTGTATTAAAAGGGTATGTGGGGAGATTATATAAATGCTTACTTATTTTTCTTCTTCTATCTCCCAAATTTATTCTTTAAAAATATTTACTTATATGTGTCATGTGCAGGTTTGTGTACGATGTGTGGGGAGGCCTTGGCATTTGTGGGAAAGTCAGAATACAGCATTGTGGAGTTGAAACTTTCCTACTTTTATGTGGGCTCTAAGGGTTGAATTCAAGTCATCAGGCTCAAGAGTTAATGCTTTGCCAACTGAGCTATGTGACTGGTTCATGGCCACATTGTTTACTAAAGGTTTCCAGTTGCTCAAAAACTATTAGTTTTTAATATACTCCAAGGACAGCTATGCTAGGTTCCTGTATGCTGGCATAGCAGAATATAATTAATAGTGTCAGGGGTTGGCTTTCTCTCATTAAGTGGATCTCAGGCTGGGCCAGGCATTGGTTGGACATTCCCTCAATCTCTGCTCTGTCTTAATATTATGGTGGCCCTTGTTTGCCTAAGTACTTGATAGCAAATGTCCTAAATGTGTCTCTTTTGCCTGGAGGAGACCATGTTTTCAACATGAACCTGGATTTAGATCATTTAATTTCTTTAAATTATATTGCAAAGTGTAAGAGTCCTTTAAATCTTTAATGAACACAGGAAATGTTGATATTTCTTATGATAATGCTGATGGATTTTTAATTTAATTCAATTGAGCCTCTCACACCAACTATTTAAGATAATGAAGATTTCCATTAAGCAGACCCATCTTAAGCATACTTATATTTATAATCTTCTCTTAAAGTCCAAATTATAAGAAATACAAGATCACACTATTGAAAGTTTTTTTTTTTTTGGAAGTTTTTTAAAGCTGAATTTTTCTCTAAATTTTTAAGTTTTCCCAAACATACACACTTGTTTTTAGGGGTGTATATGCATGAGAAGGTATGAGTAGACATACAAATACATATTGATGTTGAGATGCCGATTGCATATGCACAAGCATATAACAAAAAATACTCATGTTCTCATTAAGCTTTGTTCATCTTCTAATGACTATCAACCAAAGAATCCTTCATTCGGTATAAGACTGTCCTTCAAGGATCTTCACAGCATGACTCACATACGAGTTTTTCTTTTTTAAAAATTCCTTTTATAACCTATCATTATTTTAAATGTCTTTTGTGTGTGCCTCTGCTCCAGGATGCATGTGTGATGTCAGAGGACAACTTAAGGTAATCAATTATTTCTACTGTGTGAATCCCATGGATTGAACTCAGGTCATCATGATGGGTGGCATGTGTCTCCACCCACTGAGTGTTCCAACCACCTCTATATTTTCTTCAATTTTTACCTTACTAACTTGTGATAATTTTTTCTTTATGAAATGAAATAATAACACATTTGACTTCAGTTTCTTTTATGAAGCTAAAACCAGATGATTCTAACCCTTTGGGATTGATTAGATATACTAATGTAACGTTTTAGACAAATTTTGTATGAGAACAAGTTTTCTGTGGATTTTAACTAAGATAACTTGGCATCACTTTCCAGCTCTTCCTATAGCTACTGTATTACTGAAACACAAAAGTTTTCAGGAAAAAAATTATTATAAAACTTTATGCTTTTCTATCATTTAAGGTGCAATAACAATTACTTGATTTGTTTAATTTAAAAAATATTTTTATATTAGATATAGATACAACATTGGCTCCCTTGTCTTTCCTCCCTCCAAAACCTTCCACATGTTCCTCCCTGTACTCCCTCAGATCCATGGTCTGTTTCGCAACAGTGAGCACAACAAACTTATTAGGGAAAGCCATGAGGCCCCAGTCTTACAAAGAACTATAGGTAACTGTGGAAAGCTGGGAGCAGTAGGTGGTCTTCCCCAGAGAAGAGCACACCAATTGGTTGTCCAGTGCCAAATGGTCAGCCCTGAATCCATTCATACAAGTAGTATTATATGGACTGAGAATATTATATTTAATGATAAAACTATATATATATATACATATATATATGCAGACAAAAATGATTTATAGACTTTTACAAATGCATTCTTTATTTTCATGATTTAACTGACTACTGTGAATAGAACATCTTAATGTTTCATAAAATTCTTTATTTTCAGAACAGATATTTTTAGAGCATCTGTTTTCAGTCATTCTAAAACTATTAATAGTGCATAATTGTGTCTGTGCAGTCATCAATCTACACCAAACTTTCACTTAGTAATGTTTGGCATTATCATAGCCTTTGGTGTATCTGCTGTCATGTTACTTCATCTATAAAAAGTGGTAGTTGTTCTAATTCTTTAACCAAACTTTTACAGCTAACGTTAAAGTACATCATTGGCTAGTCAGCTGTTGAGAAATGAACATTCAACTAATTTGTAAAATTCAATTTGGAAGGCTATTATATATGTTGTTCCCAGTTTTAAAAAAAGCAATAAAAACCATTTCTAGCAGTAAAGACTATGCACATACTCATGAGAAGCATGGCAGGGATTACTGCATTCACAAGGCTTAGAGAGCATCTCCCAGTAAAGAGCTGGGTTAAACCACTTGCTGGACAAGTAGGAATGACCTGATTTTATAGCCCCAGAACACGCATGAAGACTGATGCAGCAGGACTTTCTGTAGTCTTCATGCCCTAACGATGAGATGGGGAAATGAGGGAGAAGGATCCCTCAGAGCTCATGGGCTAACTACCCTGATATACAGTAGTTATGATCAACTAGAGATAGTGTCTCATGCAAAGGCAAAATTGAGGCCCTTGACCTGAAATTGTCCTCTGACTTCTACATTGGCCATCTTGCGTTTTTAAACACTCATATAAAGCCTATGCATGTACCAACACACACATACAAGGATTATAAAATAAAGTACAAAAATTTAATAAAGTGGCTGTAATGATAGCCTTCACATATATCTTTTATTAGACTAATTAACATAAAACATGCTTTTTACTTAGTATTTCTGTGTGTACAAGATAAGAAGAATAAAGATATCTATTGAATTATGGTCTGACTTACACTGCAGACCTAAGTCACCAGTTCAGGGGCAAAATACATTAGTAGGATAAAAAATATGAGTAAAAGAAACAAGGTATAATTATAAAGAATTTACTTTAACCAGAAGATAAAAATGTCATAATTCTAATCTTGACATAATATAGATTTAAGATAAACAAAGAAGATAGTCATATAATTAAAAAGGTTAGGACTCTGTCACATTATCCCAAGAAAAATATAAAATTACAGCATCCAGGAAACCATATCACTTTATGAAAACTTTATTTATAATAATATCAATATTGCAAAGCACTAGTAAAGGACCTATGATGTTGAAGATTTGTATTTTTATAAGTAGAGAATCATTATCTTATAAGATGTATAACACTAAATTCCAGACAAATTGACATGATATAGTAAAAAACAATAGCTTTGTGACCTTGTAGAAGGCAAGGCATCAAATTACATCAAGAAAAATATAAGAAGATATGCACAAAAGATCACTGTAAAAGAAAATTCTGTAGCAACAAAAATCACAGGATTTTAATTACATTAAAGTTGTCACAAGACCCACTGCTTTCTAAAAACTGGCATGAGAGTAAATACTTGGAATCATCTTACCTGTTAATAGAAGGCACACCTTTGCATTCACAATGTTACTAAGAAAGGAAACTGAGTATTCATCTGACCAAATACCTACTGTTCTAGAATCACCATTTATTCTTTTTATATATACTTTTATTTTATTACACATGTATAAAACAAACTACATACAGCAGGGAGAACCATGTGACAATCATGAGAATAATGAGTTCTACACATGTTACATTCATAGTGAATTGGCCTTCTGCAGTCATCTTATTCATTTGTTCTTAACGCTCTTACAGCACCTTTTAAGAGCTTAAATAATTCAGTGGTTTTTATTTCAGTTGTATATCTCAGAAATCTAACAGTAACTATGAAGACAAACCTTTTATTGACATGCCCAACTTAAGTGCCTATATACAATGTTAGGCCTGAAGGAAACCCCCAAATCTCACAAACAACAATAATGAATTAAAACTGCAGTCTGGGCTCTACTCAGGCTAGACACAGAAGGATTGCTGGCTGATGGATAAAAGCTCACAGGCACCATTGCTCAGGAATCTGTGAAAGGGGTTTCTGTCTGCAGTCAAGAGCCAATTCCATTATCTCTTCCTGCTTGGGGAAAATGGGCCACTTAGTTACATACTAAAGCCTTAACTTCCAGGCTAGAATGTTAATAAAGACTCTAAAAGGTATAATAGGGATCCTAGGGACAGCAAGAGCTTTGGCTATGCTATTAGGTATTATAGGTAGTCTTTTGACCTTTGTGCCAATGATAATGGAAATAATTACTTTTGGTAGTGGGGAACCAGCTTTACTAGTTCCAGAGGAGGAATGCTGACTTCTTTCTAATCACTAGAAATGCTCCTGTAGTCTAGGTTGAGCCTTTCTGGATATTTGGAGTTTGGAAGTTGGAGATGGATTTGAACCTAACAGAAAATTCAATCCTTAGGGCCCATGGCTTCTGTCCTATGACTGACTACAGTAGTTTGAAATTGGAAGGCCTTGAGGAGGTAGCATAACCATAAGGAAGTGGAGCCTAATGGGAGGAAGTTAGGTCATTGAGATGGAACCTGTGACATGGCTCTGGGGACCTTAGGTTATACCTCAGGCTTGCGTTCCTGCAATAATAAGCTGGTTCAAAAACAGTACTGCCAACAGATGATGACTGAAAACCTCAAAGGTCGTGGACCAACATAAATATTTTTTTCTTTTAAGCTGTTTAAAACAGGATTTTTGACACAAATAAATGTTGACAAACTCATTAACTTTTCTGAATTATTAAAATAAAAATATTTCCCTCTCAGAGACTTAAACAAGTTTTTACTTATTGAGATTTTGTTTGTTTTTGTTTTTGTTTAGTGTAAGTTCTTCAGTAGTTTGGTGATTTATTGTAGTGTAGACAGATTGAATGTGAAAAGACAATTAATTCTACAAATTTGAAAATTATGTTCTAAAACATTGTGAATCTCAGCATAAATCATGTGAGAGTTCTAGAAATAAGTATAGTTCCTCATGGGAATATAGATATTCATACTTTGCAATGCAGACTGGTGACTTTGAAGCATCCATATTGATTGCAATATATTATATTTGTGCATGAAAGCATATATGTACCACAGGAGATGAAGGATTAAGTTTGCAGGAGGAATGGTTTCATTATTTTGTAAATACTTGTTGAATGTTGGCACTCAGAGTTTGAGTTACTACAGTACATTTTTACATAATACTAGCAGTTGTAAAATTGCCTTTATTTTCTGTTTCAACATTGTGATGCTGTTCTGATATTTTAGATAGTAATAAGCCTAAGGGGAAATTAGCTGAATGCAACAATAATGAAAAACATGCCTAATACTTATTGAATTTTATATTATTTATTTCAGTGACTGTACTCTAATTGATTAGAATGTCAAAAGAACTATAATTGGGAGAGAGAGCTAATTTCTGTTTAAGTATACCAGCCAAGAAAACAAATAAATAAAAATAACAATTGCAGAATTGAGATGTGAATATTCTATGTTTTCCTGATTAATTGAACATAGTGAAAGTTTCTCTGGCTGTATTCAATGTACCTATTAGGCAATGTGCAAATGGCACTTTCAATCACAGGAATAAACCTTTTTGATATATTAGGATTACAGAATTATAAGCCTAGTTAGTTAGTGCACTGTAAAACCCTAGGGACTTGGATTATATAGCTCTGAAAATTATTCAGAAAAGCGAGCATAGAAAACCTATCATCACTATTAACTTCTATTAATAAGTAAATGAACACTATTAAAAATAATTTAGTTTTTACATTTTTTTATTCAGAATGAGCAATAAGCCATTTCCTTGTAGAGTTTAAATTCTGGAGCTGTCTTCACATTTTACATAACCACTGCTATTTCTTCTGCACCTTGGCAGGTATTACATCTAAGTAGTGGGAAAAAATTATTTGTTTTACTTCTTGTACATAAATTAAAAGCCAGTAAGATCAGCTAGATGGAAATAAAAAGACAGCAAAGCAAAATAAAACAAAAGAGTCAATAAAATGTTACTCAGGGGATTGGAGAGCTGGCTCAGTGGTCAAGGCAGCTTACTCCTCTTCCAGAAGACTGGAGTTCAGTTGCCAGCAACTTAGGTCAGGAAGCTTATCACAACTTCCTGTAACTCCACTTCCTGGTGATACGCTATCCTCTGCTGTCTCCTCAGGCACTCTCAAACACACGGCATACATACAAAGCCATGCTTGCAATGTACATACATGAAAATAAATCTTTACGTTAGAAAGTTGCCTTATTTTCAATCCAGAGATTGTTTTTGAGTATACATTTGTTTTTAACTTGGCATAAATGAAAAATAATTGCTCATACTTTGCCTTTACACTTGTGGAATTTTAACCCAAAACTCTTATATTTAATTAATGCCCAGATTTAAGAAAAATCTCTAACACTAATAAAATCCATTAGCTTGCTTACACAGGACCAGAAAAGGTCCTGATTTATGTGAGCTGCCTAACGTTTTCATGTCTTCTAATTTTTGATCAGCATACATTTATTCAGATGGCCACTAGATGGCAGACCTACCACTAAACACAATTTAGGTACAAAGAAAACTTGACTTACACAGGAGAACACTTCTGCCCCTGGCTTCCTTTCCCAGTAGTTTGGGGGAGCCGTGATAATGACTTGTATTTCTACATTCTTTCAATGTTAACTACTTACAAACTTAAAAGACTTCTCCTAATCATCTTTTCAGATCTATAAACACTGAAATATTTTGTATGAAAACACATGTTTCCTGGGGCAGATGGCAACGGCTGTTTCTCTAGACAGCTACAAGGGAGATAACTTTCAAGAACTCTTGCTTGAGGGCTCCCGACTTTACTTACACTCTGAGATCTACTGTGGGTAACTGCTGGTTCTCTATATATGATGTGTATTTTCTACTTGTGCCCTATACCATTATGTTTCCAAAATAAGCTCCGTTTCCCTGGAACCCGCAGAGTCAATTAGAATTCCAGAGTCATTCACATCAGCGACACTGATCTCTAGCTTCTTTACTTCCTCGTGTCCTCTGGAGTCGGTACATTGATTTTTTTTTTTCTCTACCTCCTATCCATTTTGTCTTTGGAATTCACAGAAACCTCCTGTCCCAAACACTGAAATTGCTTCTTGATTTCTGATGTTGAGCACTGGGCAACGGTTCATCTCCAGCTTTTAAAAATTGGCCGGTTTTTTTTCTAAAGAACGATGAACTATCTTTTGTAGAAATCAGAAGTGCATGTGTGCGTGCGTGTGTGTGTGTGTAATGTATATGTTCACATACCCTTTCACCTATACAAACGGGATATGAAACCATTTTTAATACTGCTTTAAGCTAACTAAATGCCTAAGGACAACATATACAGCATTAGGCCAGATTCTCTAGGCTTCTGAGCAGACATTTCTGACTTCTCAAAGCAAGATTGAAGTTGGGTACAATTCGTGACTGTCGAGCATTGAGAGGGAGAGTAAAGGTGTGAGGGCAGGACTTACATTCAATTCAGTCTCTTTATTCTTGTGCTACCTGGTTTTAAGACCACTTGATGCCTAGAGTCATTTTGGAAGAGGAAACCTCCATTGAGAAATTGCCCCTACCAGATTAGTCTGTGGGCAAGACTGTAATGCATTTTTCTTACTGATCACCGAGGACAGTGCTGAGCAAGCCATGGAGAGGAAGCCAGTACGCAGCACCATCCATGGCTTCTGTTTCAATTCCTGCCTGCAGGTTCCTGCCTTGAATTCCTGACCTGATGTCCTTAGACAGTAGATTGGAACCTTCGTTGTACACTGGGACACACCCTTTCCTCTCCAAGTTTGTTTTGGTCATGTCCTTTTAGCACAGGATAAAAGCCACACGAGAGTTCAAGTAATCATTTGCCATTGCAGCCATCAAATACCTTAGCACAGGTTAAACTGTTTCATAGTAGAGGGTGGGAAATTTAAAAGGTGCCTTTCCTGATTGAAATGTGTACTGAACTCGTGATCCTCCTGCCTCTGCCTCCTTCAACAGATACTGCTGGTGCCACCACAACCAGACTCTCGGGGAAGAGCTGCAAGTTATGTGGAAGAGATCAGGGAAGGAAGGGGGAGGGTTGTCTGGAGCTCCACAAGGAGACCATCAAGGCTGAGGATCTGGACCCAGGGGGCCTGCAAAGACTGATAGACTGACCAAGGACAGTGCTCTGGTGCAGTCAATGGGCAGCTCGTCCTCCACATGGGGAAGGGGGTTTGGAGCAGGGGACTGCCTCTGACAAGATCTCTAGTGCCCAGGATTTTATCACTCCCCCTTGGAGGAGAGCCCCTGTGGGTACACAAAGAACGCAGACTGTTCTGATGAGACCAGATAGGCTGTGGTCAGATGCCGGGGGAAGAGGACAGTCATAGGCGGAGAGGAGGGCAGTAGACCAGGAGGAGGAAGGTGGGAGCAAGGAGATAAGAATTTAAAAATTTGTACTGATATTAACAAAGTGACTAAGATATATGTCACAAGCAGTTTAGGTTCTATAAGAAAAGTTTAAAAAGAAGGGTAAGATACCGAACGCCCAGACTTCTCCGTCGTGGTGACCCCTGTGAATGCCCTTCTAGAGACCATGTATTTACTATCTCTTTCCTCATCCGTGTTTAGGTTAGACTGCTCATTTTGAGATAAGTGCAGTGTCACCTGCATTTGTAAATAATAAAATCAAAGGACCAAAGTGTTCTTGTTTTCCTCTAGTGATACAGATAACTTAACAAATAGTGTTAGTATTTTATAAGCCATATTAATTACAAATAATACCAATATTTTGAGATAGTCAAGACACACACCATTCTCACCTTTGCCAGTTTATAGTCAAGGAGGCTTCCTGCGGCCCCACTATTACTTCAGCAGCAGCAAACCATGGGATGTGCCACGTGCACGCGTTGTCATTTCAGGAACGTCACAGAAATAGAATCATACTCCATGTCATCATTATTTTCAAGCAGCTAGACTCCTTTATTCAGCATAATTCTCAGTTTTTAAAAATATTGTCTTTAGTTGTGTTCTTGGTCTATCATTAATTAGTTCAGTCTCTTTTAATGCCAAGTGGGATTTGTGTTACAGTTGTTTGGTCACAGTTGGTTTAATTATTCTGTCACCAGAATACACAAGATGCTTTCTAGTTTTGGCCTTCTACGGGACATGCTTCTCTGAGCAGTCATATACAGACTTTTTTTTTTTGTGTGTGTGAGAATATAGCTTTTTAAGACATTTAAAAAAATATATATATATGAGTACATTGTGCACATGTGTGTGTCACATGGATGCTGCTGCCTGTGGAGGCCACAGTAGGGCGCTGGGTGCCCAGTAGCTGGAGTTAGCGGACATTGCTAACTCCCTGGGTTTGGTGCTCGGAGCTAACCTGGGGCTTTCTGGGTAAACAGGGTGTGTTTCTAAACCATGGGACATAGTGGAGAATGTAGCTTTAAGTTTAACTGTGATAACTTCTTAGGGATATAATTGCCAGATTTATAATATTTGCATTTAAATTTTTTAAAGAGTGGTTCCAAGTGGCTGCTTTAATTTACATCCCAGATATCTCTACATGCGTGGCCTTCTTTCTATCACTACCAGCTTGTGGCAGTGTCACTGTTATTCTGAGTTACTTTTAGAGTATGTAGTAACATTTCATTTGGTTTTGATCTGTAATCTGTAATAGCTAAAGATAGTAAGCATATTTCATTTGCTTCTTCAGCGTCTACATCTGTTTTTAAGTGAGACACCTGATAGAGACTGTTAACTTTTTCAGATGGAAATGTTTTTCATTCTTGCTCTATGATACTTTATGTTGTAAAATTTTAGGTATTTTAGAAATCAGCTATTTGTTAATTATGGGGTTAATTATAGTTTTTCTAACTATGAAGCTTGGTTTTTCATTCTTTACAAAAACAGTTTTTCAATATTGGTGAAATGCAATTTATATTTCTTTCTTTTATAGAGCCCAGAGTTATTGTTTGTTGTTTCTTCCCTCCCCCACACACACCAATGCTACTACATATTCTTTAATTAAAAAAAAAATTACATGTCTAAACCATCCTCTTATCATTATAATTCCTACAGTTTATTTTATTTTACAAAAGTAAAAGCAATTTTTATTTAGCTTTAAAACACGTGTACATGGTTAACTACAAGGACCAAGTAAATAATTTAAAAATATAAAGATTGGTTACAAAATAAAATTTTAGAACCTTAATATTAGTATTTCCAGTATTGCACCATTTAAAAACTAGATGAGCCTAAAACATTCTTTATTAAAAGACACTTGCTTTAAACCAATTTTTATCAGTGTTCAAATGTAACATAGTTTTTAAAAATTTAAAGATGTAAATACAGCACTTAGGTATAATTTTTAAATGTTTCATTTAAAAAATTGAAAGCCTCTTTTTAACCTTAAGTGGTGATATTTCCTTCTCTTAAAAATATATAACTCCCCAAATGCAGTGTTATTCTTAAAATAATTTTAATCATAAAAATGAATTCTGGTGGGTTTTAGTTTGGTTCGTATTTTTATATTCAATTGTTTCATGTAAGCAATCAAAACTAGTTCTTAGCCTCATTTTAAAAATATACTTATTAAGTTTTTACTTGTAGACTTAAATTAATACAAAGAACTTAGAAAAATTGTTCTGCTTTATTTCCCTTCAATTTATGTAAAAATGTTGTTTTAAATCATGTTTATGTTTAGTTGAAGTAAAGAAATATCCTAGAGATTATAAATCCTTTGGGCTTTCTGGCACCCTTCCAAAGCAGTCAGGTTTCAGCAATAGCTGCTTAGATTCAGGTCATGCGTGGGCGCATATGAATTGTGCATTGTGATTTTTATGCACATTTAAGACTTGCAGAGAATTATATGTTATGGTCTCATCTCACTTTTCCTCAGTTATTTAAGTTCAAAGTTCCTTCTCAGAAAGAACATCCCTTTTTCAAAACATGAATTTATGTGCAGTTTTTGGAAACTTCAGTGATTTAAAAATATCTCAAATGCATGAGGTCAGATTAAAGTCCATTCAAGCCTTCCATTAGTCTGTGTAGGCTACTATAATAAAATGCTTTAATCCAGGCATCTTATAAACAATTGAGATTTGTTTCTTACAGTTTTGAAAGATGAAAAGTCTAAGATCAAAGCAGATTCAGTCCTTGTCAGAGCCCATCATCTGGTCCATGAGATGACAACTGCTAATTGTGTTCCCATATGGGGACTGGCTCCCTGCATCTACGGCTAGCTCTCTAGAAGGTTTCTTTGCTGAAGTCTCACTTTCTAAAGCCATCACCTTGGTGCTTCGGGGTTTTCACACAATTTTTAGGGGAGAAAACATTCATTCTGGAATTGTGAAATTTTCATGTATTTAAGAATGTTATAGAATTATACATTGTTGTATGGTGCCTCCTTTGTTTATTTCTCTGTTAAAGTTTTAACCAAAGGAAAGCTCTCTTTTTTAATTGTTAATTAAAAACCATTTGAAGCTTCTGAAGTGTTCTATGATTTAAAAATATTTGCTAGGCATAAGGTCAGAACAGAGTTGTGTAAGCTTCCATTTTTTTCTATCTAAATGATTGCTTGAAGAAGCAGTATCTTTTTCTTTATCTTTATTTTCAGATCCTTATTTGAACCATTACTCCTTCACTAATGCATGCATGTGCACACACACATGAACACATACACACATGTGCACACACACACACACACACACCAACACGTGCATACTCACAACTCCAACCCTCTAAGTTATCTCACAGGCAAAGCTATGGCAATAACATAACAACTCTAGGTCTCTTTACAACAATGAAAATCACTAATTAAGCTCCCTGCAGCCCAGGAAGTATTAATATCTGCACGTCATGATTAGTCTGCCCTCAAAAGCATAGATACTTTACTCAGGTAGAAACGCCAAATGGAATTGGAAAAGTTTTTTTTCCCCCCTTTGGGTTTTTAATCATCACAGAATTAACCCAGGCTATGTCTTTTGTTACTAGTCACCTCCATAACCATTTTGAATAACTGTGACAACCTAGTCATATGTCAAGTTGATAATTCTAATGAATCCCTACTCTCAGCAAGACACAACGGGCAGCATCTGGGAGAGAATTTAAGAGTTGACAGAAAGATGAGCCAACTATGCCAGTGTGGTCTCCCCTGTGACTGGTCAGTTCAGAGGAGCAGAGGTTCAAAATCCTTTTTATTCACAGACCTTCCTCATACTGTTAGTGTTACGCTCAGGTGCCTCCTGTGTATGACCTGGATTTTCTATTTCCAAAGGAAGCTTTCATCTTGATTTCAGCAGGTATCAACAACTGTATTACCCTAGTCCCACTCACTCACTTCTCAATGATCATCTTGTTTTCTATATAAATAATCATACTGGGCATTCATGTCTCTTAACCTGAACATGTACTCCTTGACTTTTTTTTTTCCTGTGAAAGCAACTCATTCTGCCATCACACATCTTAGGTAACATGGCAAATTGTATTTCCTTAGTTTAGCTAAAATGGGATCGACACCCCTTGCTTGACGCATTAAAAAGAAGCACAGCTATGAACAACTCAACCTTTCAGATAATTGTCTGTGTTGTGTGTGTCTGTGTGTATGTGTGTCTGTCTGTGTGTGTATGTGTGTCTGTCTGTGTGTGTCTGTGTGTGTCTGTGTTTGGGACTGAGATTAGTGACGCCACATAGAATAATTTTGGGGACAAAAATGGTAACGTTTGCCTTCCAGAATCTGTGATGAAAAGTGGTTAACAGTAAGTAAGCTCCTAGTGAAAGTGAAATCTTTCCCTTCATTTCCCAATTCTTGTAGCAATGGAAAACCAATTAAAATTTGCATACGTTTGACTTGCCTTAGTATTGAAGGCCAGCCGCTTCACTGTTTGGTTTGGTAACTAAGTGAATCACTTAAATTTACAAGCTTGATTTTCTGATTTTTTAAAAATGAGGATGTGACAGAATTTGTGTGTGCTACAATGACTGCAATAGAAAGCATGTGAGAAAACACAAATGCAGTTTTTAATCCATCGAGCACTATATAAGAGCTTAAGTCTAATCTTCTCATTCTTTAAAGAATGTTCGTGTCCTGGGTTTTGTACTGGTGTTCTGCTAATATTAGTACTTCATCCTGGATAACCATCATTTGAGCATTTATTATCCATTTGCTTGTCACATAAATTGAGCTTAATACTGTAAAGAACTTGTATTAGTATCTCACACTTCTTGAGAAGCAATATTTGAGTTTTCACATGTGGTTGTTATCAATAAGTTAAAAAAAAAAGGGGAGGACATAATTATGCCAATTTCCTAGAAAGTACCACAAACTGAAGACCTAAATAGAAATTTACCATCCCTCAATTCTGGGTGCTCTATGTCACAAATCAATGTGTAGGCAATGTCACACTACCTAGTTTCTGTCTTCTACATGGTCACTAATACACCTTTGGTGTTCTTATCTTGAAAGCACATCACTTCAATCTTGTTTCTGTCATGGCTTACATATCACTCTCCATCTAAGAACGTGAGTTGTATTGAATTGATGAACTAATGTTCTTGAAAATATAGCCCCAAACACAAGGAAATTGGAGTCTCTTTAGTGATAGGTGTAAACACCTGAAATATCTACAGAACTGTCACTCAGTACCAATTGAAGTGCCAGAAGTCCTGAGTCTTCTGTGCCATTTTGGCATTGAATTTTGCTATGGTGCTGTCCTTGAACAGAGGCTATGTGACTATCCCCAGTGTAAAACACTCTCTCATGTATGTTCTGCCATAGAGTCTCTTCCGTCAAACCCAGGTAAGAGCTGCCTTACAATGTCTACACACTTGCAAGTACTCTAGTCACTGTGAGATCTGGTCACTGTTTCCCCCATGAGATTGCATGGTTCTTGACTGTTACTTTTATTGGTGTGATAGTCCTATGTTTGGATTACTCCAATACCTAGGCCTTTTGATTAATAAATATTTGAAAAGCTGCATACTTAGAAAGCTAATTGAATCAACAAATATACCACACAGAATTACAAGGGAGGTATTTTTCATAAAACATCCATGTTAAGTTGGATGCTATTTCTTACACAAAAATAGGACCACAACTTTTACGATAATAACACGTACAACATTTTGTTGTACGTCTTAATGTTGTTTCTTATTGCTGTGATAGAATACCCTGACAAAAAACAACCTACATGACAGATTTTTTTTTTTTTTTTTTTAATTCACAATTCTAGGTTGCCTTCCAGGAGCTTGAGAGAACTGATTACATTATAATCACAATTAATAGTAGGGAACAGTGAATTTCTTTAAGTATGTTAGTGCTCAACTAAGTTCCCTCACTCTTATATAGTTTAGCCCCGTCTTTCTAGGGAATGGTGCCACCTAGAGTGGATATGCTTTCCCATTTTAATTATCATTGTCAGGATAATTCCCTCACAGAACAAACCAATCTAGAAAATCACTCAACAAAATGCCAGAATGTTGATTTATTATTTTACACTTTGAAAGTCTAGAATTTAGGAACATTTTAGAGAAAATCTGGAGAATAATAAACATAGAATAGCAAATACTACTGTCTAGAAGTAACAGCAATGTTTTGTTTACTGTTTCTTTACAACACTGTTGCAATGTTTTTGCAGAATTGAAAGTTTACATTCATAATTTTGTAGTGCTTGTTTTGTAATTAGATAATTTATATTTTATACCATAATATCATCAGCAGGCATACTAATGAGTAACAGTTTACCCTACAGTTATATCAAACTGATTTAGTGTCTCTCAGTGTTTGGGACACGTTTCTTTTTTTTTTTCAAGTGTTTTCTTAATACTATGCTGCCATTCTTAAAATTTTTTGAAACATAGTAGAAATATGGTCTAAAGAAGACTTCTAGCAAGATAAAGTTCAAAACTACTCAGCATCTCCAAACAAAATAAGTTACAAAGACAAAGTTCAGAGTTTTTTTCAATCATTTATGCAGTTTTTATCATCCAGGCGACACAGCCTGGAAGCATCTGGGAAGGGAGTATTTTCTAGATTATGTTTGTCTTACTCCACATCATCTGCTCCAGGACAAATATTATATTACCTTGTTTAAAATATGCCCCAAATTATTGGAAATGTTATTTGCTTAAGTTTTTGCTTGGAACAACTCTTCTGATTCATTCTGATCATTACTTCATGATTGAGGATCAGATCTGATGACAGTGGCGCTGCATCTGTAGAAATAGTTTGTCCAGCTTGTGCTGTGCACACCTTTTTCTTATGTTCCTGATCTGTGTGAACTTCTCTGATGCATTTGCCTGATTGGCAGGTGCTGCTCTCCCAAACAAATGTCAGCAACTTATTCCACATGTGACAAGTCAAGGTATCTGAGATTTCTTTCTCAAAGAATAGTTACCCTAATTAACAGGTCATAACAAATGAATGTAATGAGAAATGCTAAAGAAAGAAAACAGATTTATAAATATAAAATATGGTATTTATTTATATATAAATGTATATATGCATATATATATTTATATCGTTTGAGATCATTCAAAATCATCAATAACATGAGTTAACTAAAAACAAGAATGCTAAGGCCAACATGAAATGACATAATAACATAAACATGTCCAATTAATCACTTTACAAAAGTAGCATAACTTACCAGGGGAGCATTAATTGAGCCAAATATTAAATTAGACTTTGGAACTCCATATTTACAACAGTGAAACAAAGGCTTTCCTGATGTAATGAATGATTATTGTATACAGTTGTATTCTGTGATAAATACAGAGATTCCCAAAAATATTTTCGCATCATTTCAGTAATTTCAGTATGATAAAAGCAAATCATGTGCTTTCACTGGTCATATCTGGTCATCTGGTCATATCCTCAAACTTTCAGGAGGTGCATAGCATTAATCATATAAATTATCTATCCCTCTCAGAAGGCAGGCATGTAATGCAGGCCAGGAAAGGACATGCAAAGCACTGCAGAGAATGCCAACATTGCTAGTGTATTTTGCCAGTGAGAGAGTGTTCACACGCTTCGCTGCCTGACTTTGTTCCTAATTTCATTAGTGAAGTCCATATGAAATATTATAAGATATTATAGATATTGACATTGATAATAGAAGCTAAGTCTCTAAATATGAAAATGTTTCTAACTCCCTAGAAGCATAGATGGCATATTTTAATATTTATGTTCCCTTCTGGCTTCAAGGTTTAATTGTATTAAGCATGTAATTAAATCTTCATTATATCCAGGTCCTGCCATTCTTCATCATGGCACCTGCAAAATCACTGCTCTAACTTCAACTAATTCAGTCACTGGGGTCCGCACCAGCTATTTCCTTCTATTTTGGGCAACCTTAAACATGGCTGAACCTAAATAAAGGATAGAGTTTCTTTTTAACAGAAGCACCGTGGATGCCAGATTTTTTTTGTTTTTAATGCTATGCTTTTATGTCTTGGCCATACTTACCCCTCCCCCAACCTTTTCTGGATTCATCCCCTCACTTCCTACTCATCAAATTTTGTGTCATGTTTTTCCTCCATCAAGACCAATTTGCTCAGCTAAATGAGCTTAGATGTATGGCCTTCCGTTGGAGAGTGGAGAGCTGATGAGCGGGCTCTACTCAGAGAACCGACCCTCCTCTCCCAGGAACTAGCACCAGTGGCTGTACAGCTCTGGTTGGAGTTTAAGATCTATGCTGGCATTTGGTCTGGCTTGGACTTGCACATGTCTTGTACACGATCTCACAACAGCCGTGAGTTCATAGGCACACTTAATTTATATAACTAAACACGCACTTCGTCACCTAGTAAATAGCACTCAACATGGTGCACAGGGCCCCAGACAATGTGCTTGGTGTTATTTCATTTGGTGGGATTTTCCCTCAGACCCTAAGCGTCAGTTAACATATCGTCCAGGTTTTTCACACCCCTTGTTCCTGCACTGGAAAGCTCTGACCCTTACTCCTACCTATGCCTTCTTGAAGCATCATTCCTTGATTATCTCTCCCAATGCAGACAATCACCAAACTCAGTTTTCGTATAATTTTCTTCAAAGTCCATATTTCAGTTTGTGATATTTAGTTTTGGCCTCTTGCCGGCATTTACTTTTCCTTGGAAACTCTAGTCTCTAAGTGAAGGATGCATACTGCGTCTCTATTGTTTCACATGCTCGCTAGTAACGGATCAAACATCTGCTTGCCAAGCGTGGGAGAGATACATTCAAGAGAGCTCTAAAGAATCTAGACATTAAAAACGTATGTATTTTCAGCAACATGAAACCTTATGTTTTTTGAAAACTATGTTTCTACTATTACAAAATTAAGGTTTGGTGGTTTGTTTGTTTTTTTTTTTTTCCTGACATTATAAAGAGGATGATGGGTTGGAACAGGAAGAGAAGTGCTTGGGACAAACAGAGGTGGAGAAATGAATGTCAGACGAGGGAAGGGAAAGTTATCCTTAACTCGCCACTCTCAGATACCAAGGGGAAGAGTAAAAGTTCATAAAATACTGAAATAGTGATGTTTACTTTTGCCAATTATTCATTTGGGTATATTTATTAAAGTTTTACGATCAGGATCTACTCTACATATATGTAATATAGTAACAAGCAATGACATTTTGCTTTAGGGAATTAGACATAAATCCATAAAAACTGTAGAACAACAAAAATAGGATTATTAAGATTTTCAGAAATTGTCACTGTTTTAAGGGGAATGGTAAATTTTGATATGAGATAATCTGCTGCTGAGGTGGTAATGACCTGTGTTGAGTTCTGAATAGAGGATACTGTGAAATCTAGGGAAATAATATTATATTCTACAATTTCGAGGATAAAGTTTGGCTCTTTCTATGAACGTTTAAAAATGTTAAAAACATAATAAGCAGAAAGCATATTGGAAAGCTGAAATAGGTCAGAGTTTGCACTGTTGTTTTGTAAATGTGATAGCTGTATAGACTCTAGACATAACGTCTTCCAGAGTGGTGGTTGTGTGGCATATGTGTGATTTTAGTGTGTGACCTGGGGAGCCTGTCTTTGTGACATAAGATAGCAAAGCACAAACTGAAAGAATTACTAGGTCCCAATAGAGTATACTACTCATATAACTCTTCATCAAAAATAAAATGCCAAGAAAATACTTGTATTTCTTTTTACACAAGACCCAGAACTACTTTGAAGCTCTATCTTCAGGTGTCCATGGGCTGTGTGTAGCCAATGACTAAATGTTTCTGGAATACTGAAGCATGTCCCTCTGGAGCTACAGGATGCATCTTATGGCTTCCTTGGCTTTGAAACTCCAGTGCTTTTGTTTTTGCTTCTTTACAGTGCTGCACATTCGGGCCATTTTCACCTGATTTTACTTACCTCTCTCTTTCCTCCATGGTCATAATGTCATCATGACCCATGGCTTGCCCAGATAGCTCTAGCCTCCTTCTGATGCTTTATCCCATTTCAATGCTCCCCGGAGACCTGGCTTAACAATGTGATAAAGTAAACAAATTTATTTCTAATATGTTTAAATAGTTCTACGGCCTTGCTGAACTATTAAATTGAAATAGCATGAAAAACATTGTTGCTTTCAATAATTTTGAATTAATACAATTTCTTAGTCAATTACATTTCCTCTTGAACAACTAATCAAAAACGTGTTTCTTTTGACTGAAGTTGATCTGTAAATGTAGACACTTTGCTGTCTTATTATGAGCTAAGCATTTCGCTGCCTTCTTTGTAAGCTTTTAGTTTCTCCGCCCCATTATGGATTTGGAGTTGTTCTTTAGTAAACCAATAGTAAAACAATTTCCATACTGAACTCATCTGTTACAATAACGGTTTTTAACAGAAAGGTAAATTTTCTGTTGTAGGAGTATAAATAAAACTCTCTCATATCTGGATTGGAGCTTCCCCTCTCTTCTACGCCCAGCCTCTCCCTCTCCCCTCCTCTCTCCTTACTCTCTTCTTACCTCAGAGAAGGGGAGACCTCTCATGGATATTTTCAGCCCCAGAAAGACAAACATGCTATGTAGTCATGTACAAGTGAATATCAGCCATAAAATACAGGATTACTATGCAACAATCCACAGACCCCAAAATGTAAGAAAACAGGGAGGGCCCAAGGGAGGACGCTTGAATCTCACTGAGAAGGGGAAATAAGATAGAAATTAGGGTAGATGGAGGGTAGGAACTGGGCGGGAGAGGGTGTGGAGAGAGGGACAGTATGGTCAAGTGCAGAGAGGAAGACAATAGAGAGAACCAGAAATAAAACCTAATCAAACTTTCCTCCTCTCTTTTGCATAAGATGTGATGTTTATTTTTCTTGACCTGTTATATCCTTTTCTCTAAGCTACATACCAGCTATCTTTTGTATGGCAAAGCACATTGAATACTGTGAAATTTAAGATTGTTTTATGAACAAATGGAATTCCCTTGCTTGCTAGAGAGCTGCACTTGCGGAAGAACTATGTTAAGTTCCCAGCACACACAGTGGCTTCCAACTCTAGTTCCGGGGAATCTGACAGCCTCTCCCAGCCTCTCCAGGCTTCATACAGAAATGTAGTTCACATACATACAGACAGATAAAACACTCATCACATAAAAAATAAATAAATTCTTTAAAGTAGAATTCACCATCACGCTAAAGTTCTATGCCTAGCATTCAAGCATCCTTAGAAGATGTCTCTAGCTCTTCTTCATACTTTCCAGCTCCCAGTGAGTGTCCGCAGCATCACTCCGTGGTACTGAACCAAACCGAAGCTTCCTGGAAGGTTCCTTAGCATGCTGTTAGATTCGTTCACATGTTTTGTTTTGTTTTTTACAATTCATATGTTCTTTTCCAATGCTATTTAAATATTTTCTTCCATTATTCTGACTTTGATCACATTACTATTCACACTCTTCAAGCCCTCTCATTTTTTTGCCTTTGTAGTTATGTGTGAGACAACTTCATCAATTTCCAAGTTATCTTATGTTTGGGTCATGCCAGCCCATCGTGAGTTTATAAACATATCAGGAAGCTTGTTGTTTAACCATGAAAAAGATCTGCGATGTTTCTGAAAGTTTTTTTGTGGAATAATAATGGAGTTAATTTCTTGCAGATTCTGTTTAAATTTTAAATAAAGCCATCTCTCTAAAATCATTTTCTGTCATACTCCCTTCATAAACAAACACCTTGTATATTACTGTGTTCCTCTGTCCTACATATGAGCACTGAAAAACATTAGCATTGTGATCTTTAAACAATGATCTTAAACAAACACCAGGTAAACACTTAGCACCCACTTTTCTTTAGGTTACTAGAATCTAATTTTCTTTATCTTGTCAAGTATACCATGTAACACATAGGAGCCTATATTTCCCCTTTTATATTTTCACCAATTTTGAATGTTACCCACACAATATTTTTTAGAAAAAATAGCAAATTACTTTTCTCTTTCCAAAATGATACAGTTTCATATAAGGTCAGTGTTCGAAGGTTGAACACAGAGTTATATTTTATTGTGACAAATTTGATTGATTGATGTTATTACAGTAATAAGCTCTCTTGTGGTTAAAATCATTACTCTAGAAGAAAGACTTGAATTCCAAATGGACACAAGCACACTTTTACCCATTACAAGAACTGTTCTGTAACTAATGGGCGTTTTAAGGAATCCCTTTTCTCTTATCACCTTGATTCCTTTTACTTAATTCTCTCCCTGCTGGCTTTCTTTTTTTTCTGTCCATACGATTAATCATTCTTCCATTGCTATAGAAACGAGAAGCAGAGAAACAACTGTGCAAATGTTTATCAAGAAACCAATGGGCTTTCCTCTAACGCTCCATTTCAGATGCAGCCACATTAGCTGGGAGAACAGGGTATTTGGCAATCCAAGGTCTATATTATCCACACCGTAACACAAGAAGAGAAGTTTCTCCAAATGTACTCATGCTGGAGAAATAGAAAGCAGACCATACCCAATGCGAGAACTGCCATTAAATACAATAGCAATAATTTTATGTTGCTAGCCTAAGGTTACTGCCTGACTCTTCCTAGAGAGAGGATCAAACTACCATTCATACATATCACTAATGATAGAGCAAAGAAATGATTCTACCCAACTCTAGTTTAGTGCACCAGTAATTTTACTGAGACGACATACAGGAACAAAGGTAAGGGGTTGCCTACGTGAATGTGGGTGACTTGGAAAGCTAAATCGGTGAAAAGCGCACCCCAACATGGCCGTCAGCTAGCTCATTGCAGTACTCTATGCGTGAACCGTGGACAGCTCTACCAGTGTCTTCTCTTCCCAGGGGTAGTTTACTATGTACCCACTTGGGAGGATCCTCGGCACTCTGCTGAGCCTCCTGACTTACTTCAACTTCACAAGCTTCTGTCACTTTCAGCCAGCAAGGAATATTTCAGTACAGGAAAGGACTACATAGCAGCCATGGGTGTTGATATTTATTCGTAAATGCCTTAGCGCAATGACTGGCACTGAAGTCATATTCATTTACCTCTACATTTTAAATGTATAAAGTAAGCAGTTATGTTTTATTGTTCTAGCAAATAATGCAGTAGCATTTGTCTTAAAGAGAAGAATCCTAATTTTGTTAGTTTCAATGTGGTTTCTTGTTAGCTATTGATTGAAAATTGTTTTTGAGTGTGCTATCCAAGCCCTTTATGAATGTTTTATATACTAATTACTCAGACATCTTAAAGGTTGAGAGTACATTTCATAATTGAAGAGGTGTTTTATATAAGTGGATCACGTGATTATAGTTTCACCTTCATCTGTAGTCATGCTCAGTGAATTATAGGCTTTAATACTTCACATTCAAAACAACTGTATTGAATTCCTCTTAGTTTTAGTTTTGAGTACCTGTATTTCTTTACATTTGTAAAGGGGAGGTGTAAAAACTTAAAAAGATGACCTTGGAGGTAAAACATGCTTTGTTGTTCACAACTTGAGTTTTACTGTCTCATTTCACGACATCATCAATCGCCTGATAACTGCTGTTTTATAGACACCAGTGATCTCCTGGGACTATGAATACATGCAGAAGGCATTTCATAGGTCAAACAATCCATCTTCCGCTACGTGGTTTCCAGGTGCTTTGATGCCACTTCTTTCCACTTTGCCCCAGCATTCCACATTCCTGCTAGAGATTATGAATGTTCATATATACTTTCCATTGAACTATTTACAGGTAAAATGTCTATATAGTTGAAATAACTCAGTAACATACATTGTGTGGTACTGAGTTACCTGTAGTATTTACTAAAACTCAGGCTATGGATGATAGGATAACAATAGAATAAAATATCTCAACCCTTGTTATCATTAGGCTGTAGGAGGCTTATCTGCATTTCACAAGGAATCCCTCTACCTATGGTTTGATATGTTGAGTCCATGGCCAAACTATTGGCCTGTCTATAGTAGGCTTTACAGATGCTGTCTAATCGTTCTGTCTGGAGGAGTCTTATAAATTCATTCTTTAAAAAAAAAAGTGAATCTCCGTGTAAAAGAGAAAGAATGTCTAAGAACATTCATAGAGTATGTGTGTGGATTGTCACGCGTGCTTGCACGTGTGTTGTCTTGTGTACTTTGGCCCCCTCTGTTCAAACTTATGTTTGTGGTATTTACATCATTGTGTACAGCCATATATGATACTTTCTTATACAGCATTGTATCAGTATATCATAATTTACTTAACTATGAATTACTGATGGCATTTGTCTAATGTTAGGTTTTATGTCACGATGGACTGCTATGTGCATTGTAATATACTCCCATGTGTGATTATATGTTCAGGTGCACATGTACATTTTAGAGGGCAGAGGACAACTCCAGATGTTGTTCCTCATGTGCCATCCACTTTGTACTTGAAATAGAGTGTCTTATTGGTCTGGAGATCTCAAAGCAGGTTAGGCTGGGTGGCCCATGACCCCCAGAGGTCTGAGTGTCTCTGCCTTCCTAAAGCAGAGAGTCCAAATGCAGGCTACCATGCCTCACATTTTAAATATAGATTCTAGGGAATAAAAGTCAGGCTTTTGACTCAGCTTTCACCCATCCTCTAAAGCCTTCTGAATATATGTTCTAGGTAATTTGGATATCTTCTTTGTTAAGTGTCTTTTAAGTGTTTGCTCTTTCCCCTCCTACTGTATTGTTGTTTTCTTGCTGGTTAACTATAGCTTTTTATTGATGTTGCAATTTTTCACACCATGAAAGATGATGGTTTCCTGCATTAAATATCTCTTTTGTTAATAGGAATTATTGACGTTTATACATTCATGTTCGGTGTTTATCTTTTTCTTTGTCTCAAGGTTATAATGAAAATATTCTTTACCATTTAATTATTAAAACTTTCCATTTTATATTGAACAGTTTAGTGATGAGTTTGTATGGAATTAAAATTTATTCACAGTATGAAATAAGAATCTATATTTTATTTTCTGATGAGGCTGGCCAGTGAACTATGTGCATTTATTACTGCTCCTTCCCACACAACCATAGCATCTTGTTGTTGTTGATGGTGAAGATATGTTCTGTACAGAGAAGGAATATATATATACATACATACATATATATATATATATATATATATGTATATATATATAGGCTTTACTCCAGTTTATCTTTCCTGAACCACAAGTGCTTCTTTTACTCTTGACTAAATTTTTAAAATGATAATATAATTGGAATTTAGTTTCTTTAAGTTGTGGCAAGTTAGGAATTCTTATTGCCCATTTGTGTGGTAGAGCAGACCACCAGTAACTTATACTTTGGGTAGAGTATCTCAGTTGCTTAATATAAGGAATTATAAATTATATAATTTTATAATTAACCAAAAATTATAAATGTATGGTTTTTCATGTCATCACACAGGCTCTTACTGTCAAAGTATATAGGAGTTATTTCTAAGACATGATCTACAGACTTAGGTCTATTCTGAGGTGCATAGAAGTGTATTGGAGAAGCCCGGAGGCAACATGGAATTCTTGTGCACTGTAACACTAGAGTGATGTTGAAATTCTACAGCCCATTGGGCAAACTGCCTGCCAGCTGTTTTTGTAAATAAAGTTTTATTGGCTAATTTTGTGCTACAGTGTTAGAGCTCAATAGTTACGAATGAAATCTTATGGCCCACAAAACCTAAAATACTTTCTAGCTCCCTTTTTATAGGAAGTAATTATCAGACTCTTGTCAGCCCTTGCCCTAGAAAATCGTCGTGTGCTCCAAAAAGAGCTAAAACTATAACTGCCTCTGGGATGGCGTAAGCCGTGTTGCTCTCAGGCTTTTCAATACTATCTCATCCAGCAGAGCTCCAGTGATAGACTTGGCTGGGAGTGAAGAAAAGATAGAGAGAGACATGGACCAAAATATGGGGTTGAGTATCC